>BSBK01004082.1:117500-509085 GCA_027943335.1 Chamaecyparis obtusa | reverse complement strand
GAGAGAGAGAATGCGTAGAAGATCATATATTATTCATCCAATAACCTCATACATGCTAGGATGTAAGGCCTTCCTAGTTATGGACAAATACATTCAAATTCAATTACATACTCCTCAAACATGTGAGGATTGAACTTTTAGATCCTAACCTCTAACTTCTAAAACTTCCCCTAAAACTAAAACTAACTACTTTATTTATACAAGAGGCTACCGAAACAAGTCAGCCTTCAGATCTATCATTAGAGAAATAAATGACTAGATATAGGTCCACATGCTTCCTAATGATCGATGCAAACATTAACTTAGCGACCAAAATTTTATGCACAAGTCAGCCTCAAAAGATTTCCAAAATAAACCACTAGGTGAGCCATATTACCAAGTGACATGAAAATAACTCGGTGAACCAACCAAGCCAAATCGGTAAACAAAGGAACTAAGTAGAAACTGAGCCCCATCAGTGGAAATAGGAAAGCATCACCGAGAGCCCAAAGAAGCTACTAAGCACAACTAACAACTCTAACTTGTTTTTGCTGATACCAGATTTCCAAGAACCCAATATTCTTCTGTATCATCATAAAATGGAAGCACTTCCATTTAGGTCTAGTTTAGCCCTCATAGTAAGTGGTTTGGGGTCATGTTAAATTCCTTGAATGGGTCTTTGACTTGGATCTAGCTTTTTCCCCTATCCTACCCTATTTTTTGCTTATTTCCTACCTAATTCTGGCATCCTTCTCTAAGAATTTAAGGTTCTTGAACTTAGGGTCAAGGTAAACCTTATGGATCAAGGTTGACCTCAACCTCAACCAAGGGTCTAAATTTCAAATTTTGAAGGTTTTCGATTGTCAGGTTTCAGAAAGATTTATTTCTCACTTTTGGGTCAGCTATTTCAGCCTTTGAAATGATAAAATCTTAAAATATATTTAATTTAGGTCCACTCCTAGGGGTATAGGCCTAATGGGAATTCTCATATGTCAGCCTCTCTAGAAGTTTTTTCCCTAGACTAGTATATAAGGAGGCCTTCTCCTCTCATTTGGACTTGAAGGAAAAAGGAGCAAGAAAGGAAAATAAGAACAAGAAGGTGTAGAAAGAAATCATTCAAGAAATCATCCATATTCAAGAATTCAAGAATTCAAGTTATCCATTGAAGATCAAAGATTCAAGAATTCAAGCCTTTGAAGGGATTTGGATCAAGCATTCAAGATTCATCATTCAAACCCTAGATCTATCCATCATGGTGGTGTGATCTTCCTTCAAGATCCTTTGTGAATCCTCAAGATTCATTCATTCTTCCTTCAAGGTGGATTCAAAGCATATAATCATGGAGGTTTTGATTTACATTTATGGTTTTTAGTGTTGAGTCCAAGCTTTCATACTAACTTACTTGTTTACATTTTAAATACAATTGCATATCTATTGAATATCATAGCTTCGTTGTTAGATCTACTTCTACTACTTGCTAGCATTCTCCATTTCAATTCTATTTCAAGGTTAATTCCAAAACTAGGGTCTGACCAAGGCAAACCCCTCATCCAAAAAATAAAACCATTTTTCTTGCAGGTACAAGTGTTGAACAATGAATTACAGAGCAGATTCAGATACCCTTTTCTAATAACTTCCAGGATCTGCAAACAAAATTTCCATAAGAGTAGTGGAGGTTAAGGTCGACATAAAGGGGTCAAGGTCAACCTTCATTTCGGTCAAGGTTGACCTGGCTTATCTAAAAGGAAAATATTTTTTGGGTTTTCTCCATCTTTGTGTCTTTGTTCCAAATCCGGTTGTAGAATTTTTGGAAACTCAGTGCAGACACTAGAAAATAGCAATTTCTGGATTTGCTACATTACAAGGTATGTATTTCACTTCATTATTCTTTGCAAGCATTTCCAAATTTATATTCCTTATCATTAGAATTTCATGTATGTGGTAAATATTGGTTTTTATATGCATTGTTCTATACCCCATCTATATTTTCCACATTACATTTTGGTGAACCCATTTACGACAACTCTTTCTTTTTGGTGTTAGATTTGCATTTTTTGTTAGATCTTACATGCTTATAAAAGTAGATTTCTTTTATGCTCTTGCATTTCTATTTCAAAAATACAAAAAATTGCAAAATTTCTTTTAAAATACAAAAAAGATTTACATTTTTCATGCTTGTAGTGCTACTTTGTGTTCAACATGTATACTTTTTTTTTTGAATACTTTGATGATGATTTTATTGCAAAAGAGGATAGATCCCCTAATGAGGTACATGGAAGTGAGGATGAGAATTTTTTGAATAAGATCTCCATTGATCCTATTCCTATTTCACCCTCCATCACAACCTCTTCAATTGACATTTACCATAGGGTGTGTGCATGGTTACCTTTATGTTCCACTATTTACAACATTGATGCACCTAGAAGGTTATATCCTAAATATTCTATTCAAGCTATAAAGGAATTTTAGAAAGTCCTTCGTGATAGTGATCAAGGTGTTAATCTCCTGTGTGGTATTACTAATCTTGTGCATTTAAATCTCAAACCTTTAGCTCAAGATCTAGGACTCACTCCTCCTGTCACTAGTGTGGAACATTCTTCTATTCCTTTACCCAGCATTCTTACTTACAATCCTCCTTTGGTGACTATAGATATTCCATCTCTTCTTGTGAGTGTTCCACTAGTTTCTTTACCTACCTCATAGCCTTCTTACCATAGTGTTCCTTATACCTATTCCAACCCTCTTTCAACTGTGGTTCCAAGTGTTCCACTGGTTGTGTCTTCCATTCCTAGTGCTTCCTACACTTTTCCTAGTGTTCCTAAAGGTTCTATGCCTCCTATTTCTTCTAATGATTCCACAATCATTAGTCTGGCTCAAACTGTGTCCTCTTTAGAGTAAAAACTTACATCCTTAACTCAATCCAAGTACAAATATCCCCTTTACTATAGTAATACACATTTACTTGCTGATTGTGTGCATTTCAAGATATATGTTAGAAAAAGTGCAGTGTTAATAATTATATCTCACTCTCGTGTGGTATTATAGTTTCTTCATAATTTTACCCCTCATTCTTCTATAATATAGATCTTTTCTCCTCTTGTCTCTTCACTGGAGGGCAAGAGGTATTTCTTCCATTTCTCTAGGATTCATTATGCTCTTAGCATGTATTTTTTTTTAGCTTAATTGGTTATTCTTTCTATATTTTATCCCTATGGTTTTGTATTATGATGTCTTTCCTTTTCTCATAATCATCCATAGCTCTCTTCTAGTATTCATGATATCTTTTCTAAAGACATTTGTTTTGCAAAAGGTATCCCTTGCTTTCATCCCTAGGGGACAAGGTTTTCCTTCTTTATCTCTACCTAGGGATCTACTTTCCTTAGCTTAGTGGCATTTGTTTATTCTGCAACATTATTTCATTATACTGACTGATGTTTTGGCTATGGATATCCTTTTATGTGAGAGGTTGTTTTTCTAAGTCATCACCCTTCTTTATTTTGTAAATTATGTTGTTTATAAATTCTTACCCTTGCTGTAGGTTTAGAGTTTGATTCCTTCATTCCAAGTTTCCTCTTCCTCTTGATTGTAGGGGCCTTTATGCTTGAATCTTTGGTCCCCCATTGCTTTCCTTTGAAAGATGATATTTTAGAAATGTAGTACAAAGCTGTGCCACACTTTTATAAAGGAAAAGGCCAACAACACACAAATTTTTTAACTTTAACGACATAAAAATGGCATTTATGTTTAAAATTTGGAGATGATGTAAACTAATGAAATGTGTAAAAGTGGATGAAGTTTATGGCTATAATTTTTTTATTTTTTTTTGAACAAGAATTCACATACTTTTTAAATTTTTTAAGTCCATTTTTTACTTGTTGAAAAATGCTGAAAAATGAGGGTCTTGTTCGCAACAAAAAAGTATATGCAAATAATCTTGTTTTCCTTTGATTTCAAAATATGTCATAGATAAAATGTATAGCTAGTGCAAAAAAGAAGAAAAATTAGTTTTCAATGTATATTTTCTCTAATATAACTACTCAAAGTTGAACATACCTGAAATCGACAGTTTTCATCTCGCGTCAAATTTCCCCTATCAAATCTACACCATTCACAAAATAAATGACACACTATTGAAGATAACTCTCTCCTCTAGTGTTAAATATAAATTTTCAATTTTTTTGATAAGCTTTACTAATTTTTTCTATTTTTGAAGCATCTTGTTCTTGAATGTTAAAATACCTACTTGGAGTATTTTGAAATTATAATATATTAAATCTAATTAAAATATTATAATAATTATATGATGATAATCTTGACTCTATGCTCTAAAAAAGGGTATTTTTATATTTGTAAAAAAATATCACTAAAAAGAGTAAGAGTTATTGAAACATTGCTTTTATGAAGTAATTTTATTTCTTTAGTAATTGTTATAAAACATGCTTTTAATAGATATTTCCAATTGGAAAAGGTGAAGAACTTATCTAACTTAGCTAGAATGAATCTAGCTAGACCATAGGTTTGACAAAAAATAATTTTAGTTAGAAATACTCAAATTCAGCTATGCTGATAAGTTGTCCTGAAACGTGACACAACTTTGTGCTTTTACCCTTTATCCAAAGGACTCCTCTACAGTGGAGGTCTTGTTGATAAGATCTCTTTCTCTTTGAGGATCATTTTTTTTCCATAAGTGACATATCCTTTTTTAGGATTATCTATGTTTTTCGATGTAATGGTCAATACTCTTCACTAAGAATATAGTGTCTACATTGTTATTAATAGGATATCTCCTTACTTTGTGAAGTAGGTATCCTCTTTTTCTTCCTTATCATGTCTAGTAGGTAGCCATGACAAGGAGGGGGCAAAATATAGGGTCTGTTCGATCTTTTTCTTGCAGGACCTAACTTGAATCAATAGATGGGATTGATTCTCAGGGTAGGCACTCAAATTTGACAAGAAAATAGTCCAATTGATGAGGATTGAAAGGAATCCTCCTTCTTCTTTGAGCTCCACATCACTCAGGTGGGTATTGCCTTATCTGCACACTCAAAAAACTCATGACAAACAGTAGGCCTGCAGATAGATTATTGTGGAATAGTCTTCAAACCCCTTTAGATATCCTGTACCCCAATGAAAGCAATTCTTAATGCAATAGCCCTACTTGCATAGAATGGGTATGGAAACCAGAGACCTACACTAACAACATGAAAGGGAAGGGGTGGAACTGAAAGTAAATGATTTAATGGTGGGTTTGGAAGGACCCTTGAGATACACTAAGTCTCTCATAGACTAGTGCCTTGTCCAATGAGCCACAGAGTCAAATACCCTATTGCAACAAAGACCTATGAAACAAGAAAGCAATACATTCAAATATGTTGATGCCTTACACCAAACATACACCATTAATCAGGTCATACTTCAACAATCCACCTGTGTACCCAAATGTGCTATCACCTATTCAAAGGATATTAACTCTCCCCTTAAAAGAGACCTATAAACAAGTAATACATTAACCAGCGTCCACTAGAAGACAAACATAAGATACCCTTGATACCCCAGTTCATACACACCTAAAAACCAATCCCAAACCTAGTTGCTTTTGTGAAAACAACTCTATTGCAGACACATAGGAAATGCAAATAGAAAGATGGAACCACCCTTGATGCTTCAATCAATAGGTCTGAAACTCAAATGGAGATAATCTAATAATAGTAGAAATATATCGAATCTCATAATTAAGACAAATCAATTACAATACATATCATATTCTTTGAGCCAACACAGGAGAAAAGAACACTCTATATGCAGAGAAGTAGAGAAAATCTACAGGAAAAGACCCTTCATGGAACCAGTTCTCCTCAAAAATTTGTAGAAGAAGGAACCCTTACAAAATAAAACATTTTACCATTTATACCACTAGCTACCTTGGAATCCCAAAGAATTCAGGATACAACAAGCTTCAGATAGCTAGGGTTAGGGTTTCAACAACTAAACCAACCCTAATTACAACAAAATTCAAAATTCTCAGAGGAAAAACCGAGTACAAGTCTGTTAAATCTGAGGATGATCTTCATGAATGAGAAAATCTCTAAGAAGTATAGGAAAATCATAAATTTCACCATATAAACCAATCTGATCAGACCTGCAAAGTGCCTTGAACCACCAAAAATATCCATCCCCACATGGTACAAATCTCTGTAATTGATCATGGCACACCTTGGACCACACTACAACCACTGGCACAACCAAACAAATCAAATCCAGCCTCTAAAAAAATTAAAACCAGTCCTGTCTGTTGTTGGAAATGTCTCAAGAAATTCAAATTTGAATTTCAATGGTCACTTCATGGCACCTGCGGCAAATCAACAGTCAAAATTTGAACTCAGATCAACTTTATATCATGACCATCAGATCCTGTTATTTTGTAGGCCATATGTCTTACTCATCAAGAAACCCCAGGTTAACATTCAATGACTATGTGACAATGACTTTTCCTCATTCGTGAAATGAAATACTTAACCTGAGCTTAACCCCACGAACTAGTGAACGAAGGAAACTTACTAACTCAGGTCCTTTATTTAGCGAACTAGTGACTGAAGGAATTCACCAGTTCACAAAACACTCTTTACTTCCACCAAGTTAGTTAGCGATTACATGAACGCTTGTTTTCTAAATCACTTGACCTTTTAGAACACCGCCAATTCTTCTCACGAATGAGAGAATCCTTTGAACTTTGTGGGCACCGCTAACCTCATTTATCTGGACTCCTAAACCTTTTGACCCCACTTGGGCCCTCTTTATGCCACTTGTCATTATGTCATTCACTACTGCCACTCGGTCATCACTGACATAGGACCCACCCTCTTTAAGCCTTCAAAAATAAATGGTGGGCGTAAGATCTCATGGCTCTGACAAAACTCATGAGAACTTACACTGATTGTAGATCATGTCCTCATCACTGATCTCTTTGACAATGACCCCACCCTTCTACATCATCCACATCGACCAATAAAATTTGAACAATCTTGCACCACCTCGTAAATGGCCCCACTGAGAACATTAAGCCATCTAGAAGATCAGATAGCTGGCGCAAGATCTAAAAGGCTCAAAAGATTCTATGCACTTACATGCCAATAATCAATTAGGAATCATCTGATTGAGATACCGGGCCCACCTGACAACATGTCCAGCTCACACAACATGGACCAATTATAGTACAACAAATAAGTATACGTAGTAGTGGACCCACTGAAAGAAAAGGTTATGTCACATAAAAGAATCAACAGTTGTCTCAAAATCTCATATGTTTGACACATCTCATAAGAATTTACATCTGGCGTTGATTCACTACAAGTGTCAGGACCCTCTGACAAGCTAGCAACCCAAGACCCACTGACAACTGGCAACGTTTCAAAACATGGACCAATAAGATGTCCCCATTTGTGCATATGTGTCAATGGACGCAGCTATTTGAGAAGCTCTTTCATAAAGGAGAATTAATGGATGTCTTAAGTTCACAAGCCTTTGACACATCTCATGAGAAGATACGCCCACCATTAGATGGAGATGGTGTCAGAGCTAGGCCCAGGGAAAATAAAGGCTACTGAAACATAGGAAAAATTAAAGCTCATGACCTAGGAAAAATTAAAACTTGCAGGGCGCTAGGAACTTAGGAAAGATTAAAGGGGACCTATCAACACATGAAACCTAATTGCATGACATGGTAAAGTGGTCTCTAATAAGCACATGTGGATTTGGAACTTTAGTGGCTGGTAAAGGTAACTTAAAATTAGAACAGGGCCAAGGTAGACAAAGGGTTTTTCATGCATTGACTACATTTTGAAATTTTTACAAGGGTTTCAAGGCTAGAGACATAAAAATATTGTAGAGACTAGGGAAAGAGAGCTAGAGCCATGAAATTTTTTTCACGTGCCAACAGTGGCTCTAGTTGGGGATGCATGCCTCCTACAGGCATGGCAAGAAACTGCATCTCTAGGAAAAGCAAACCACCTATAGCTTGAAGGGCACAAAGACCTCAAAAAAAACACAGGGAACACACTGGGAAAATAGGAGGGAAAACTATATACAAAGTGTACATATTTTACAAAAATCCTGAAACCTCAAAACCTGAACCAATCTTTGCCCCTGTCAAAAATATGGTTTTCATTTCTTTCTTCTTGATGTAAACTGGATACTTTATTCCCATTTGTTTTGCTAGGCATATCAAAACTTTCAATCAGCCCTTTAGGCAAAACAAAAAAATTATCTTCACCTTCATAGTGCATGTAAAAACTTGGAATACTCTCATTATCCTGCTCACTATGAAAGTAAAGCTCAGCATGCTCATGAATACTATCATGAAACTGAAATTGATCCTTATCTACTGATTCATGTATGCCATCAATCTAAAATGCAAAAGTTGCATACTTTATTTGATAAAAATCTTCATTCATACCTTGACTATGCATATCCTTAGGTGTAGCTGGTGGGAGTTCCAATGAACAATCCGGTTTATACTTACACATGTCATCATCATCAAATTCTGTAACATTTGGAACCTCCATGTGTTCTTCAAACAATGGATTGATAATTCCATGTAATACCCCTTGTTGCACATTATGACAAAAAATGGGTTGATCATCATCATAGTCCTCATCATATAAAGTATTAGAAAACACTTTAAACTCACTACCCATTTCATCTCCATGGAGACACTCAGCATATGAAGAAAAATCAAAACAACATGAAGAATCATAGTCAATATCACCTACCAAGCATGTAGTATCCATGATTATATCCTTGTTATCTAAAAGAGACCCATCAGATAACACTTTGTTCAAATCTTCATGTTCTGCCTCACTGATATCATAATGAATTATTGTTTCTTTGTCTTCACACCTTGAGGATGAATCACCCTCAACATCTTCACTATCCAAAGAATGTTCACTTCCATCATCACTCACTTCTTCCC
Source organism: Chamaecyparis obtusa (assembly GCA_027943335.1). Lineage (NCBI taxonomy): Eukaryota > Viridiplantae > Streptophyta > Pinopsida > Cupressales > Cupressaceae > Chamaecyparis > Chamaecyparis obtusa. The sequence continues at coordinate 500,138 of BSBK01004082.1, read as the reverse complement.
ATGTTGCATCTGACTCATATGAAGACACCACAACCTCATTGTCTTCATCACCCCAATTATCAGCACTTAAGAACATAATCCCAAGTGCATCATCAAGCCCAAGGCTATCATCACTAAGTATCCAATCTTTGATACATATATAATACTCTTCCCACAATGCATCTGACCAACTGGTTGACTCATGAAAACAAAGCTCCAAGAATAAAGCAATGAACTCAAATTTTGAAAACTCAACATCATCAAGAAGCTCATTATATACATCCCAAAATCTAACATAGAAAAGAGATATGGATAGATCCTTTCTACATCCTACTTTCAATCTCATCAATGACATGCAATCCCTAAGGATGCCTTGCTCAAGGAAAGCAAGCTCCTCCTCAAGCCTACCCATCAAACTTAATGCAATACTTCCATACAATTTTGCAAAGATGCAACTAAAAACTTGAAGTATGCAAACCTCTACTCACACCTTATCCTTTTCTTAGTGCTTGATCACTTAATAAGGAAACATCTAGACCTTGAAAAGTACCTAAGAATTTTGTAGCAAAAGACTTTGTTGACTGGAAGGTAGGGTATATCTAGAGCTCACCATGCAGCTCCATCAGATTCTTTGTTGTGTAGAGTTGCCACCTCCTTAAACAAGAAAATTTTGTTTTTCTTTGTACCTCTCTCAATCAACCAAAACTACACCAAGTAAGCATGCACTATTTATCAGGAACTGCACTGATCAAACAGAGAAATCAAAGCCGCCACTCAATGCTTCGTGAGAATATTTTACAAATTTGTTTTTTATATCTGACTCTATGATCATTTAACTAGACTCTAGGATAATTCAGCAAAGCAAGGAATTGGACATCTTAAACTTGTTGTCATTTATTCTTTCCCCAGTAGAGTCACCAATCTATTGGATCTTTTTATTGCAGGACCAAACTTGAATCAATAGATGGGCTTGATTCTCAGGGTAGGCACTCAAGTTTGACAAGAAAATAGTCCAATTGATGAGGATTGAAAGGAATCCTCCTTCTTCTTTGAGCTCCACATCACTCAGGCAGGTATTGCCTTATCTGCACACTCAAAAACCTCATGACAAACAGTAGGCCTGCAGATAGATTATTGTGGAATAGTCTTCAAACCCCTTTAGGTATCTTGTACCCCAATTAAAGCAATTCTTAATGCAATAGCCCTACTTGCATAGAATGGGTATGAAAACCAGAGACCTACACTAACAACATGAAAGGGAAAGGGTGGAACTGAAAGTAAATGATTTAATGGTGGGTTTGAAAGGACCTGTGAGATACACTAAGTTTCTCATAGACCAATGCCTTGTCCAATGGGCCACAGAGTCAAATACCCTATTGCAACAAAGAGCTATGAAAAAAGAAAGAAATACATTCAAATATGTCGATGCCTTACACCAAACATACACCATTAATTAGGTTATACTTCAACAATCCACCTCTGTACCTAAATGTGCTATCACCTATTCAAAGGATATTAACTCTCCCCTTAGAAGAGACCTATAAACAAGTAATACATTAACCAACATCCACTAGAAGACAAAAATAAGATACCCTTGATACCGCAGTTCATACACACCTGAAAACAAATTCCAAACCTAGTTGCTTCTACGAAAACAACTCTATTGCAGACACATAGGAAATGCAAATAGAAAGATGGAACCACCCTTGATGCTTCAATCAATAGGTCTGAAACTGAAATGGAGACAATATAATAATAGTAGAAATATATTGAATCTCATACATAAGACAAATCAATTACAATACATATCATATTCTCTGAGCCAACAAAGGAGAAAAGAACACTCTATATGCAGAGAAGTAGAGAAAATCTATAGGAAAAGGACCCTTCATGGAACCAGTTCTCCTCAAAAATTTACAAAAGAAGGAACCCTTACAAAATAAAACATTTTACCATTTATACCACTAGCTACCTTGGAATCCCAAAGAATTTAGGATGCAACAAGCTTCGGACAGCTAGGGTTAGGGTTTCAACAAATACACCAACCTTAATTACAACAAAAATCAAAATTCTTAGAGGAAAAACTGAGTACAAGTTTGTCAAATCTGAGGATGATCTTCGTGAATGAGAAAATCTCTGAGAAGTATAGGAAAATCATAAATTTCACCATATAAACCAATCTAATCAGACCTACAAAGCACCTTGAACCACCAAAAATATCCATCCCCACACGGTATAGATCTCTGCAATTGATCATGGCACACCCTGGACCACACTGTAACCACTGGCGCCACCAAACAAATCAAATCTGGCCTTTAATACAATTAAAACCAGTCCTTTCTATGGCTGGAAATATCTCAAAAAATTCAAATTTTAATTTCAACGGTCACTTCATGGCACCTACAGCAAATCAGCGGTCAAAATTTGAACTCAGATCAACTTTATATCACGACCATCAAATCCTATTATTTCATGGGCCATATGTCTTACTCATCAGGAAACCCTAGGTTAACATATAGCGACTACGTGACAATGGCTTTTCCTCATTCATGAAATGAAATACTTAACCCGAGCTTAACCCCGTAAACTAGAAAATGAAGGAAACTTACTAACCTAGGTCCTTTATTCAGTGAACTGGAGACTGAAGGAATTCGCCAGTTCGCAAAACACTCTTTAGTTTTTCCAAGTTAGTTAGCGATTACACAAATGCTTGTTCGTTGAATCGCTAGACCTTTTAGAACACCACCAATTCTTCTCACAAATGAGTGAATCCTTTGAAATTTTTGGGCACCACTAACCTCATTTATCTGGACCGCTAAACCTTTTGACCCCACATGGGCCCTCTTTATGCCACTTTTCATTATGTCATTCATTGCTACCACTTGTTCATCATTGACACATGACCCACCCGCTTTAAGCCTTCAAAAATGGATGACAGGTGTAAGATCTAATGGCTCTAACAAAACTCATGAGAACTTACGCCGACCGTAGATCATGTCCTCATCACTAATCTCTCTGACAATGACCCCACCTTGCCGCATCATCCATGTCAACCAATAAAATTTGAACAATCCTGCACCACCTGGCAAATGGCCCCACTGAGAACATTAAGCCATCTGGAAGATCAGATGGCTGGCGCAAGATTTGAAAGGCTCAAAATATTCTATGCGCTTACACACCAACCGTCGATTAGGAATCCTCTAATTGTGATACCGGGCCCACCTGACAACACATCTAGCTCACACAATGTGGACCAATCATAGTACAACAAATATGTATATGTAGCAGTGGACCTATCGAAAGAAAAGGTTACGTCACACAAAAGAATCAATGGTTGTCTCAAAATCTCATATGTTTGACACATCTCATAAGAATTTACGCCCACCATTGATTCACTGCAAGTGTCAGGACCCTTTGACAAGCTAGCAACCCAAGACCCACTGAAAATTGGCAACGTGTCAAAACATGGACCAATAAGATGTCCCCATTTGTGCATATGTGTCAACGGACCCACCTATTTGAGAAGCTCTGTCATAAAGGAGAATCAATGGACATCTTAAGTTTGCAAGCCTCTGACACATCTCATGAGAAGATACACCCACTGTCAAATGGAGATGGTGTTAGAGCTAGGCCCAGGGAAAATAAAGGCTGCCGAAACATAGGAAAAATTTAAGCTCATGACCTAGGAAAAATTAAAACTTGCAGGGTGCTAGGAAGTTAGGAAATATTAAAGGGGACCCGCCAACACATGAAACCTAACCGCGTGACATGGTAAAGTGGTCTCTATTAAGCACATATGGATTTGGAACTTTAGTGGCTGGTAAAGGTAACTTAAAATTAGAATAGGGCCAAGGTAGACAAAGGGTTTTTCATGCAATGACTACATTTTGAAATTTTTACAAGGGTTTCAAGGCTAGAGACATAAAAATATTGCAGAGACCAAGGGAAGAGAGCTAGAGCCATGAAATTTTTTGCACATGCTAACAGGGTCTCCCTTATGCTATAGTTTTCAATTTCAAATATGCTAAATCCTTAGAAGGTAACTCACATAAGTTGCTAAATCCTAAAGAGACACACATTTTCAATTTCAAACATACTAAATCCTTAGAAGGTGACACACATAAGTTTCTAAATCCTGAAGAGATGCATTTTCAATTTTGAATATGCTAAATCTTTGGAAGGTAACACACATAAGTTGCTAAATCCTGAAGAGACACACATTTTATATCCCATAGTGATACAAGAATATGGATCTCTGGGTATTTACAATGTCATCAAAAGACACATTACAACTACAAAGAATAGTTTATGGGTGAACTATCAAGTTTGGATACCTATTTGGCTCCCCCTCCTTGGTGATTCATGGTAAGGTGGGCATCTTACTACACGAGGTAATCATTATCTCTTCTCTCTCTTTTCACTTTCATGCTAGTAAGATTGGATCATGAAACTATGTTATAATCCTTGGCCTAGGGGCTCATGTCCCCAACTAAGTGATGTTCTACCTCATTGTAAATCTACTGGTGTCTTTCTTCTAACTTTACCAAGAGTTTGCATTGATTCCATACTCTTGCTAAAGTAGGGGCTAAATGTATCATCGTAAAATGGAAGAACTTCCATTTAGGACTAGTTTATCCCTTCGAGTAAGTGGTTTGGGGTCATGTTAAAGCCTTGAATGGGTCTTTGACTTGGATCTGGCATTTCCCCATGTCCTACCCTATTTTCCACTTACTTCCTACCTAATTATGGAATCCTGCTCTAAGAATTTGAGGTTCTTGACCTCATGGTCAAGGTCACCCTTTTGGGTCAAGGTCGACCTCGACCCTGACCCAGGGTCCAAATTCAAAATTTCATAGGTTTCCAGATGTCAGGCTTCAGAAAGATTTATTTCGGCTTCTGGGTTAGGTGTTTCGGGCTTCGAAATGATACAATCTTAAAATATATTTAATTTAGGCCCACTCCTAGGGGTATAGGCCTAATGGGAATTTATTTCTCATATGTCATCCTCTAGAAGTTTGTGCCCTAGACTAGTATATAAGGAGGCCTTATCCTCTTATTTGGACATGAAATAAAAAGGAGCAAGTGAGGAAAATAAGAAAAATAAGTTGGTGTAGAAAGAAAGCATTCAAGAAATCATATATATTCAAGCATTCAAGAATTCAAGTTCTCTATTGAAGATCAAGGATTCAAGAATTAAAGCCTTTGAAGGGGTTTGGTTCAAGCATTCAAGATTCATCATTCAAACCCTAGATCTATCCATCATGGTGGTGTGATCTTCCTTTAAGATCCTTTGTGCACCCTCAAGATTCATTTTGTAATACCCAAAATTGACTATAGGACCACTGAACTCCTACATCTATAAATCGATCAAAATCAACACAAAATTCCTAACCAAAGGCACATCGGTGCATCAAATCATCAAAACCCTAATGGATCTAATCTTAATTCTGCATCGGGGAATATTCCTAAATATTCCTAATTTATCCTAATTACTCCTAATTAAACATTATTTGGTGATAAATATGTTCTATTTATCCTAGGTGCAATTAATTGAATATGCTGAATATTTGATTAATTAAACTTAATTCTACCACTTAACTAATATAATTAGATTTAATTACATTTATTCCTAATTAATATTATTTAATTTTGACAATAGATTAAAAATCCTACAAATAATTGATTAAATTTTTATTTAATTAATTAAATCTAGTTGTCTAATATTTAATGATATAGTTTTGGAATAAAGTTTGATTTAATAATTGATTAACCTATAAATTAGTTATTTTAATTCAAAAATTAGTCAAGTTGAGAACAACACATGTTGAAAATAATATTAATTCATAAGTATCCATGCACGTTCAGAAAAGCAGTTAAACTGTAAATCATAAATCAATTCAATTTGATATCTTTTTGAACTCAACATCTATTTTGAGTTGGAAAGCTGATCTGAACTTTGATTCGAGTTTAAAAGATGATTTTTCATGATTTTGTGAGTTAACTATTTCTAATTTCTTGATAACTCAACAATCAATCTGAGTTAATCAAGGATAGATTTTTGGCTTTCATGAGCTCTCAAAAATCCTAGATTTCTATATAAACAAGGCTCAACCCTTCACAAATGACCACACTTTCAATTACTTGGAGAATCGAGCTCTTGTGAACAGGTGATTGTGAGAATTTTGCAATTTCAATTCATTATTTTCAATTCATTCATAGCATTCCATAGCATTGTTAGATTAGATTTGCAAATTATTTCAATCCATTTTAGATCAATTTCATATCAGTTTTTCACCATATTGCATAGAAAATCCAAAAATATAGATTAATCTGAATCCATACTTTGATTGCTTTCATCATTTCAAATCCTTTGTTTAGGTGTTGCATTGTCACTAGTCTTGGTCATAATCTGAGAATACCATACTCACAACTACTAGAAGGTAGTAAATCGCTAGGTTAATTCTGTTTAGTCTTATTGAATATTTTCTGACATATTAACCAATAATGTTTTACTGAAGTGTTGTGTCCACAACTAGGTACAATTTTCACACAGAGATTTCTAGCTCCCACCGTGGGGCCCTGCAATGGGTTTCCATTTTTTATTTTATCATTTTGTGACAATTTCGTTCAAGCTTCAATTTTTATTTTTTTCCTTTGTACAATTTTGTACAACATTTCAGAAAGTTGTATCAAAGTCTTCTGGTTGTCATACGACAAATGACATTCTAGATTGTTGTATGGGTTGTTAGGTAGTGTCATTTGGAAGCTAAATTATAGTATGAGCATAGACCCATTGTTGTATCATTTTTTGATTGTCATGTGGGAAGGTGTAGAAAATTGTATGAATTTAGATACCAGTTTTGCATAGTCGTATCATATTTTTGAGTAGTTTTTGGACATTTTGATTTTAGATTTCTACTAACCACTAATCCTAACGATTGATGCTTGTTGTTTCTGATTATTTTTGGCAGCCTAATGATATCTGTGTAGGATGAAAGATGAAGATTGAGCATAAAAACCCCATTCCTTGGCCTTTCTTGTCTTGAATTATAAGCCATCTCTTGCAGATAACCCTACTTTCAGAGAATTCACTGGTCAAAGAAAGCTCGTTCTACAAAAATCTCTAATAAGTGATTTTTCAGGTTGTCTAATGTGCATCAAGCAAATATTCTATTTTCTTAGATCTCTTTTCATTTTCATAGGCACCTATTTTAATAGGTACGTGCATCTATTGCCATTGAGGAAAATACTCAAGGGATTATGCTCTTCTCCTTCTTAGGAGAACCAAAAACCCAAAAAGTGTCTTCCTTGGTTCCAGTTTGTGTACTGTCTCTAGATTAATACTACTCGGTGTGTCTTGGATAGGGAAAAGGACAAGGTTAGGAGATTATGCTCTTCTCTTTTAGAGAATTAGAAACCCAGATCATGTGGTCCCCAAACTCACATTTCAATTAATCCTTTAGAGGGCATGTCGGAGAGGTAAAAAGCTCTCAAGAATGACCCAAGTGGGGACAAGTCTTAAACTGACTTTTCCACCCCACTATAAAATTTGAAGCTTCCTTGAGGTTAAAGCCTCAGAAGACATAGCAGTGTTTTTTCCTTTGGCTCTTGCCATGAACACACTTTGATATTGTGTAGAGCGGAACAGCTTAAATCTTGCTTGCGAGACTACACTTGTCAGAATGCTCATAGGGTTAATGACCTTAATCCTACTAGTGGGACTATGAGAAATAGTTATGAATGGATGCCTTGATTAAAAGACTAAGCTTTTTTTTCTACCGATCTACCTTTGATAGATTTGTAGTGCTTGTGCGAGGTGAATAGTAATCACCTCAAGAAAATTGTCATATCGAGCCCTCTTTGATGCTTGAACTCGGCTAATATGGGCTTCAACATTCATTGCATGTTTTTGGACCTACATATTCTGAGGAGTCCATGAGTGTGTTCCTAAGTTAATGAGCAAGTAATATATATCTTCTCCTAGCTAGGGTAAGATATGTGTGATTGACTCATTGAGTCAATTCCCTCTGATTTCTATGATTGTGAGCCTACTGCTATGTTAAACAACCTTAGAAAATCCATTTCACAAATCTACAAAAACTAGGATAGAGAAATTTACAATCAACTTGATACTAAAAACACCAAATAGCTAAAAAATTGACCAAATCTGAAAAAAAAATCCTTTCTGGTGTCAATTGTCATCCTAGAAAATCAAAAGTTGTACAAGTTTTACAATTGTCATTTCAGAATCCCTAGAAACTCTTATGATAACCTATACTTTTTCGTATGATTGTTGTTAGAAAACCTAATAAAAATTGAACATTGGAGTCAAAAGTCATATGAGTTCTACCAATTGTCATAGCAGACCCCATCCTTACTCGTACGAGCCTGGATAAAGTCGTACAAGAGTTGTGTCAGAATTGTCAGAAAAACTTTAATTTTTTTTAAAATTCAATCATTGTAGTCAACCACCAGATTCTGTCAGAATATTCACTATGTCAGGAACAGAGTAGAAAAACCATAAAAATCCAATTCATTTTCCTAAAGTGGTCTCTTGAGTTTGATCTAGCCTTTTGATTTATCAATTTGGTTCCCATTTCATCTTGTATCAAAACCTTGTCAAAATCATCTTCAAATTCAATCCTCAAAATAGCTAAGTGTTGTGAGCTCATGTCCACTATCATTTGGGCATCTACCCATACGTCTAGGACACAATATCTGACACTTACAATCTTTTCATCAATCAACCAATCCAATCTTGACAAGGTTGCGTCATTCAATTTTCCCGAATCAAGTCATTGATCAGTTGTCTTAATCTTGCTCTTCTGATTCACTCAAGGTTAATGGTGGAAACTAGAGCTTCCTCACATAGAAAACTTAGAGAAGAACCAAAATTATCACCTTTGTCTTCTTACGTTGTTCAGACCATTAATCAACCTTACAATACAACTCATTATGAAGAAGACACTCTAGGTAATCTACATATGAAAGAAGGTTATTCTAATCCTCCTTAATCAACCCACGAAGGTAATCAATCAATTCCACATCAATCAATCCCTAGGAGTCCTCACAACACTTCAATGTCTCAAGGAGGAGAAAACCAAGGATCCCAAGGTCATCACTCTAATCATGGTGGAGATCCCGAACCAACACCTTCTGAAGTTGAATGATATAGAAATGATGATCTCTTTCAAAAAATGATGAAACACTTCTTTCAAGAAGTGAAAGATACCTATTATTTCTTACAACTAGCTCAACAAGGAGCCCAACTTACTCAAGAATTTAGTGTTGATAATATCATCACACAAGAGGAAGAGACTCCCATCACAACCATGATGAAATAGATGCATGCCATGCAAGTTAAACACAACAAGTTGGAAAAGGAGAAGGAACCTAAATAATTCTCTATGGAGTCTCTATTCCCCTTTCCATTCGATAAAAAATTGTACATGCCAAGATTCCCAAAAAGAGCAGAGATACCAAAATATGACAAATATGATGAAAACTCTAACCCTCAAGATCATGGCAGAGAATTTTGTACTCAATCCATGGAGTTTATGCATGAACCAACCTACTTAATGTGTCTTTTTTCATGGTCTCTGGGAGGAGCAACCATTCATTGGTTCTCTAAAATGCCTCCAACAATCATGAATTTTGAGGAGTTGATCAAACTATTTTACCAACAATACTCCTATAATATTCAACACCTGGTCACTATGATTGACATCTACAATCTTAAACAAAAGCTAGGAGAACCCTTCTTGACCTTCCTGAAATGTTGGAGGAAGAAATTTTCACTCTATGATAGATAAATCCCAGAAAATGAGAAATTATAAATCTTTATCAATAACCTAATTCTAGAAATCAATTATCACCTGCAAATGCAAAATCATACTTCAATTGAGAAAATGGTAGAAAATGCCATAAAGATAAAAAATGTGCTTTCTCGTAAGGGAGATATATCACTTAACAAAGACAACAAGTATGAATCAGGTTCTAGTTCCAACAACAAAGATAAAGTCAAATTCTAGAACAAGAACAAAGATGTTGTAATAGATCCACATAGTCTATAAGGAGGGTGCATGTTTGCATAAAAAAAGGGGAAGAATGGTTTGCAGGCAATTTTTTCATCAATTAATATAGAATAGATAAAAATTATATATTAAATATTCCCATAAATTAATCAAAATAGATGCTCACTTCTTTTTCTGTTAGGTACAATGCACCTTGGCCATTGAATTTGGAGGGATCCAAGTTATGTGAGGATCCAGAATCAGGTGAAAGAAAGTTTGAGCCTGCTAGAAATGATGATAGAGTGAATTCACATAATTGGTACATACTGCAACTGTGGAGGGAAAATATAGATTGGCAACCCATTCTTTCAAAACATGCAGTTATTAAGTACATTGCAAAGTATGCAGCAAAAGCTGAGAGGAGTTCAGAAACCTATTCAAAAATGTTGATGCGTTTGTCAAACCTAGAAAATGCTGATGATTTGGCTGCACGAGCATATAGAAAGCTACTCACAGACACAATTATAAAGAGGGATATAGGAGCCTAGGAAACATGTCATATCTTGTTAGAGCTTCCATTGTTTGAGAGTAGTAGAAAGTTTGTTAATCTAAATGTCTCACGTGAGGTTTTCAAACCCATACCAGTAAACAATGAGGAAATTGATGAAGAACATGCCAAATCTTTTATAGATGGCTATAAAATAAGGCCAATTTGTATGGAAGGTATCACCTTAATTGATGCAGCCAGATCTTGGATATACAATCCAAGAAAAAGAGGAGACAACAAATGGGGACCAAGGCAAAAGATGGCTATTGTCAGAGTTTTCCCTAGGTTTTTATCCATTCCTCCGCATGATTCAAGTAAATGGGTAGAGTTTTGTTTATTTGAGTTGTTGCTATATAAGCCTTTTCGTAACATTGAAAGAGACATTGGTCATGATAATGATACTATAGTACAAAACTGGGAATCACTCAATTATAATCCTTGGCATGTTCAAAGAGTAGCACCTACGGAAGATGATGATCCTAGCAGTGCTTCTGAAGTGGAAGATAATGAAGTTTTTCAAGAAACTACCATAGAGAATGAATGGGAAATCATCTCTAGACTACATCGTGGTCAACATATGCAGGTTTCTGAGATAGATATGTTAGGAAGAAGAGATGTTGATAGAAATACAAACTGGTGTAGTGAATATCAAGGTGAAGATCATACTGCTATAGCAATCAACTTCATAGGAGAAATGAAGAAACACAGATGTCTCATGTATGATGACATCCCACATTGCATCAACTTAACAAGCCTTAGTGAGAAGCAACAGAAGGCAATTGATATTATTATGACACACTACCACAGAAATCAGGTCGGGATGACTTTGTTTATGATAATTCAAGGAACAACAGGAATAGGAAAATCTTATTTGATTAGTGCCATCAGTCAAATTCTTCACACTGCAGCTTTTCCAATTACTTCTCTACTTCTATTACTTCCACCAACTGGAGTTGCGGTGGTCAATATAGGAGCTTCTACAATTCATTCAAAGTTGAGAATACCAATTAGAGATTTTTCTTAGCTAAAGGGGATGCGACTCATAAGTTTTCAAGAAGAGATGGCCCATATCAAGTATATTTTGATTGATGAAATGAGCTTCATTGGTCAAAACTTGCTAGAAAATATAGATTCTTGACTCAGGCAAGCCTTCCTGCAGAGTGCTGACATAAGCTTTGCAGGTATACTTTCATTTTTTTTATGACATTGTTTTTATGCTATAATATTTATTATTATAACTCATCTATAAATACAATCATGTAATTTTCATAGATAGTCTTCTAATCATTTCTCTTACTTTATTTTAGGTATATCTATTATTTTGGTTGGTGATCTTGGTCAGTTGTCTCTAGTGAATCACAAACCGGCATATGCTAGCAACAGGCGGGCAAAGTTACTTTGGCAAGAATTCAAAACAATGGTTACATTACATAAAATATTTAGGCAAGATGGAGAAAATATTCACGAAAAAAGATTTCATCAACTTCTTATAAATGTGAGAGATGCGAGTCCAAACTTGGATGATTGGAACTTGCTTATGATGAGAACCCATGTGAGGTTAGATGCTGCAACCAATGATGAGTTTGACAAGACAGTTCATTTGTTCTCTACAAATGCCAATGTTCGTAACCATAACTTGAGGATGTTGTATTTTTTGAGGCAACCTATTGCATGTAGCCTTGCAACTAAGTCAAGGAACGGTAATACAATTGAAGATTTATCGAATGAAGAACTTGATCTAGAGTTTTTGTTTAGTAAGGATTCGAGGGTCATATTAACTACAAATCTATGGATTGAAGCCGGTCTTGTCAATGGATCCTTGGGATATATCTGGAATATTGTGTACAAACCAAGAACTACCCCAACTAAACCACCTGCTTATGTTACGGTTGAATTTGATAATTATTATAGATTACCATATGATGACCATCATCTAAGAATAGTTCCAATATCACCAGTCTAGAGGGGTAGAACCTTTCAGTTACCATTAAGGTTGGCATGGGCATTGACAATTCATAAATCTCAGGGACTAACTCTTTCAAGAGCCACAGTTGATATAGGCCCAAGAGAAAGAGCAGGATTGACATTTGTAGCTATATCTCATGTAAAGTTTCTAGAAGGCTTGAGAATCATGCCACCTTTCACATATGACCGCTATGAAAAAATGAAGACTGGGAAACAACTTTCCAATAGGAAAGCAGAAGAAATTAGACTCAAGTGTCTTGAAAATTAGTGATGTACTGTAATGTTGTATTGCTATTAAATATTACATTGTTTATTAATCACCTATTTTGTGTCATTATTGTTCAGAATTATCCTTATGTGTTGAATTAGTGTATCATATTTCAAATTCATGTTCTCTTTTGTTTAAATATGTATTGTTAATGTTAGGCCATTTTTCTGTCATAGCAAAAATTTTATGAAAATGGCCTATTTTCCTTGCAAGTGTTCTTCATTGCCTCCTACCCTGTGTTCTCCATGTTGTCACCTTGCTCTGGTCCAAATTTCACATGCTAATTCACAAGATCTAGAAAAAGATTAAAGTTCTCAGGTCTGCAGGAAACAAAATTTCAAAATCTGCCTAAGTGTCAAAAACCCACAGTGTTTCTGAAAATCCATGATGTTTTCGACCTTTTTGCCCTACATAAATCCTTGATGTTTTCATAGCCTTGTTTGCCTCTGTGTCAATGTCAAAAACCCTATGTGTTTTTGATCCTTCGATGTTGTGAAAACTTTGTGTGTTTTCAACCTCCCAGTTCCCTGTCTACTTGCTTTCCTTAAGTGCACAAGTGCGATGATAGGTGGGCTCGGGCCTTCAAAAGTTCCTCTTGATTGGCCGTCGCATGGCCGCATGTCAAATTTTTTTGACATGTGATCATGCGATAGCCTGCCACATGTTCACGTGGTCCCAACTTCCCAGTCTTGTTCTACTGCCTAGCGGTCTTCTTTGTCTTAAGCGTGCAAGTGTGATGATGTGGGGCCAGTTTCTTCAAAGTGGCAAAGGAAGGAGATCAATGATTGGCATGTGATCACATGGAATATTCTATCCCCATGTGATCATGCACCTGCCATTGATCTTGTTTGTTTCCAGTGTTTCCTCGGTGAAGTGGGCCCGGTGTCGGAAGTGTGATAGATGGCATGTTCTTATTGGCTGTTGCATGGCTGCATGTCAGACTTTTCTGACATGCGATCATGTGATCGCTTGCCATCTGTCAGTGTGGGGCCTGTTGGTGGTTGCTGTTTGGTGGTCCTAGCGGTGATCATGTGGCAGCTTGTGATTGGCTGTCGCATGGTCGGATAGCCCAGTTTTTGGCTATGCGATCATGCGATTGCTTGCCACGTGTCCTTGGGGCCTGTTAGCAGGTGGTGAGGTGAGGCATCTTTTGGATGCGGTGGTGATTTTCTATTGGCTGGTGGGTGGTGATGTTGTAGTCTTATGGCCTTGTCGCATGATCTCAAGGGGCCATTTCCACGGCTTGCGATCATGCGACTGAGTGCCACGTGGTGTTGGGGCCCAATGGGAGATGGTGACATGCTGGGTTCTGGTTGGTTGCTAGTGTACTGAGGTGGCATCATGCATCATAGTGACTCGGCGATTGTAGTGAGTGGAGGTGTGATAGGTGGCATCATGCATCATGGTTGTGGAGTTAATGGTGGGGTCTGTGGTTTGGCAGAGTGGATAAGGTCTGGCGGTGCTGATAAATTCTTTCTTGTCGTTGGTTCACGAGATGATTTGGTGGTTTGCTAGTTGGTCTGGTGACTTGGTGATGAGTGGTCGTGGGGTCGCTAGAGTTTTTAGCAGAGGTATGAAGTATTCCATGAATTGGTGAAGGTTCCTTTGTCACTAGTTCACCAGATGATTTAGTGGGCTATTTTAACACGTGCAGTCATGTGTTCGTGGAGTTCAACTAGAGTTAAGTATTTCATCCCACGACTAGGTTTTCACTTTGTCACCAGTTCGTTGAGGGTTAACCCATGGTGCTTGATGAGTTAGAGGATCTGAAGCCTGGGAAGATGAGAGATCTAATGGTCGGGACTTATTACTGATCTCTGATCAAATCAGTTTTGCTGATGTGCTGCTGGCACCAAGAGGTAGCCGTTGGAGTTTGAATTTGAAACTCAAAGACATTTCGAGCGACTAGTAAGGACTAAAATTGATGACAGAGGGGGCCAGAGTTGGTGAAATTAAACTTCTCCACCATTCTAGTGTGGTCCAGGGTGCTTTGACTGATTGCAAGGATTTGTGCCGTGTGGTGTTGGGGAGTTTTTATTGGCTCGAGGTGTTTTGATGATCTGATCAGCATGGTTTGCGTGGTAAATTTATGATCTTCCTGTCCTTCTCAGAGATTCTTCTCAAGTGCCAAGATCATTCTTGTTGCTGACAAGATTGGTGCTAGTTTTCCCTCCCACAGTGTTTTTGAAATTTTTTTGAAACCCTAGCCCTAGCTGTCCCTAAGCTTGTTGCATTCTCCTAGAGAATTCCAAGGTAGTTAGTGGTATAAGTAGTCGAGTTTCTGACTTTGTAAGGGTTCCTTCTTCTGCAAATTTTTTAGAAGAATTGGTTCCATGTGAAGGGTCTTTTTCCTATAGATTTTCTCCTTCTCTCTGCATATAGGGTGTTTTTCTTTCTCTTGCTAGTTCAAGAATACAGTGCATATTGTAACAGATGTCTTATGTATGAGATTGCAACATACTTGTTCTTGTATCAAATTGTCTCCATTTGGATTTTAGACTTATAGATTATAGCATCAAGGGTGCCTACTCTTTCTATTTGCATTTCCAGTGAGTGTCTGCAATAGAGTTTTTTTCGTAGAAGTAGCTTAGTCTAAGACTGGTGTTTAGATATGTATGGGCTAGGGTATCAAAGATGCATCATGCTTGTCTTCCAGTGGATGTTGGTTAATGTATTACTTATTCCTAGGTGTTCCTTGGATAAGTGATAACATATTTGGGTGCACAGGTGGTTTGGTAATGTATGATCTGGTCAGGGTGAGTGTGTTGTCTTCTTATTTCATAGCTCTATTGCAGTGAAGTATTTGACTCTGCTACCCATTGGATAGGGCACTAGTCTATCAGAGACTTAGGGTATCTCAGGGGTCCCTTCAAACTCATTTTCAAATCATTTCCTTTCACTCCCACCCTTTCCCTTTCTTGTTGATTAGGATAGGTTTTTGGCTTTCAATCTCATTCCATGCAAGTAGGGCTATTGCATGAGACTTTCTATCATTGGGGTACAGGATACCTATAGGAGATTGATTGCTATTCCACATTAATCTATCTGTAGGCCTTTGGGTTTGTCATGAGGTATCTTGAGTGTGCAGATAAGGTAATACCCACCTGAGTGAATGTGGAGCTCAAAGAAGAAGGAGGATTTCTCTTTATCCTCATCAATTGGTTTGTTTTTCTTGTCAAGCTTGAGTGCCTAACCAGTGTTTTAAGCGCAACTATTTGATTTAAGCTTGGTCCTGCAAGAAAAAATAGCTAACAAAATGGTGACTCTATTGGGGAGAGTCTAGAATAGAGTCAGATAAACAAAAGGCATTGACTATATCTTCTCACTAAGTGTTGAGTGGTGACTCTCAGTTCTCTATTTGATTAGTGTGTTTCCTAATAAGCAGTGCATGTTACCTGGTATAATTTTGTGTTGGTTGGGAGCAGAAAAAAAGAATATACTTTCCTCTTCAAGGAGGTGGCGACTCTATAAAGAAAGAACTTGATGGAGCTGCATGGTAAGCTCTAGATCTGCCTTGCCTTCCAATCAACAAGCAAGGTTCTTGCTGCAGAATTCCCAGGTATTTTTCAAGTTTTAAATGTCTCCTTATTAAGTGGTCAAGCACAAAGAAAGGAGTAAGGTGTGATTAGAGGTTAGCATACTTCAAGTTCTCAGCTGTAGTTTGGCAGAATTTTATGGAAGTATTGCATTGGTTGTAATGGATAGGATGAATAATGAGATTGCATTATTAGAACAGGGCATCCTTAGAGACTATATAAAATTGGTAAGGTTGAAGGTAGGATGCAGATAGGATCTATCCATATCTCTATTTTATGATAGATTTTGTGAGATGTATGATGAGCTTCCTGAAGATGTTGAGTTTCTTGAATCTGAGTTCATTGGTTTATTCTTGGAGCTCTATTTTCTTGAGTCAACTAGTTGGTCAGATGCTTTGTGGGAAGATCATTACATATGTGTTAGGGATTGGATACTTAGTGATGATAGCCTTGAGCTTGAGGATGCACTTAGGGTCATGTCCTTAAGTGTTGATGTTGAGAGTGATGAAGACAGTGACGGTGTGGTGTCTTCTTATGAGTCAGATGCAACATGGGAAGAGGAAAGTGATGATGGAAGTGAACATTTTTTGGATAGTGAAGATGCTGAGGATGATTCATCTTCAGGGTATGAAAATAAAGAAAAAATAATTGAGTATGATATCAGTGAGTCTTTGTGTGACTCTGATTTTTCTTTGTGTGCTGTGAGCCTCCATAAGGTTGAGATGGGTGCTGATTTTAAGGTGTTTTCCAATGCTTTATATAATGAAGAATTTGATTCTCAGCCCATTTTTTGTCATGATGTTCAACAAGGTGTATTGCATGAAGTTGTCAATCCTTTGTGTTGGTTGTAGATTATTCCCTTTGATCTTCAACTTGCAGATTTACACTTTGATGGATAATGTAAATGAAACTCTGACTCTATCACCACTCCAAAGTCCACAAGGAAGAAGGCCAACTGACAAGGATCAAAGGATCCTTCTACTCTTTGAGCTTCAATGCTCAGGTGGGTGTACCCTTCACTCAATTCTTCAAAGGAATCTCAAAATCATGCACACAATGCTCAACACAAGTCTAAAGAGGTTTATCAAATAAATGTTTATATTTGTTAGGTTGTTAACCATGACTTCAAAAGAAAAGACCAGTGCCTTACCCCAGGGCTAAGAGTCACCCAACTGTATACCTCTACTAAATACCTTAAATCAAACATAATGGAACCTAGGGTAAGTGCTTTGCCTATTACCCCTTTCCCTCAAGCACAAGGACATCAAATTCTACACCTGGCTGCAAACTCACTGAATTCACCTAAAAGGCTTTAATCCTAACCTTGTTAGAAACTCAGAGATGAATTCAAAATACTCTTTGTTTACCATACATTAACACACTTTGTGACATTAACATATATGAGCTCAGAGACAAGCAAGAAGACATACACAAGATACAAGATTGGGATTCAAGAATGTTTTCATTAACAAATCTAGAATCAGTATACAATTAGCATGACACAAAGCTAAGAAAAGGACACCAAATCAAACCTCTATCAGTGTACTATAGTAAAAAACCAAGGACCAAAAGCAACAAGATTTTGGAACCCTTTCAAAATCAAAGATTCTGCAACTTATAGCACTACCTGCCTTGGGATCTTCAAGATCAGATGCAACAAGCTTCAGATAGCTAGGGTTAGGGTCTCAACCACCCAGCCTATTCAAACAGTCACAAAATTTACTGCAAGGGCATGAAGCATAAGCAGCATGGAGAAAACAAATCTCTAGCAGATCAACAATCATGAAAATCTGAGAGCTCAGCATAGTACACCAGGAATGCCATTAAAATTAGTCTAATCACTATGTGCAAATAGTTCCTCGAGCTCAAAATCACACGACACAAATCTGTGCAATCACTCATGGCACCCTGGACCACACTGGAATGGTGGAGAAGTTCAATTTCACCAACTCTGGCCCCCCTTGTCATCAATTTTAGTCCTTACTAGTCATTGGAAACATCTCTGAGATTTGAATTTGAACTCTAATGGCTACATCTTTGGCACCCAGCAAAGAAACAATGACCCACATTTAAACTGAGACTAGCTTTAAAACATAGCCATCTGACTAATTCTCCTTTGCAGCTTAATGATCTTCCTCTAAAAGTGGCCCCACTAGACTTAGCGAACTGGTGACAAAGGACCTTCGCCAATTTGCTAAACATTTCGTGCCCTCACTAAACACTTAGCAACTTCCTGACCACCATTCGCGCAATCACCAGACAAACTAGCAAATCTCCAAATTTTCTCATGAATACGCGACAAGACTACATCTTATTGGCACCGCCCCCCTTTTGATTCAGACTGCTAGACACTAGACTCCAACCGGGCCCACCCAAAGCCACATGTCACTAAACCATTTTCTGATCCACGCCCACTCACTAGCACAGGACCCACCTTTCATAAGCCTTTGAAAATGAACAGCTGGCGTAAAATCTCATGGCTCTAACAAATCGCATGAGAACTTACGCCAACCGTTAGATCTATCCTCATGATAGACCCCTCTGACAATGGCCCCACCTCTGAGCACATCCATGTCGACCAATAGGAACATAGCAATGAAGCACCACATGGCATGCAGTCCCACTCGCACAACAGGCAACCTGGCAAAATGGAATAGAATTCGACGAATGGCGCATGATCGCAAAGGCTTGGAATATTCTTTACAATCATACACCGACCATTAGATTAAAGCTTTCAACGCGGGCCCCCCTGACATAAGCCAAGTCATCACCATGTGGATAAATGAAAACCCACCAACTCAGATCACCGCAACCACCACCAAACTGCAACCAGCACAATACTGCCATGGACACGTGGCAAGCGGTCGCATGATCGCATAACTAAAAATTGAGCTATGCAATCATGTGATAGCCAATCATAGGACACCACATGACCACCTTGCTGCAAACGGGTCCATTGGGTAGTCTCCTCATAAACCAGAATCGATGGCTATCACTATACCGTGATGTTAAAAAGTGAGCACATATGCTCAGTGGTATAACGACAACCACCAGATCTGTCCATGCTTTAACCTCCTTAGAAGGCTGCAGACCCACCGACTCTATCCAACTTGTCAATCTCCCAACCAATCAAAAGATGCCAACTCACTCCACCCTGACAACGGACCCACTGACAAAAGCCAAGCATTCAGCGACTATGCAACTAATCATCAACCAAGTCGCCAGATGTTAAGGGCTAACTGCTAGGCCTGAAACAATCATGTGACAACACAGTCGTCAGATCACTGAATAGAAGATGTAACCACCTAGAGACCTAGAGAATTAGCGATAAGAAACTTTGAAGGACTGGGCTCCACCATCCGTCGCACCTACTCACTAAAGCAAAGCAAACTGCCAGGCAGCTGAATAAAAACTGGGACCTGCATGGCTAGGTGGCAAGCGGTCGCATGATCGCATGTCAGAAAAGTCTGACATGCGGCCATGCGACAGCCAATCAGGAAGAGCCTGGACCCACCACCTACGTCAGACTTGCACAGTTGAGGGAACACCAGCAAATAGGGAACTAGTGCGAGGTCAAAAACACATAATGTTTTCAGCACAACGGAAGACTGAAAACACATAGAGTTTCCAATGCCAAAGAATAAGCGCACAAAGCAGGAAGCACAGGGTCGAAAAAAATGAAGGCCAAAAACACACAGACTGAAAACATCATGGACTTTTAGAAACACTGTGGGTTTTTGACACTATGGAAAATTTTGAAATATCTCCAGCAAGCCCTAAACTTTGAATAACTTTCTAGGTTTGGCGATTCAACATGTGCAAATTGGACCAGAGCTAGGCGACAACAATAAAGAGCATGAGGCAGGACACTTAACAAAAACACTTGTAGGGGAGAGGCCAATCTCATAAGATTTTTTCTATGAAAAAAATTGGCCTAATAGTGGCTCTGGTTGGGGATGATGGGTAACTTATGCCCATGCGAGAATTTAGGATTTCTAGGAGAGTAGACCACTAATAGGACAAAAATAAGGAACTCAAAAAAAATGCAAGGAACAGGAAGGAAAAGCACACAACAGGAAAGGGAAAGACTATACAAAGATTTATAGTATTTACAACCAGGCTCAAGGCCCCAAAATTATGATCAATACTTGCCTCTATCAAACAAGTAGTTTTCATCTCCACACGTCAAAGACAAACTGAAAATTTTGCTTCCATGTGACTGATCAAACTTATATCCATCCTTCCACAATTTGAAACAAAATTTTTTAGTACATACTTCCTGAGGGCCGGAAAAGTAATCATACCAATTCTAAAAATGTTGTGGCACATGCATATTGCATTCCTTAAATAGGAAAATGCTGAAGGAAATGCAACATAAATCACCTTCAAATTTACCACCACATTCAGGAAGCTTACTGTCCAGCTAAAAAGAAAAACTCTCCAGCTCTATCAAACTATCAGTGTAATCACTATTGGATCCATTCATACTAGAAATTTTCACCTCCAAGGAGAAGATACACTGATCTTCATGCAAACACTGAGGGAACTCATCACATGGGGCATGATCACTGAACATAGGAGCAAGCTGCATTTTGTCAACAACTGACAAAACCAAAACTTGTTGATAGGTGGGAAGAGAAACATCAACTTGTCCATGAGATGGTGAAGCCTAAGTAGTTGAGAGACCATCCTTCCATGGCTTAGCAATAGATTTAGAATCAGAAAGGATTCAAAATCTATACAACTCTCCCAACCAGTATTCAGTACCACATCAGGGACACTTGCATTACTTGAAGATGAACAAACACTGATGACTTCATCATCTGATATATCATACTATACCTGGTTTCCATCTAGTAGTGTTGGGGCAGAAAAAGAATCAAAGGCACACATGTCAAAGTCAAATCCTATTAACTCATGCTCCATATCAAAATCAATGTGTGTTGGATGTAAGAACCTAGAGCCATCACCCCCTGAATATCTAAGATATTCACAAGATAATAAATCTAAAATTTATTCACTGTGAAGTGAACAGCTATCCTCAAGAACATCATCTTTTGCCATACAATCATCAGCAATACTTTCATCTATCCAATCCTCTTCCTCATCTGACTGATTGCATAAACCTTTTGTCTCATACTGAGAAAAGGAATCACTTTCATGACTGCAAGAAAGAGTGTCAACACTTGACACATCCCCTTCATAAATTTCATCACTCTCAATATCAGCACTACTGAGAAAGGCCCCAAGTGCATCCTCAAGTTCAAGACCAGCATCACCAAGTATCTAATCCCTGATACATCCATAATACTCTTCCCACAAGGCATCTGACCAATTGGTTGACTCAAGAAAATAAAGCTTTGGGAATAAACTAATGAAATCAAATTCAGGAAACTCAACATCCTCAGGAAGCTCATCATATACTTCACAAAATCTATCATAGAATAAGGATATGGATAAATCCTTTCTACTTCCCACTTTTAATCTTACTAATCTCATGCAATCCCTAAGGATGCCCTCCTCAAGGAAAGCCAGCTCCTCCTCAAGCCTACCCATTACAACTTAGTGCACTACTTCCATAAAATTTTGCAAAGCTGCAACTGAAAACTTGAAATATGCTAACCTTTGCTTACACCTTATCCTTCTTTTAGTGCTTGACCACTTTATAAGGAACATTTAAAACTTGAAAAATACCTGGGAAAATCTTGCAGCAAAAGACCTTTGGCTGGAAGGCAAGACAGATCTAGAGCTCACCTTAAAGCTCCATCAGGTTCTTTGTCATGCAGAGCCGCACCTCCTTGAGAGGAAAATGTTTCACTATTTCTTCTTCCAACTAGCACAAAGCTACACTAGATATATACACTATTTATCAGGAGGAATACTAATCAAACAGAGAAAATCAGAGCCGCCACTCACAACTAGGTGAAAAGATATCAGCAAATGCTTGTTTTTGTTTCTGACTCTATTCTAGAATCTCCCCAGTAGAGTCGCCATTTTGTTGATGACTCGGATGGGCCAAACTAATCTAGTCAAAAGATTTTGACTTTACAATAGAACCATAACTAGAGCTCTTTAATAAGCTTTCTTTATGTTCTCCCTAGCGGAGTCGCCATTTTGTTGGTTGTGGATTATTCCCTTTGATCTTCAACTTGCAGATTTACACTTTGACGGATAATGTAAATGAAACTCTGACTCTATTACCACTCCAAAGTCCACAAGGAAGCGGGCCAACTGACAAGGATCAAAGGATCCTTCTACTCTTTGAGCTTCAATGCTTAGGCGGGTGTACCCTTGACTCACTTCTTCAAAGGAATCTCAAAATGATTCACACAATGCTCAACACAAGTCTAAAAAGGTTTATCAAATGAATGTTTATATTTCTGTGGTTGTTAACCATGACTTCAAAAGAAAAGACCAGTGCCTTACCCCAAGGCTAAGAGTCACCCAATTGTATACCTCTACTAAATACCTTAAACCAAACAATATGGAACCTAGGGTAAGTGCTTTGCCTATTACCCCTTTCCCTCAAGCACAAGGACATCAAATTCTACACCTGGCTGCAAACTCATTGAATTCACCTAAAAGACTTTAATCCTAACTTTGTTAGAAACTTAGAAATCAATTCAAAATACTCTTTGTTTACCATACATTAACACACTTTGTGACATTAACATATATGAGCTCAGAGACAAGCAAGAAGACATACACAAGATACAAGATTAGGATTCAAGAATGTTTTCATTAACAAATCCAGAATCAACATACAATTAGCATGACACAAAGCTGAGAAAAGGACACCAAATCAAACCTCTATCAGTGTACTACAATAAAAAACCAGGGATGAAAAGCAACAATATTTTGGAACCCTTGCAAAATCAAAGATTCTACAACTTATACCACTAGCTACCTTGGGATCCTCAAGATCGGATGCAACAAGCTTCAGATAGCTAGGGTTAGGGTCTCAACCACCCAACCTATTCAAATAGTCACAAAATTTACTGCAGGGGCATGAAGCATAAGTATCTTGGAGAAAACAAATCTCTAGTAGATCAACAATCATGAAAATCTGTGAGCTCAGCATAGTACACCAGGAATGCCATTAAAATTAGTCTAATCACTTCCTGCAAATAGTTGCTCGAGCTCAAAACCACATGGCACAAATCTTTGCAATCACTCATGGCACCCTGGACCACATTGGAATGGCGGAGAAGTTCAATTTCACCAACTTTGGTCCCCCTGTCATCAATTTTAGTCCTTACTAGTCACTGGAAACATCTCTAAGATTTGAATTTGAACTCCAATGGCTACATCTTTGGCACCCAGCAGAGAAATGACGGCCCACATTTAAACTGAGACCAGCTTTAAAACACAGTCATCTGATTAATTCTCCTTCACAGCTTAATGATCTTCCTCTAAAAGTGGCCCCACCAGACTTAGCGAACTGGCAACAAAGGACCTTCACTAATTCGCTAAACATTTCATGCCCTCGCTAAACACTTAGCAACTTCCCAACCACCATTCGCGCAATCGCTGGACAAACTAGCAAATCTCCAAATCTTCTCGCGAATGCACGACAAGACTACATCTTATCAGCACCGCCCCCCTTTTTATTCAAGCCGCCAGACACTACACTCCAACTGGGCCTGCCCAAAGCCACATGTCGCTAAACCATTCGCTGATCCACACTCAGTCACTGGCATAGAACCCACCTTTCATAAGCCTTTGAAAATGAATGGCTGGCGTAAGATCTCATGGCTCTAACAAATCGCATGAGAACTTACGCCAACCGTTAGATCTATCCTCATCACAGACCCCTCTGATAATGGCCCCACCTCTAAGCACATCCATGTCGACCAATAGGAACACAGCAACGAAGCACCACATGGCATATGGTCCCACTCGCACAACAGGCAACCTGGCAAAATAGAATAAAATTTGATGGATGGCGCATGATCACAAAGGCTTGGAATATTCTTTGCGATCATACACCAACCGTTAGATTAAAGCTTTCAACGCGGACCCCCCTGACATAAGCCAAGTCATCACCACGTGGACGAATGAAAACCTGCGAACTCAAATCATCGCAATTGCCACCGAACTGCAACCAGCACCATACTGCCATGGACATGTGGCAAGCGGTCGCATGATCACATAGCCAAAAACTGAGCTATGCGATCATGCGACACCTAATCACAGGCCACCACATGACCACCTTGCTGCAAACAGGTCCACCGGGCAGTCTCCTCATAAACTAGAATCGACAGCTATTGCTATACCGCGATGTTAAAAAGTGAGCACCTCCACTTAGCGGTATAATGGCAACTACTAGATCTGTCCATGCTTTAACCTCCTCAGAAGGCTGCAGACCCACTGACGCTATCCAACTTGTCAATTTGCCAACCAATCAAAAGATGCCAATTTGCTCCACCCTAACAACGGACCCACTAACAAAAGCCAAGCATTCAGTGACTACGCGACTAACCATCAGCCAAGTCGCTAGATGTTAAGGGCTAACCGCCAGGCATGAAATGATCACATGAAAACACAGTCGTCAGATCACTGAATAGAAGATATAACCACCCAGAGACCTGGAGAATCAGCAACAAGAAACTTTGAAGGACTGGGCTCCACCATCCATCACACCTACTCACTAAAGCAAAGCAAACCGCCAGGTGGCTGAATAGAAACTGGGACCCATACGGCTAGGTGGCAAGTGGTCACATGATCGCATGTCAGAAAAGTCTGACATGCGGTCATGCAACAGCCAATCAGGAAGAGCCTAGAGCCACCACCTACGTTGGACTTGCGTAGTTGAGGGAACGCTAGCAAACAGGGAACTAGTGTGAGGTAAAAAACACACAATATTTTCAGCACAACGGAAGACCAAAAACACACAGAGTTTTCAACACCAAAGAATAAGTGCACAAAGCAGGAAGTACAGGATCAAAAACAACGAAGGCCGAAAACACATAGACCGAAAACATCATGGACTTTCAGAAACACTATGGGTTTTCAACACTATGGAAAATTTTGAAATATCTCCAACAGGCCCTAAACTTTGAATAACTTTCTGGGTTTGGCGATTCAGCATGTGCAAATTGGACCAAAGCTAGGCAACAACAATAAAGAGCATGAGGCAGGACACTTAACAAAAACACTTGTAGGGGAGAGGCCAATCTTATAAGATTTTTGCTATGATAGAAAATTGGCGTAACACTTTGTTTGAGGAGCATGTGGAGGTTTCAGATCCAGTTGATTCATGGTGTTCATTCTCCATCTGTGGGTATCAATCTGACTATTTTTTTGAGGTCCAGCCGGTTACACCTATGGAAATGTAAAGATAGGATTTAGATGAGGCCTTTCTACAAGCAGGGTATGAGGCTTTTGTGTTTCTAGTTGATAGCATGCATGAGTCAGCAAGTGAAGATCAATTTTAGTACAGAGGTGCTGACCATTGGCATGCCAAATCATACTTTCATAGTGAGCAGGATGGAGAAAGTGCCAAAAAATTTTACATGCACTATGAAGAAAGCTACTTTGTTCTTCCTGATATGCTGGTTGAATATGTTGACAGGCCTATGGAGACAAATGAAAATAAAATTTCTGATGTGCAATATGAAGGAAGGAATGAAAATCAAGTTTTTGAAAGAGGCAAGAACTAACTCTTGTTTGTTGCTACAGATTTCTGTATAAAATGTACATTTTGTAAATATATTTCCCCTTCCTATTGTGTGCTTTCCTATTCCCTGCATTTTTTTTGAGGTCCCTGCCTTTTTGTCATGTTGGTGGTCTACTCTCCTAGTGATTCTGAATTCTTTCCATGCCTACAAGAGCCATGCATCCCCAACTAGAGCCACTGTTAGGCTATTTTTCTGTCATAGCAAAAATTTTATGAAAATGGCCTATTTTCCTTGCAAGTGTTCTTCATTGCCTCCTACCCTATGTTCTCCATGTTGTCACCTTGCTCTGGTCCAAATTTCACGTGCTAATTCACAAGATCCAGAAAAAGATTAAAGTTCTCAGGTCTACGGGAAACAAAAATTTCAAAATCTGCCTAAGTGTCAAAAACCCACAGTGTTTCTGAAAATCCATGATGTTTTCAACCTTTTTGCCCTGCATAAATCCTTGATGTTTTCACAGCCTTGTTTGCCTCTGTGTCAATGTCAAAAACCCTGTGTGTTTTCGATCCTTTGATGTTGTGAAAACTTTGTGAGTTTTCGACCTCCCAATTCCTTGTCTGCCGACTTTCCTTAAGTGCGCAAGTGCGATGACAGGTGGGCCCGGGCCTTCAAAAGTTCCTCCTGATTGGCCATCGCATGGCCGTATGTTAGACTTTTCTGACATGTGATCATGCGACCGCCTTCCATGTGTCTGCGTGGTCCCAACTTCCCAGTCCTGTTCTGCTACCTGGCAGTCTTCTTTGTCTTAAGCGTGCAAGTGCGATGATGTTGGGCCAGTTTCTTCAAAGCGGCAGAGGAAGGAGATCAACAGTCGGTGTGTGATCGCATGAAATATTCTATCCCCATGCGATCATGTGCCTACCATTGATCTTGTTTGTTTCCAGCGTTGCCTCGGTGAAGTGGGCCCGGTGTCAGAAGGGTGATAGATGGCATGTTCTTATTGGCTGTCACATGGCCGCATGTCAAACTTTTTTGACATGCGATCATCTGACCGCTTGCCATCTATCCGCGTGGAGCCCGTTGGTGGTTTCTTTTTGGTGGTCCTAGCTGTGGTCATGTGGTAGCTTGTGATTGGCTGTCGCATGGTCGCATAGCCCAATTTTTGACTATGCAATCATGCGACTGCTTGCCACATGTCCTTGGGGCCCGTTAGTAGGTGGTGAGGTGAGGCATCTTTCAGATGCGGTGGTGGTTTTCTATTGGCCAGTGGGTGGTGATGTTGCGGTCTTATGGCCTTGTCACATGATCGCAAGGGGCCATTTCCACAGCTTGCGATCATGTGACCAAGTGCCACGTGGTGTTGGGGCCCAGTGGGAGATGGTGACGTGCTGGGTTCCAATTGGTTGCTGGTGTACCGAGGTGGCCAAGGGTTTGCCGGAGGGTCCTATGGTAGGTGTGACTCAGTGGTTGTAGCGAGTGGAGGTGTGACAAGTGGCATCATGCATCGCAGTTGCAAAGTTAATGGTGGGGTCTGTGGTTTGGCAGAGTGGATAAGGTCTGGTAGTGCCGATAAATTCCTTCTTGTCGCTGGTTCGTGAGATGATTTGGCGGTTCGCTAGTTGGTCTGCCAACTTGGCGATGAGTGGTCGTAGGGTCGCTAGAGTTTTTAATAGAGGCAGGAAGTATTCCATGAATTGGTGAAGGTTCCTTTGTCACCAGTTTGCTAGATGATTTAGTGGGCTATTTTAACACATGTAGTCGTGCATTCACGGAGTTCCACTGGAGCTAAGTATTTCATCTCGCGACTAGGTTTTCACCTTGTCACCAGTTCACTGAGGGTTAACCTGTTGTGCTTGATGAGTTAGAGGATCTGAAGCTTGGGAAGATGAGAGATCTAATGGTCAGGACTTATTATCAATCTCTGATCGAATTAGGACTACCGATGTGCTGCTGGCGCCAAGTGGTAGTCATTGGAGTTTGAATTTGAAACTTAGAGACATTTCCAGCAACCAGTAAGGAATAAAATTGATGATAGAGGGGGCCAGAGTTGGTAAAATTGAACTTCTCCACCATTCTAGTGTGGCCCAGGGTGCTTTGGTTGATTGCAAGGATTTGTGTCGTGTGGTGTTGGGCAGTCTTTATTGGCTCGAGGTGTTTTGATGATCTGATCAGCATGGTTTGTGTGGTAAATTTATGATCTTCCTATCCTTCTGAGAGATTATTTTCAAGTGCAAAGATCATTCTTGTTGCTGACAAGATTGGTGCTGGTTTTCCCTCCAGTAATGTTTTCAAAATTTTGTTGAAACCCTAGCCCTAGCTATCCCTAAGCTTGTTGCATTCTCCTAGAGAATTCCAAGGCAGCTAGTGGTATAAGTAGTCAAGTTTTTGACTTTGTAAGGGTTCCTTCTACAAATTTTTGAGGAGAATTGGTTCCATGTGAAGGGTCTTTTTCCTGTAGATTTTCTCCTTCTCTCTGCATATAGGGTGTTTTTCTTTCTCTTGCTGGTTCAGAGAATATAGTGCATATTGTAACAGATGTCTTATGTATGAGATTGTAGCGTACTTGTTCTTGTATCAAATTATCTCCATTTGGGTCTTAGACTTATAGATTATAGCATGAAGGGTGCGTACACTTTCTATTTGCATTTCCAGTGAGTTCTATAATAAAGTTGCTTTTACAGAAGCAGTTGAGTCTAGGACTGGTGTTCAGATATGTATGGGCTGGGGTATCAAAGATGCATCATGCTTGTCTTCCAGTGGATGCTGGTTAATGTATTACTTGTTCCTAGGTCTTCCTTGGATAAGTGATAACATATTTGGGTGCACAGGTGGTTTGGTAATGTATGATCTGGTCAGGGTGAGTGTGTTGTCTTCTTGTTTCATAGCTCTATTGCAGTGAAGTATTTGACTCTGCTGCCCATTGGATAGAGCACTGGTCTATCAGAGACTTAGGGTATCTCAGGGGTCCCTTCAAACTTATTTTCAAATCATTTCCTTTCAGTCCCACCCTTTCCCTTTCTTGTTGATTAGGATAGGTTTTTGGCTTTCAATCTCATTCCATGCAAGTAGGGCTATTGCATGAGACTTTCTATCATTGGGGTATAGGATACTTATAGGAGATTGATTGCTATTCCACATTAATCTATCTGCAAGCCTTTGGTTTTGTCATGAGGTGTCTTGAGTGTGCAGATAAGGCAATACCCGCCTGAGTGAATGTGGAGCTCAAAGAAGAAGGAGGATTTCTCTTTATCCTCATCAATTGGTTTGTTTTTCTTGTCAAGCTTGAGTGCCTAACCAATGTTTTAAGCCCAACTATTTGATTCAAGCTTGGTCCTGCAAGGAAAAAGAGCCAACAGTTAATATAATTTATATCATGTTTGCGAACCTGACTTCTTAATTTGAATATAAAAAAAATCCACCAAATCATATATACTATTCCACTATATCTAGCATCTAGAGTTTGAAATGGTAATGCAAAATGGTTATTCTGATTAATTATATATTCTGATGAATTATATATACTGATGTTTGTTTAAAACTTTACAGGATACCATTCCACCTATAGCTGCCTCTGATAGAGATGCCAACATCATGGTTACAAGCCCCTCTACTTTGGTGGGCTCAAACCATATTTTTGAGAGTGAATTAGACAAGTGTACATGAATCATTCAAGAGTCATGTGTCACTATAATCAAAGCTATGGAGAACGTAGCATTATTAGTTGACTATGTTGACGAACTGGATATAAAGCAGATGGAAGATGTTTCAAAAGTTTTACATGAGACATCTGCAAAAGTGGATGTGTTTCCATCAATGATGAAAGAAGCATACCGTGATCATTGTACAAATAAAGGTCACCATACGAACTTTATTGTTGAAGAATATGTGATGTACTTGCATCATTATGGAGAAATGTTATTGATTTAGATCATTCTTATCTTATCTTTCATACTTCTTAAATATCTAATGGTTGTAGTGGGTCTTCTATTTCCCCTTTCATCTTTGTTTGTAAGTTTCACGAACAAGATAGTGAATATATATTTTTTCCTACTCCCATGATGGTTACCCCTATACTTTCCAACATTTTGCAACATGTTTTGTTCATCTTTGCATTTCTAATATTTATTTGTTCAATGAATGCACCGATTAAATGTGAGGAAATAAATATATAGGACATCTGATTCATTAGTATTTCTAACCTAACCCCAAACAATGTTCAACAAGTATACCAATACCTTTAACTATATTAAATAAACTATTAAAAGTTAATCTTCAATGGAAACTAAATACTATTTTTTTATTTTAACCCTAATACTAATCCAAACTTAACATTGTGCATGACATCATTAACCCATGATTAACCCTCATGAAATAACTAAATATAATACTAATCATAAATCTAATCATAACCCTAACCCTAACTGTAATGTACTCTTACTTCAAGCATAAATCGTAATGTTAAATATCCTATTAGCCTGAATTCTTGCCCTATCGATAACCCTAACCCTGCCACTAACTCTTACTCGAATCCTACATCATGACATAAAATGACCTACTAAATCCTAACCCTTATCCGATGTCAACTTATTATAATAATTTCTCATTTTAAAATATAATAAACCCTAACCCTTATCCAATGTCAACTTATTATAATAATTTATCATTTTAAAATATAAAAACTAATTTTTTATTTTAGCCCTAATAGTAATCCAAACTTAACATTGTGCATCACATCATTAACCCACGATTAACCCTTGTGAAATAACTAAATGTAAAACTAATCATAACTTTGATCGTAACCCTAACCCTAATTGTAACGTACTCTTACTTCAAGGATAAATCATAATGTTAAATATCGTATTAACCTGAATTCTCCCCTTATCGATAACCGTAACCCTACCACTAACTCTTACTTGAACCCTAAGTCATAACATAAAATGACCTTCTAAACCCTAACACTGCACATCACATCATTAACCCATGATTAACCCTCATGAAATAACTAAATATAATACTATTTATAACTCTGATCGTAACCCTAACCCTACATGTAACGTACTCTTACTTTTTTGCATAAATCATAACATTACATATCCTATTAACATGAACTATCACCGTATCGATAGCCCTAACCCTACCACTAACTCTTACGCAAACCCTACATCATAACATAAAATGACCTACTAAACCCTAACTCTTACCCTATTTCAAATCACTTTAATAATTTATTATTTATAACTATTTGTTTTCATATAAGCATTACAATTCCTAAAATGTAACCCTAATCCTATTCCCTTACCCTAATCTAAAACCTTAATGTTACACTAAATATGATAGTAATCATAATTGTAACCCTAATCATGTTCCCTTAACCTAATCTTAAACCTTAATGTTACACTAAATATGATAGTAATCATAATTCTAAACCTAACATCATATCCCTAACCACATCACTAATCTCACCCTATCCCTAACCCTAACCCTAATTACAACTCTTACCCAAACCCTAACCCTAATTACAACCCTAATACTAATCGAAACATAAAATTGCACATCACATCATTAACCCACGATTAACCCTCATGAAATAACTAAATATAATAGTAATCATAACTCTAATCGTAACTTTAACCCTAGAACTGTAATGTACTTTTTACTTTTCTGCATAAACCATAACGTTACATATCCTAATAACATGAACTATCACCGTATCGATAACTCTAACCCTACCACTAACCCTAATCCTATTCTCTTACCCTAATCTAAAACATTAATGTTACACTAAATATGATAGTAATCATAATTCTAACCCTAATCCTATTCCCTTATCCTAAGCTTAAACCTTAATGTTACACTAAATATGATAGTAATCATAATTCTAAACCTAACATCATATCCCTAACCACATCATTAATCTCACCCTATCCCTAACCCTAACCCTAATTACAACTCTTACCTGAACCCTAGCCCTAATTACAACCCTAATACTAATCGAAACATAACACTATTCATCACATCATTAACCCATGATTAACCCTCATGAAATAACTAAATATAATAGTAATCATAACTCTAATCGTAACCCTAACCCTAACTGTAATGTACTTTTACCTTTTTGCATAAATCATAATGTTACATATCCTATTAACATGAACTATCACCGTATCGATAACCCTAACCCTACCACTAACTCTTACGCAAACCCTACGTAATAACATAAAATGACTTACTAAACCCTAACTCTTACCCCATTTCAAATCATTTTAATAATTTATTATTTATGACTATTTATTTTCATATAAACATTACAATTCCTAAAATGTAACCCTAATCCTATTCCCTTACCCTAATCTAAAACCTTAATGTTACACTAACTCTAACCCTATCCCTAAC
Organism: Chamaecyparis obtusa; assembly: GCA_027943335.1. Classification (NCBI taxonomy): domain Eukaryota; kingdom Viridiplantae; phylum Streptophyta; class Pinopsida; order Cupressales; family Cupressaceae; genus Chamaecyparis; species Chamaecyparis obtusa. Next base: position 467,817 of record BSBK01004082.1, on the reverse strand, counting down.
CCTAACCCTAACCCTAACTTGAACCTTGACTCATACCATAAAATATCTTACTAACCCTAACTCTCACCCTATATGTAACCCTATATTATGCCGAGAGTAATTCTTCTCGAGGTGCCTATTTTCTTTAAATTGCAAGCTGCAGTAGGTGCCTCAGAAGGATTACTCTCGACGTAATATATATATATATATATATATATATATATATATATATATATATATATATATATATATATATATATATATATATATACTAGTTTATGACATTATAAGATGAGTTTAAGTGCAAATCATTTTATATATGTTGAAAATGATTTTCGATGTACAAGGCATGTACAATATTGGCGGGCCCTCCTCTTTACTTCTTATGCAAATTTTAAGGTTTTTGTGAGAGGCTGTTGAAAGAAGAAAATTTTATTCAGAAACTCAGTTTCACGGGTGAAAAATAACTTATACCACTTCAGCAGAGGGCATGAGCTCGGAAGCTTGTTAAAAGTGTAAAGTGATTCCAATGAGATAAATATATGAAATAACTTATACCACGTCAGCAAAGGGCATTGAAACGGGGCAATGATGCTCTGTTCATATTTCTTGTTATTTAATGGATTTTCTTTTTGCAAAAAAATATATGTTTGGAGCATAATCTTTACATTAATGAGCTACTTTGAATACTCCATGTTGATGTGCACAAAAAATAGTACTTGTGATGGTTATAATATTAGTAAATATTTGGTGATCATGTGTATGGTAGTGTAATGAGCAGTTTTGTGATGTTAGTGGTGAATTTCTAAATTTTCAGCTTTGTTGATATTAGATTGATAGTGTTGTGCTATTTCAGGGGCTCATCCTTTTGATTTTTGGCCTTGTTTTCAATAAAATATTGTCATTTTAGCATTGAGAGGAGTTTGAAAATGAGATGATAAAAATTTTAGTTGTGCAAAAACTTTTATTTGAAAGGAAAAGGGATTGTTATTTTTCTCAATAAGGAAAGTAATATACAACTGTTCCGTGAAATAATGTCTTTCAATGAGAATTTATTCACATAATGGAAAACATAGTTTAGAAACTTTTAATTTCATTAGTTGGAGTATCTTTGTAAAAGATAAAGATTAATTGTTTTTATTAGTAAGGGCTTTCATTCACAGGTAGAATGATTTCAATAAATGAGAAGATGAAGGATAAAACCTTGGTCAAGTGTAAATATTTCAAGTATGAAAAAGGGAAATTATTTTACCAATTAGTGCAAAACTGCTACAACACATGGGTAAGATAATTTGATTTATATCTTTGCAAAACAATCGTAATAAAATATTGCATTGTACTTTTGATAAAAATATTACAAACTTATTCTCTAAAACTGCTACATTTACTTCAATTTAAATCCAGGAGATTGGCGAATACCATGCCATCAAATATCCAAATTCTTAAAGGCCAACAAATCATTATAAAGAAAGTCTACAAGAAAATATGTAAACTAACTTCCTTACACCTATCAGATTTACTCAAAAGCCCACTGATTTTCACACCTTATTTCCTCCTCCTCTTCAGGAATGAAGTCGTTCTTTATGTTAAATATCTTTTGAATCTCTACAGGGATTTTTCCCTTAATCATGTCAGCCACAGTTTGACACATTAAGTCCATAACGTTCTTTATATTCAGATAATTTGCAGCCTGTTCACAACAGAGAAATATACAGAAAAAGTCATCATTTCCAGCCTATATCTACACGGAAAATAAGTTTAGTACAAACATATTAACAAATATACTGCTGCAAAAAATTAAAAATTAAATAACGAAATTCATCCTACAAATACAGATCAAATATTCGAAATCCATGTGCTTTAAAGCCGAACAATCCATAATGTTTCCGGAAAACCCTAACCTACATCATCTAACTTTAAAACAGAAAAGGGTTTCTGAAACCCTAATCATAGCAGCAAAAACAAGATCTAAACCATAAACACATACCAGGACGAGGCTGAAAATTGTTGGCAGATCCACCTTCAGGAACTCCTCATCCCACTTTTTCACATCCTCCTCCAAAATTGCGGCCTTTTCTTCTCTGGTCTGGGTGGCCTTGGCTTCCACATGATATTTACAGTATTCGATAACTTTGGCGAGGATCTGACCAGTTACGTTTAGCAAGGGCAGGACATTGTTTGTGCCTGTATCCTCAATCATATGCCTCATTGTTTCTGACTCAAATGCCACCGCCTCATCCACCTCAAATATCTCATCGTCTGAGCTCTTCAACTGCACTTTGCCTTCCATTGCTATGGATGTTTTGGAATTTGAAAACAGGGGAATTTATGCGCAGGAAAATCGAACGAAAATCCAAGAAAGAAAGACTGGTTAATTGCTCACGGTACAATAAAAGCTGCAAGTATTACAGGCTCACCTCTATTTTTATATGACGGGGATCGGTTTTTCTTTTAAAAAATAAAATAAAAATATCACCGGCCGACAAAATAGTGCATTTTATTAAACCGAGAGGCTTCGAAAAGTGGCATCATTCATCAATATAAACATTTGGGACTTCTGAAAAAAATTGACGTCCATTCTCATGTTTGCTGAGTTGTCAATTCAATCTTGACTGTTACAAAGTGATTCTGAATTGCTGGGAAATGAGTGGTCAGAAAGTCCACTCTCTATGCGTTATGGGCCACTAAAGGTTTCATAATCAATGATAGGACTACGAAGGGTCAATGAAATACGAAGGGTCATTACCTATCAGCCAACGAATTAAAAACATTGAAGTGGAAACGGCGATGAAATTGGAGAGGAAGAGTCATGTATTCGCACTTATAAAACAGGAATATCACAAAGAAATTGTGTATTGTTGACATTCCTGAAGTTAAATCTGACAATAGTAAGGTATTTCTTTGCAAATTCATAATTTATTTGGGAGCTTTCTCGCTTAAAGATTCAAAGTTCTGCTGCTAATCTTTAATTTTGTGTTTGTGAGTGAGCAGGTACAAGTAGAGGACGAGAATGTGCTCACAATCAGCGGAGAGCGAAAGAGGGAGGAAGAGCAGGATGTCAAATGGGATTGATTTGAGTTGCCTGGTCGAGGCCTCCGACGATGAGCTTCGGTTACCGGCTAGCCCGGTTGTGCAGATCGTCGGCCAAGATGTTTGCGTTGCTTCTTCTTCAGATGAGGAGGTTTTTTGTGCTTCTTATTCTGATTTTGCAGAAAACGCAGAGCAAACGGGGTTTCTTGACAACTGGCATTTTGTGGACGATTTTGTGGAATACGCGCAATTTGCAGCCTCTGATGATGCTGCGGCCACTGCGTGGGATGTTGTGAATCTAGAGGCATTTGTTGATGGAGATTATTCTGCGTCATGAGATCTGGAAACTATTTGTTGAATGGAAATATCTCAAAGAAATTTGTATTTTGCGCTTTCAGATTTCCTGTAGGTTACACTAATTCATCTTTTGCCACAGTTTTTACTTTTGACAGATTTCAGCGTCCGCCATGGCCGAAACACGGCAAAGATAAAAGATGGCTCAAAGAACTGGAGTATTTTCAAACCACTTGTAATCGTAAAGTAAATTGTAAAGTTTGTCTGACGATGTGCATCAAACTTCAGAACGCCATTTTTAACTGTAATAGAATAGTAGTTCAAAAGTTTTTAGTAAATAGAACAGATATGATATCAGTCTTTAAACCTTGGCTGTGAAATGTTCTGATGTTTTGCAGGGTAGCAAATAGAGAGACAAATTCGTCTCCTATGATCTATTTCATCTAATTTCATTGATGAAGTGGTTAATTGGAAATTTTTGTAATGTTTGATGTATAGGTAACATGCTATTAATAGTACAATTTTAAATTCAATTTAAAAAAATAAAAGTTGGATTCATTTAATTTTTATGAAGATCTTATATTTTTTATAAGATTTTTTTGTTTTAAATTTTTGTTTAAAAGGAAAAATAAAGAAAATTTAATTATGAAAGTTACTAATCAATAATAATCTTAGTATATATGGTGTCAAGTTTTTCTGATTTCTATTAGACTCCTTCATAATCATTCAACTTCACCTCTAAATTAAACATCTATTGATATCATTGATATTTTTATTTTCTCATATGATTGTAAACATAATCAACTTTTTATACATGAATGATCAATAAATATTAACATATTAAGGATAGAATGAATCATGGAAAGCAAGAAAATATTAAAAAGAAAAAAGGGGCCCATAAGTCAGTGATTGCAGGGGCCCAAGGGCGATTAGACACAGGGAAAGCAATAACCAAGACAAGATTTTAGAGGTGAAAGCTTCAAGACTATGCTCCCATAAGTAATGACTAGATCAAGGGAAAGAGACTTCAGCCACTATCCTACTAAGCCCCACACTGAAATTTCTAATTCCATCGGTTATTTTTTCTTTGTTCAACTTGATGACGTATTAACGACATTTAATACAGATGTGAGAATAGATTTAATTTTGTCATAATTTATTTTCAAATTGTATAGGTTGCTTTGGTCTTGTAGATGTTATTAAAATCTTTTATTTATTTATTCCTTTTCTAATTCACAAGAATTCGCAAGTTGTATGTTGATGTTTAAAGATATAAGGATTTAGTTTATATTAGTGATATAAACATATCATTCAAATAGTGTTATTAGCCATAGAAAATAATGATGCTATTAGTGATATAGACATATCATTTAGATGGAGACGTAACATAAAATTGTCATTTTCATATGTAAATGTAGTTTAAGATGAAATAATTATTTAAAAAATGAGTGAATATATAGAATAAGTGTGCTTGAAGGGTTTTAAAGTTATATTATCTCAAATGCGTTAAGAATTTAAGTATAAAAATAATGAGAAAAGATGATAAAGTCCAAGGTTTAAGGGATCAAATTAGAAAAATCGTAAAGATAAGATTGATGATCTCTTTCTATTAATTCTTTTAAAACTTTTATTTTATTAGGTAACATAAATGAGGGAATTCAATTTTTGTTGTTGCCAAGCAAAATTTCTCTAGATACATCCTCTATATAAATAGATAGATGTTAATATCAGATAATTAGATGTTATTATATAGGTTAACAATATTGCATTCAAATTGATTGTTAGTAAATGATATCAAGGCATGCATGAAATGTCCATGTGCAAGTCTCCAACAGAAGAGGTGATTCTTATGTGCATTTTCCTTAGATTGATTACAATGAAAATTAAATCTTTGAAATACAACAATAATTAAGCATTTTAACTTTCATGTATTTTAGAATTTTATAAAAGTTGTGAGTTTTAGCCAAATTACTCAATAAAGCATATCAATATTTTTTTTAGGTTGATTAATTTTATCTAAGTTATCATTTTATTTATTTAGGTTCAATGCTTCATTCAAGAGTGTTTTCTATTGACATGGATTCAACAAAAGTATGCACTTTCTTTTTAAGTTGCATCTCTTCTTTTACTTTCAGATCACATATATATTTAGTTTTGTGACATGAAAATAAATAAACATTACAAAACACTATTTGAATTGTAGCAAATAACTCTATTATATCTCTTTGCTACAACAATGTAGTTTTCATAGCCTCTACTAGAAATGCCAAAGTTAGAAGAAAGATTATTTTGGGATGCAAAAAAGGGGAAATTCAACAAATTTATATTTAAAATTAAAATTTTGCCAATCATAATTCAAAAATCAGTTCACTAAAATAGAATATAATCACCATTTTAAAATTTTTCACTAAATATATGTTAAAAAAATATCAAAAAAAATAAATTTTAATTTTATAAACCTACTAAAATTTATGTATTTTGAATTGTTGACAATGAAAATAAATTTAACTTTAGGAACTTACTAAAATCTACATATTTTGAATTATTGGAAATGGTAATAAATTTTTTCCTACAAAATTTTATTAATTTGATAATAGTTTTACTTTAATTATTTAAATTTATCTTCAATTTTCTTTTAGTTTTGAATACAATTCTTTCCATATGAATTCTTAAAATTAATTTTTCATCTTTTTTTCTATTTTATATTCTCCTTATATATATAAAAAATGAAATTTGTGGGTTTTCTTACATTTTTCCTAGCAACTATATCAGATTTTTCATATAAAAAATTAATCAATATTTTAAATTTACTTCTATGTTCCGAAATAATTAAATAAAGATGTATTATGTTTCTATATTGAAACAATTCTTTTATTTTTTTAATTATTAATTATAGAAATATCCAATTCTCCACAATTCAACATTAAATAAAATAACTAAAAGTAATAGACACAAAATAAACAATGATATGTAATGCATGTCTCTTCCACTACAAGCATAAACTTTTAAAATGTACAAATCCATTAGACCATCATGAAAGGAATCATTGAATGACACAAAGATTAAATAACACATCAAAGTTAATAGCATATGTATTGATATCATTCAATCATAGTTATCTACAAATGTTTTTTAAATGTCCAATCCTATTGTCAAGAGAATAATGATGAACCACCAATAAAAAGTAGATCAACTCCTTAATTAGGGCTTAAGGAAGCATATATAATAAAAAAAATATCTATCTAAAATTTTAGTATAGGGGAAATAAACTTTTATAGGGTATAATATAAGTTGGATTAGCAAAAATAAATATAGAAATGTATTTCAAATATGTTAAAGTAAATAAATATTTAACGATTCAGTGATAGTTACAAGAGAAATATTTTATAGATAGTAAACCCTAAACTAATTAATATAATAAATTTATACCAAACTCTAACCCTAATGCTAATCTTAACCAAATCCTAATCGTAATGTTAATCTTAACCTTAATCCTAAACTTGACCCTGACTGTAAACCAAACCATAGCCTTGACCAAATCTAAATATTTACCCTTCACCTAATTATAATTCCAATCCCAACCCTAATAGTAATTCCAACCTTTCCCTTAACACTTACCAAAACCCTATTCCAAATCTGAAACCTATTGTAATTATAATTAAAACCCTAACCCTAACTATAATTCTCCTCGTAACCATGACCATAAACCCAATTTTAACACTAATCCCTAATCCTAATCATAATAATAAATCTAAACCAAACTCTAACCCTAACACTAATGCTAAATACTAACCCTAATCAAATTAATTAATTCAATGTGTTAATCAATCCCTATATATAATCCCTTTATTTTCTCACTATATAATTTACTATTCTATATATAAGCTACCCTAACCCTAACTTTGATGTAAACCCTACACATAATCCTATGCATAACATGAAATTCTAACCTTAACCATGATATAAATGCTAACCCTAATCTTAATTAATTATTTTATTTAACTTATAACATTAAAGTTTAACACTAAACCATAACCCTAATATTAATCCTAACCATAATTATAAACCTAAACCAAATCCTATTCGTAATGCTAATATTAACCTTAATCCTAAACTTGACCCTAACCCTAAACCAACCATAGCCTTGGCCAATCTAAATCTTTACCCTTCACCTAATTATCATTACAATCCCAACCCTAATATTAATTTCAACCTTTCCCTTAACACTTACCAAAACCCTAATCCAAACCTGAAACCTATTGTAATTATAACCAAAACCCTAACCCTAACCATAATTCTCTTTGTAACCATGACCATAAACCCAACTTTAACATGAAGCCCTAATCCTAATCATAATAATAAATCTAAACCAAACTCTAACCCTAACGCTAATGCTAAATGCTAACCATAATCAGATTAATTAATTCAATGTGTTAATCAATCCCTACATATAATTCCTTTATTTTCTCACTATATAGTTTACTATTGTAGATTAATTGTATATAATTCCTTTATTTTCTCACTATATATCTTTCATTATGCGTTGCAACTGCTACTAGCTTATATATACTTTATATATATAAAATAAGCTGAGAGATATCCTTTTTGAGGTGCTTATTTTCATAATATCTCTCAATGCAATAGGCACCTCAAGAAGGATATCTCTCGGCTTATTATATATATAAAGTATATATAAGCTAGTCTAATGTGTTGTAACAATTTTGCGGTAACTAGTAAAATAATTTCTATTTTTCATACTTGCACTATTTACATTTGTCTAAGGTTTTACCCTTCATCTTCTCGTTTATTGAAATCATTTTCCCAATAAAAAATTTAATCTTTTATCTTTTACAAAGACACCAACTAACAAAAACTATGTTTTCTTAATAGTTATATATTACTTTTCTTAGTGAAAATAATAATCATTTTTCCTTTGAAATTCCCAAAATCTTCTACAATACTCTCATGTATTTGCACATAAAATTTTAATTATCTCATTTTCAAATTCCTCTAGAATAATATTTTGTTGAAGACAAGACCAAAGAGCAAAAGAATGAGCCCCTTGAAATTTGTAGTACAATCAATCAATCTAATATCAACAAATCTGAAGATTTATAAATTCACCACTAACATCACAAAATTTTTCATTACAATTCCATTCACACGGTCAACAAATATTTTTCTAACATTATCAACCAAAATACTATTTTTCGTGCACATCAACATGGGGTATTCAAAGTAATTCAATGAAAATAAATAATAGTAAAAAAAGTCTCAAATAGCACCTGCTAAATTGTTTCTAGAAGCCCCTCCATAGTAGTGGACCCTAACCTCCTTTTCACTTTGCCCCTTTTTAAAATTATTCTTCTGCCCATTTCATTGATCGCCAACCTCTATTTATTTTTTACTTTAATAAGCCCTTGAAAAATGCTGATGTAATGATGTTATTTCACATTGTTTGAAACTTGTTTGCTCATAGAAATCACCTTAAGTGCTTCCTAGCTTGTGCCCTTTGCTGACGTGGTACAAGTGATGAAACAGTTAAACTCGGTTGCTTAATGAATTTGTTTTCTCCTTTCAACGACCTTGACAAAAACCCTATATTTGCATAAGAAATAAAGAGGAAGGCCCTCCAATAATGTACTTGGGTTGTACATTGAAAATCATTTGAAATTCATTTAAAATTCATTTAATAATCATAGAAGAAATTCCTTTGTTAAGTACTGGGCTAGAGTAGTACTTAGATGGTGCTTCACCTCTGTGAGCATCAAGTTGAATCCTGATATCAGTATCACAATCATTCAATAATATTACAAAATATTATTTAAAAAATAATTTAAATAAAAATTTATCTGAACCATTTCTATGTCCATGTATCTAAATACATTGCCCATATAAACATGTGTAAATCATAAACATGATTTATTGAACTCTAAAACTCTTTCATGTCCCCATTCTTCAACTATGCATGTTATTATTTAAATCACAAAAATGATTTACATAATAAGACATTAGAATCAATTTTGAGAATGAGACTATAATACAATGGAGCAAGCCAGGTCCCCTTTTAGGCCTAACTCATTTTTTAATGTACATTATGAATAAAAAACCAAAACGTGAAATCTTGAAAGTTCAATATTTTGCATTTTTGCGTACTACCCAAAACAAGCTCAAGGCCTTAGAAATTACCCTAAAAAACTGATAAAACAACAACATCAAACCACAACAACTAGTATGCATATAGACTTATATTCTAAGAATCACTCTATACAACAATTTTTCTTGATACTTCATGGGGTAGAATATTATAATCATCAAATTCCCCTACTTTGTTGTTTTTGCAATTGGACATGCATCGTAACCATCTTGAAAGCCCTTCAACATGTCTCTTGCAAAAATACCAAACAATGCTCTAAGGAGTCACTCGAGAGAGGATTAACTTATTTAAGTACAAAGAAGACATGTGTCAAAGCATATCTCATGACTTTATTTTTAGTGCAAAATATAAATGGTCAAATTTGACCATGTTCAAATTGTCATAAATATGTAAGTGCAAAACATTGTAAATATAATTCGGTTTAGGCCTTGAAAGTATATCAAATGTTGCCTTAAGACTTTGGAATCTATTATGGAGATACATTTACATGTGGAAAATTTGAGGCACCAACCCAGTTTTCATGAAAATCATCTGGTAGCAAAATATTGACCCACAAAAATGGCTACTCAAGAAACACAAAACTATGCATGTAGAAAAAATAAATAAATAATATCTCAAACATGTGATCAACATAAACAGAAACCATAAAAAGATAACCATACACAATGACACCAGATTTGTTAACTAGGGAACCTCTTGATTAGAGAGTAAACCCTAGTGGGGATGGTACCCAAAAAAGATGTACTAATATGAAAATTCCTTGTGAGAGGATGGACTCTGTTAGGAGTCTTATGAAATATGTTCAGTATAGATTAGTCTCTATTAGGAGACCTTGAGTCCCTATGAGGAGACTCTAACCCTGTTAGGTGTTAAGGAAGACATAAGGACCCACTATTCAAATAGCTTCAAGGAAAAGATCACCGAAGACACTATCCAACTGATCTTTGTATTATACAAACAAAATAATACCAAGTATAACTGATCTCTGAAACTTGTCTTCTCTCCTCTTACTATGCTAAAACTACTCCAAATGCTTCACCAGCTCCTTATACTAGATCTGCTCACTTTGCATCATATAACAATCCCTTAGATCACTAATTTGTATTATTTCACCTTCACATCTTACTTTACATATCTCAATCAAGGAAAATAATCCTTCCTTTATACCGTGCTTAATATTTCATAATTGAGTTAGCCAATTAGGCTTAACCAATTATAAAATATAAAATATTACACTTTGCATAATATTTCCATAATTACATAAAATTATTGGTTCACAAACTTAATAATTTTTCATACGTGCAACCCCTGACTATGTTGAATCATCTAGGTCACCTCCACAATGTCTTCAGCCTTTGTGTAACTTCGCTTGTCTAGATTCTATCCCCGTTTGGAGATATAATCCGATTATCACAAACCTCTTTTGAGGAACTCTATCAAAATATAGTTTCCACTAGATTAGTAATAACTGACACAAATACTTGAATTTCTTTATGTGCTCTTAACCATGATATCAGGACACCATAAGAAACATGTCCTCATCTCTGCATAACCTGATCTGCAATGATCTATGTGTGCTAACTCAAACTCAGTCTGCTACTCTGCTAATCTTCAATATAATCAGTATATTGACATCAATGACAAACATAGTCATGAATGCAACATGCTACTGCTCCATAAGTAATAGAATATCCCCCCATAGGACATATTCATCATTCATGCTAACAATCTCCCCTAATGGCATTGATGGAAACACAGATGAAAAACATCCAAGCTCCATGAATACCAAAATACAACTCTTTTGCTCTTTCTTTGACTTTTTAAATCCTCTTCATCAATCAATTCAAATCCTCTTCATCAATCATTTCAATGTTTTTCATGTAAATTCTTCTCCCCCATTGACATCAATGACAAAGAAAGCATCACTATGTCAATCCAATACAAGCTCAAATTTCCAAAGACGCTATTTGAAGATACCTTTTACCAAGAGTCCTTCATGACTCAACTCAAAACAGAGATAATGCCCCATAGAGGAAGCATCAACATACAATCCGCAAAGATAGTGCTATGTACCACTGGATTGATGCAACTTTCTGCATCACTACTCAAGAGTAGGTTGGGGCATAACTCAAAATATACCTATTAAAAACTCAAATGTATCTTTAGGTAAAGGCTTTGTAAATATATCTTCTATCTTCTCCTTTGTGCTAATATACTCAAGTCTGACTTCTTTCTCTGCCACTTTCTCTCTTACAACATGATACATTATCTCTATGTGTTTTATTTTAGAATGTAACACAAGATTCTTAGACATACTGTACTTTTTTATCACAATGTATGATAACAGGCTCATTAAACTTAATTACAATATCCTTTAACATTTATTTCATCCATATAATATCTAATTACAATTATTTTCTACTGCTACATACTCTTCTTATGTTGTACTTTGTGAGATACAATTTTGTTTCTTAATTAGCCAAGAAACCAATCTACCTCACCACTTGTACTCTTCTTATCATCCACACTACCTCCCCAATCCACATCTGTATATGCACATTGGGTAAAGTCATTTTATTTATCATACCACAATCCATAATTAGTTGTACCTTTCAGATATTTGAATATCCTCTTTACACTATAAAATGTGATTCCTTAGGATCAACTTGAAATCTCACAACAATTCCAAATGCATATTCTATATCTAGTCTCATGTGAGTTAGATATTGCAAACCCCCAATCATATATGTGTACTTCCTTTGTTTAACTATAGGAGTTTCATCTTTGATAGATAACTTATGACCAGTTACCATAGGTGTACCAATAGGCTTACAACTTTCCAAATCAAATATTTGCAATAGGTCTTTTAGATACTTAGTTTGAGATAGGAAAATACCATTGGTGTTCTGCACAATCTACAATCCCAAGAAAAATTTGATTTCTCTAATCATGCTCATCTCAAATTCTTTCTTCATTTCATTAGAAAATTTATCACATGCATCAGCTTCTCCTCCAAATATTATATCATCAACAAAAATAACAACAATCAATAGACTGTTCTCTATTTCTTTTAGATATAAGTTACAATCTGCAGTACCTTTAGAAAATCTCAAATTTTCCAAATATTTATCCCACCTCGCATACTAGGTTCTAGGTGCTTGCTTTAGTCCATAGAGTGCTTTGTTCAATTTGCAAACCATATCTCCTCATTGAGTTAAAGGAAAAGCATCTGGCTGCACAATGTAGACTTCTTCTTATAATTCATCATTTAGAAATGCTAACTTCACATCCATCTGATACACTTTTGTCTCTTACAACTTCACCTTGTTCATTCATGTTGTTTCTAAAAATCCACTTAGTTCCAATAATATTTTTTTCCTTAGGTCTGGGAACCAATCCCCAAGTGTTATTCTTCTCAATCTAATCCAATTCGTCCTTCATTTCTTGAATCTAGATATCATCTTTACAAGCTTCATCAGTAGTCTTAGGTTCAATTTGAGAAATCAAACATAATTCTTCATGTACCTTATTTCTTGTCCTAACTCCTTTGTCTTTTCTTCTAATAATCTGATCAATGGGATGATTTCATATCGGATTCCTATTAGGTGTTACTATTTCAACTCTTTCTTCAATTCTAGGTTCAGATCTTGGTTCTTCTCTTTGTTCTTCATCACAAATCTCATTCTGAAAATCATTATTAGTTTCATAAATCAACTCAACATTTTGTTGATTAGTTTTAGGATAGGCTTCTTCATCTAAATCATAATCAAGTATTCTTTCCTGAACTCTAAACTTTTCATCCACTTTAACATTTGCGCTCTCACTAGTCTTAGTTCTCTTATTGAAACATCTATAAGATTTTTTTTTCAATTAATAATAAAGGAACATACTTTCATCACTTCTCGAATCAAAATTATCAATGTCATTATCTCTCTTTAATGTAGGAGCATCTCGGGCTTTGAGCAATCTTGCATCAACCAAAAATATTTCCTATTTTCTGTTGTTTTCTTTGTAATAATTTGATTTACTGGTTTCATGTTGTGCAAAGATTATATGATGTTGAGGAACCATTTGGGTACCTTCTCCTATGAGCACATGAAGATTGGATGGACTGTTTCAAAGTTATAGCTATTTTCCTTGCCGCGGGAGCCATATTTTCCTGTAATTTTCATGCTAATTGCTCGACATGTAGCTGTTGATCCTTAATGAATCAGCCTTTGAACTCTTATGGACTTCAAGAGGACCTAAATTAATATCTCTTCCCAAGAGAAAAAGTCCTAATTCATTATGAGTGAAAACTTATGACCATTTTTCTTGGGTACTTATTTTTAGCCAATTTTCACATGAAATGTGGGGTTTTTCATTTTGCATGGTTCCGTGTGATGAAATGGGGCCTTGTGTAGTTAAAAGAATGTTCTTGGGTCATGTTTGGACCTAAATGTAAAGGCACATTAATTTTTGATCATTCTTACATTATTTTTGGTTTAATCTTCCAGACTGGACCTATATTGTAGTTAAATGCCTGACTGGCCAACTTGTGGCTTAGCTGGCTATATATTGAGAGCTTGGGTAGATGTTTAGTAGGGGGATTGGTGGTAGATTGATAGTAGTATGAGAGTAGAAGAATATTTGGATCCTGTGAGATCTTGTAGATCAGATGTTTTATCTAATATTGTAACAGCAGAGCTAGTGGTTTGGATGCTTGGAGATAAGGAGATTGCTTGGAGGCTTGCGAGCTCAAGTTTAGATTAGCCTTAGTGTTTCTATCAATTTTTGATGTGTTTCAAAGCTGGACTAGCTTGGATAATTTTTAAATTCATTGTATAAGGCCACAACCTAGAAGGCCTCACAGCTGGGCATGTTGAATGAAATTGTGTTTTGAAGCATTATATGGTTTTATTCCACTGTGCTTATTGTTTTTATAACTAGCAGTGTAGGTGTGGATTATCCATTATTGGATCCTTCATCCCTACCCTACCTCAAGTGGTATCAGAGCTTGAAGATCCTAAATGTGTGGATAGAGCACTGAGGTGAGGCAGTTTGCATCAGGACCTTGGATTGAAGATGCCTCCAAGGAGAGCTCACGAGATCTCAGAGGAAGAACCTACTGGAGAATTTAGTCTTGATGATTTTAGGGATTTACAGAAGCAAGTGAAAGATCTGCAAGAGGAATTGAAAAAGAAGACTACCTGGAAGGTTGATAGTGATGAGTCTGAAGAAGATCAATTTGAAGAAGCTATAGAATAAGTCAGAGATCCAAAAGAAAATAGAATCCTAAAGGCTATGTCTAAAATTGGGAAAAGACCTAAGATTGAAGTTTCTACATTTGTTGGAAGCCTTAGGCCAGAAGAGTTGATTTATTGGATTAATGATATAGATGAATACTTTGAGTATGAAGAAATAGAAGATCCTGATAGTGTTTTATTTGCAAAGACTAAGTTGAAAGGTCATGCAAATATTTGGTGGAGAGAAGTTCAATTGGAAAGAAGTAGGAGAGGAAAAGAAAAGATCACTAGATGGAACTGAATGGTTGACAAGTTGAAGAAGAAATTCATTCTGGTGGATTATGAATTGGACATGTTTAAGAAGATGCAAGCCTTGAAGCAGAACAACAAATTAGTATAGGAGTATACTGAGGAGTTTTACAGAATCCTGATTAGGACAGGTCATTCTAAAGCTGATAAAGAGAAGATTGCTAGGTATGCTTATGGCTTGAGACCTAGTATTAAAGAAGAGTTACTTATTGTTCGGATGAAAACTATAGGAGATTCTTATCAAATGACATTGAAGATTGAGGAAAAGATGAAAAAGAGGTTTGAAGGAAGACAAAATAATAGGAACAAGAGTGGAAAGATGGATGAAGCAGTTGTTGGAGGTAATCCTAAGAAGATTGATGAAGGATTTGGCAGTGGTCAAGTCACTAATAACTTCAATAATGGACAGAGAGGAAGATGGAAAAATGAGTTCACTGGTACTTGTTATCAATGTGGTGAATAGGGTCATAGAAGTTTCCAATTTCCTAAAAAAAGAGATGCATTAACTATTAAAGAAAACATTGAGAATGTTGTAGAACAAGGTGAATTTCCTTCTCACTAGGAGGTTGGCTACATGTGTCCAGGAACTAGTACAAAGAATAAATTTGTTCATAACCAGATGTAAGTGCAAGAATAAGGTATGTAATGTTATAGTTGATGGTGGTAGCTCTAAGAACTTTGTTTTAGAAGAGATGGTTAGTAAATTAAATTTGGAAAGAAGGAAACATCCTAATCCTTATCAGATTAGTTGGATACAAGATGTGTCTAAGGTTAGGATTGAAGAGCAATGCTTGGCTAATTTTCAGATTGGATCTTATCATGATGAAATATTATGTGATGTACTACCTATGGATGCTTGTCATCTATTGCTTGGGAGACCTTGGCAATTTGATAGACATGTTTTTTTTTATGGTCATGCAAATACATATGTGGTAATGCATGGTGGATCCAGACATAAGTTGTTACCTTTGCAGGAAGTTGGGGCTAAGGGATGTGGAGTTATTAGGTGTTTTCCTTATGAAAAACATCAGGAGTAGATAATTGATGAACCTATTCTTGTCGATAAAAGGAAGCTGAGTTTGAAAGAAAAAGAGAATGATATGGCCAATGAACTTGTTGAGATTAAGATGCAGATGATCTTTTTGACAAAGATAGTGCATCAAATGATGGCACTAGTGACTGAGAGGACTACAGATGATGTCAAGCTGATTAGTAAGTCTAGAGGAGATGCAATTCACCAAATTAATGGTGTAATTGATAGTGGAAAATATAGTCAGAATTAGTTTCAGTTAGTAGCAGAAAGAAAAGATGAGAAAAGTGCAGGACAAGCTGATTTGCTGAGTGTGACAGTGGATAAAGTAAAGAAAACATGGAATGAAGGACATGAGGAGATATGGATTAAGAATAGATATGTCATACCTATTCTAATTCCTTTCAAAAGTTCATGAGAACTTTCTTTTATTTACCTGGGGTGTCTGATGCAGGAGCATCTCGGGCTTTGAGCAATCTTGCATCAACCAAAAACATTTCCTCTTTCCTTTTTTTTTTTTAATCATTTCATTTATTGGTTTCATGTTGTGTGAAGCTTACATGATGTCAAGGACCTATTTGAGAATCTTATCCTATGAGCACATGAAGATTGGATGGACTGTTTCAAAGTTATTGTTGTTTTCCTTGCCGCCGGAGCCGTATTTTCCTGCAATGTTTGTGCTAATTACGTGATGTAGAGCCATTGATCCTTAATGAATCAGCCTTTTCAATCTTATGGAATTCAAGATGACCTAAATTAATATATTTACCCAAGAGTGTAAGTCCAAATTCATTTTGAGTAAAAATTTATGACCATTTTTCTCGGGTACCTATTTTCAGCCAGTTTTCACACGAAACGTGGGGTTTTTCATCTTGCATGGTTCCTTGTGATAAAATGGGGCCCTAAGTAGTTAATGGAATGTTCTTGGGTCATGTTTTGATCTAAATGTAAAGGCTCATTAAGTTTTGATCATTCTTGCATTAGTTTTGGTTTAATTTTCCAAACTGGACCTATATTGTAATTAAATGCCTGACTCACCGACTTGTGGCTTAGCTGGCTATATATTGAGAGCTTGGGTAGATGTTTAGTAGGGGGATTGGTGGTAGATTGATGTTATTATGAGAGTAGAAGCATATTTGGATCCTGTGAGATCTTGTAGATCAGATGTTTTATCTAATATTGTAACAGCTGAGCTAGTGGTTTGGATGCTTGGAGACAAGGAGATTGCTTGGAGGCTTGCGAGCTCAAGTTTAGATCTGCCTTAGTGTTTCCATCAGTTGCTGATGTGTTTTAGAGCTGGACTACCATGGATACTTTGTAAATTCATTGTATAAGGCCGCAACCTAGAAGGCCTCACAGCTGGGCATGTTGAATGAAATTATGTTTTGAAGCATTATATGGTTTCATTTCATTGTTCTTGTTGTTGTTATAACTAGCAATGTAGGTGTGGGTTATCCATTATTGGATCCTCATCCCTACCCTGTATAACTCTTTATGTAACACTCACTTCCAAAGATTCTAAAATATTTTACTGATGGTGCATGTCCAAACTATAATTCATAAAGAGTCTTGTCTATATTTTCTCTGATCTACAGTCTGTTTATTGTATATACTGTTGTATTCATTGCTTCTCTCCAAAATATATTTTCTACATCATTCTCAAATAACTTATCTCTTTCTACCTCAATTGCTGACCTATTTCTTCTTTCAACAATACCATTTTGCTCAAGAGTTTTAGGGGCTGAAAGTTGTCTCTTAATGCCATTCACTTCACAAAAAGTGTTAAATTCACTATAAGTAAATTTTCAACCTCTATCAGATCTTAAACATCTAATCTTAATTCTCGATTCATTCTTAGCTCCATTCTTAAGCAATATAAAATTTTCAAATGCTTCTAACTTTTCTTTAAGAAATGATACCCACATCATCCTAATAAAGTCATCAGCAAGAATCATAAAATACCTTTCACCATTCAATCCTCTTGTTCTTGTAGGACCACTTAGATCTGTATGAAAAATCTCCAATTTTACTAGTGTGGTGAACTTCTTTCTATTAAAATAACTTCTCTTCTATTTTTCGATAGCATATTCCTTACATATGATGTTAGTAGGTTTCACAATTTTAGGCAAATCTCTTACTACAAATGTAATGCTTACTTTCACAATATTATCAAAGTTTATGTGAAATTTTTTTTTGTTCCATAACCATCTATCATCAACTTTAGTAATCAAACATATCATCTCAGTAGGATTCGATTGAAATACATTACCACTGATTCTTGTCCATGTTCCAATCATCTTACCATTCTTATCCTTGATCATACAAGTCTTTTTTAGTAAACTAGACCTGATATCCCTTGTCAAATAACTATCTAACACTTAAAATATTATGTTTCAATCCATCCACAAAGTAAACATCATTAGTGCTAGTCTTTCCATCAAGACTAATAGATCTCATTCCTTTTATTCGGCAAGGTGTATTATTTCCAACTCTAACAATTACTCCATCATAATTCTTAAACTTTATAAACTTATTGATATCACTAGTCATATGATGTGCACAACCACTATCTATGATCCAATCAATTTTATTTGTAACTTGAGACACTAAAGATTTTTATTCTTTGACTTCTATTTCACAATTTTCTTGTTTTATTGCAACAAATCCCATATCATCACTTTCATTATCACTTTCACTTAAGCAATTCTCAATACTAGCTTCAAATTCTTCATCATTAGCATACTAAAATTCTTTAGGTCTTCTAGGCTTAAAGTTATTCTTATATTTCTTCACTCTCTTAGGACATTTAGAAGAAAAATGACCATATTCTTGACATGTCCAACATTTAAATATTTTCTTACCTTCTTGTTCTCTTTTCAAAATCAAGGAAATTCCTTCTTTAATATTTCTATCTTCTTCAGTCTTAGATCTATTGTTGCTGGCATATTCTCCACTAACACTTGCACTCCTTGAAAAGGTAGGATGAAGACTAAGTGTACTGAATGTAGTTTCAAGCCTATGTAAGTCTCTTGATTTTTTCAGACTTATCTCCATTGCTTTTAATCTTCCAAGAAGAGTCTCTCTATTAAACTTCTCAGTACAAGGTATGACTTCTTCAATCATCTGTGTTGTCTGCTTAAATACCGTGGTCAAGGTTTTCAAGATCTTCCATATGATCTCATCTTCATCCTTATTTCCTTCACAATCTTTGATACCTACAACAATATCTGATATTCTACCAATATAGCTTCTAACAGATTCATCTTCCATCATTTTATCTTCTTGAAATAAATATATCCAATTTTGTAATATGATTATCTTAGCATGTTTATCACTTTCAAAAGTAGATTCCAAAGCTAACCGAATTTCATGGGATGTCTTTAGAGTTTTTACCTGACTATATTCAATCTCAGGAAGAGATGACAAAAGTACTTCTCTAGAAAGTATGTTACACATGAATAGATCTCTTTCTATTTTAGTGTAATCCTCAATCTTTTATTCTTCAATGATAAATTTCTCATTATTTGTAAACAACTAATATCTTGGCCCTAAACATAGCAAATGTGTCTTCATATTTTCTTTACAACTATCATAGTTAACTCCGTCAAAGTTAGGATTTTCTTTTCTTAAATGAATCACCATGGATCTCCTTAAGTTGTTAAAATTTTCCTTCAAGGACCTAATGCTCCAATAGAAATTTTTAGAAAGTGAAATCTAGCAAGATAACTGATACGGGGGGTGAATCAGTTATCTGATAAAAAAAACTTTTATGAACCTTATTATATCTCAAACATGAGATGAACTTTTATGAACTTTTATGAACCATAGACAATGACACCAAATTTGTTAACTAGGGAACCTCTTGATCAGAGAGTAAACCCTAGTGGGGATGGTGCCCATAAAAGATGTACTAATATAAAAATTCCTTGTGAGAGGATAGAATATGTTAGGATTCTTATGATATACATTCAGTACATATCAGTCCCTATTAGGAGATTTTGAATTCCTGTGAGGAGACTCTAACCCTGTTAGGAGTTAAGAAAGACAAAAGGACCCACTATCCAAATAGCTTCAAGGGAAAGATTATCGAAAACACTATCCAACTAATCTTTGTATTATCCAAACAGAATAATACCAAGTATAACTAATCTCAACAACTTCTCTTCTCTCCTCTAACTATTCCAAAACCACACCAAATGCTTTACCAAATCTGAATACCATATCTGCTCACTTCACATCACATAACAATCCCTTAGATCACTAATTCACATTATTTCACTTTCACATCTTAAATTCCATAAATCAATCAAGGAAAATAATCCTTCCTTTATACTATTTTAAATATTTCATAATTGAGTCAGCTAATTAGGCTTAACCAATTACAAAATATAAAAAATTACATGTTACATAATATTTCCATAATTACATAAAATGGTCGGCTCACAAACTTAATAAATCTTCACACGTGAAACCTCTAACTATGTTGAATCATCCAAGTTGCCTTCGTAATGTTTTCAACCTCTTTTTAACTTCCTTGTCCAAATTCTATCCCTATTAGGAGATACAATCCGATTATCAAAAACTGCTTCTCATGAACTCTGTCAGAATACAGTTTCCACTAGATTAATAATAACTGACACAAATACTTGAATTTTTGTACATTATCTTAACCATGATATGAGGACACCATAAGAAACATGTCCTCAACTCTGTATAATGACCCAAGGAAGGGAATGATGAGGGGCCAAAGACAGACCCTAATCACCAACCTCCTTGTAAAAATAACACGTGGAAGCCAAACTATGCACTAGGGAGAGAGTGAATGCACAAAAGATCATATATTATTCATCAAATAACCTCATACATGTTGGGATGTAATGCCTTCTCGGTTATGGAAAAATAAATTCAAATTCAATTACACAGTCCTCAAACATGCAAGGATTCAAATTTCAGATCCTAACCTCTATCTTCTAAAACTTCCCCTAAAACTAAAACTAACTACTTTACTTATACAAGAGGCTACCAAAACAAGTCAGCCTTCAGATCTATCATTAGAGAAATAAATGACCAGATATAGGTCCACATGCTTCCCAATGATCGATGCAGACATTAACTTAGTGACCAAAATTTTATGCACAAGTCAGCCTCAAAAGAAATCCAAAATAAACCACTCGGTGAGCCATATTACCAAGAGACATGAAATTAACTCGGTGAACCAACCGAACCAACTCGGTAAATGAAGGAACTAAGTAGAAACTAAGCCCCATTGGTGGAAATAGGAAAACATCAGTGAGAGCCCAAAGAAGCTACCAAGCATAACTAACAACTCTAACTTGTTTTTGGTGATACCGGATTTCCAAGAACCCAATATTCTCCTGTATCATCAAAAAATGGAAGCACTTCCATTTAGGACTGGTTTAGCCCTCTAAGTAAGTGGTTTGGGGTCATGTTAAATTCCTTGAATGGGTCTTTGACTTGGATCTGGCTTTTTCCCCTGTCCTACCCTATTTTTTGCTTATTTCGTACCTAATTCTGGCATCCTTCTCTAAGAATTTGAGGTTCTTGAACTTAGAGTCAAGGTCAAAATTATGGATCAAGGTCAACCTCAACCTCGACCCAGGGTCTAAATTTAAAATTTTGAAGGTTTTTGGTTGTCAGGTTTCAAAAAGATTTATTTCTCTCTTTCGGATCGGCTATTTCAGGCTTCGAAATGATAAACTCTTAAAATATATTTAATTTAGGTCCACTCCTAGGGGTATAGACCTAATGGGAATTCTCATATGTCAGCCTCTCTAGAAGTTTGTGCCCTAGACTAGTATATAAGGAGGCTTTCTCCTCTCATTTGGACTTGAAGGAAAAAGGAGCAAGCAAGGAAAATAAGAACAAGAAGCTGTAGAAAGAAATCATTCAAGAAATCATCCATATTCAAGAATTCAAGCATTCAAGTTATCCATTGAAGATCAAAGATTCAAGCATTCAAGCCTTTGAAGAGATTTGGTTCAAGCATTCAAGATTCATCATTCAAACCCTAGATCTATCCATCATGGTGGTGTGATCTTCTTTCAAGATCCTTTGTGCATCCTCAAGATTCTTTCATTCTTCCTTCAAGGTGGATTCCAAGCATATAATCATGGAGGTTTTGATTTACATTTATGGTTTTTAGTGTTGAGTCCAAGCTTTCATATTAACATACTTGTTTACATTTTAAATACAATTGCATATCTATTGAATATCATAGCTTTGTTGTTAGATCTACTTCTACTACTTGCTAGCATTCTCCATTTCAATTCTATTTCAAGGTTAATTCCAAAACTAGGGTTTGACAAAGGAAAACCCCCCATCCAAACAAAAAAACCATTTTTCTTGTAGGTACATGTGTTGAACAATGAATTATAGAGAAGATTCAAATACCCTTTTCGAAAAACTTATGTGATCTGCAAACAGAATTTCCATCGGAGTAGTGCAGGTTAAGGTTGACATAAAGGGGTCAAGGTCAACCTTCATTTGGGTCAAGGTCGACCTGGCTTAGAAAAGGAAAATATTTTTTGGGTTTTCTCCATCTCTGTGTCTCTGTTCCAAATCTGATTGTAGAATTTCTAGAAACTCAGTACAAACACCAGAAAATAGAAATTTCTGGATTTGCTACATTACAAGGTATGTATTTCATTTCATTATTCTTTGCAAGCATTTCCAGATTTATATTGCTTATCATTAGAATTTCATGTATGTGGTAAATATTGGTTTTTATATGCATTGTTCTAAACCCCATCTATAGTTTCCACAATACATTTTGGTGAACCCGTTTATGACAACTCTTTCTTTTTGGTGTTGGATTTGTATTTTTTGTTAGATCTTACATGCTTATAAAAGTAGATTTCTTTTATGCTCTTGCATTTCTATTTCAAAAATACAAAAAAATTGCAAAATTTCTTTAAAAATACAAAAAAATTTACATTTTTCATGCTTGTAGTGCTACTTTGTGTTCAACATGTATAATTTTTGTTTTGAATACTTTGATGAGGATTTTATTGCAAAAGAGGATAGATCCTTTAATGAGGTACATGGAAGTGAGGATGAGAATGGTTCGAATAAGATCTCCATTGATCCTATTCCTATTTCACCCTCCTCCACAACCTCTTCAATTGAAATTTACCATAGGGTGTGTGTATGGTTACCTTTATGTTCCACTATTTACAACATTGATGCACCTAGATGTTATATCCTAAATATCCTATTCAAGCTATAGAGGAATTTTAGAAAGTCCTTTGTGATAGTGATCAAGGTGTTAATCTCCTGCATGGTATTACTCATCTTGTGCATTTAAATGTCAAACCTTTAGCTCAAGATCTAGGACTCACTCCTCCTGTCACTAGTGTGGAACCTTCTTTTGTTCCTTTGCCCATCATTCTTACTTACACTCCTCCTTTGGTGACTATAGATATTCCATTTCTTCTTGTGAGTGTTCCACCGGCTTCTTTACCTACCTCATAGCCTTCTTACCATAGTCTTCCTTATACCTATTCCAACCATCTTTCAACTATGGTTCTAGGTGTTCCATTGGTTGTGTCTTCCATTCCCAATGCTTCCTACACTTTCCCTAGTGTTCCTAATGGTTCTATGCCTCCTATTTCTTCTAATGGCTCCACAATCATTAGTATGGCTCAAACTATGTCCTCATTACAACAAAAACTTGCATCCTTAACTCAATCCAAGTGCAAATATCCGCTTTACTATAGTAATACACATTTACTTGCTGATTGTGTGCATTTCAAGATATATGTTAGAAAAAGCATCGCTTTAACAATTATATCTCACTCTCGTGTGGTATTACAATTTCTTCATAATTTTACCCCTCATTCTTCTATAATATAGATCTTTTCTCCTCTTTTCTCTGCACTGGGGGGCAAGAGGTATTTCTTCCATTTCTCTAGGATCCATTAGGCTCTTAGCATGATTTTTTTTTGAGCTTAATTGGTTATTCTTTCTATATTTTATCCCTATGGTTTTGTGTTATGATGTCTTTCCTTTTCTCATAATCATCCATAACTCTCTTCTAGTATTCATGATATCTTTTCTAAATACATTTTTTTTGCAAAAGGTATCTCTTGCTTTCATCCCTAGGGGACAAGGTTTTCCTTCTTTCTCTCTACCTAGGGATCTACTTCCCTTAGCTTAGTGGCATTTGATTATTCTGCAACATTATTTCATTATACTAACTAATATTTTGGCTATGGATATCCTTTTATGTGAGAGGTTGTTTTTCTAAATCATCACCCTTCTTTATTTTGCAAATTATGTTGTTTATAAATTCTTACCCTTGTTGTTGTTTATAAGATTCCTCTTCCTCTTGATCACAGGGGGCTTGATGCTTGAATCTTTGGTCCCCTATTTGTTTTCTTTGAAAGATGATATTTTATCCAAAGCACTCCTCTACAGTGGAGGTCTTGTGGAATATATCTCTTTCTCTTTGAGGATCATTTTTTTTTCCATAAGTGACATATCCTTTTTCAGGATTATCTATGTTTTTCAATGTAATGGTCAATACTCTTCGCTAAGAATATAGTGTCTACATTGTTGTTAATAGGATATCTCCTTACTTTGTGAAGTAGGTATCCTCTTTTTCTTCCTTATCATGTCTAGTAGGTAGCCATGATAAGGACGGGGGAAAATATAGGGTCTCCTTTATGCTATAGTTTTCAATTTCAAATATGCTAAATCCTCATAAGGTAATGCACATAAGTTGCTAAATCCTAAAGAGACACACATTTTCAATTTCAAATATACTAAATCCTCATAAGGTGACATACACAAGTTACTAAATCCTGAAGAGATGTATTTTCAATTTCAAATATGCTAAATCCTTGAAAGGTAACGCACATAAGTTGCTAAATCTTGAAGAGACACACATTTTATGTTCCACAGTGATACAAGAATATGGATCTATGGGTATTTAAAAAGTCATCAAAAGACACATTACAAATATGAAGCACATTGTATGGGTGAACTATCAGGTTTGGTTACCTGTTTGGCTCACCCTCCTTGGTGATTCACGATAAGGTGGGCATCTTACTGGGTGAGGTAATTATTATCTCTTCTCCCTCTTTTTGCTTTCATGCTAATAGGATTGGATCATGAAACTATGTTATTTATAGTTTTGCTCTTTTCTTTCTTATATAGTCATTTATGCTTTTATAATAGCTTTCCAAATATGATATTAGTATAGGAAGCATTTCTTAGAAAGGTTTCCTTTGCTAGTTGATTTGGGTTTGTTTTTGTACTAACCCCTCTTTTGGTGTCTTTTAGCTTTGTCTTTATTTTTTGTTTGTTTTTGCACTCTTGTGTGTGTATGTTGAGTTATAATCCTTGTCCTAGGGGCTCATGTCCCCAACTAAGTGATGTTCTACCTCATTGTGAATCCACTGGTATCTTTCTTCTAACTTTACCAAGAGTTTTCATTGAGTCCATACTCTCGCTAAAGCAAGGGTTAAATGTATCATCGTAAAATGGAAGCTCTTCCATTTAGGACTGGTTTATCCCTCCAAGTAAGTGGTTTGGGGTCATGTTAAAGCTTTGAATGGGTCTTTGACTTGGATCTGGCATTTCCCCCTATCCTACCCTATTTTCCACTTACTTCCTTACTAATTATGGCATCCTACTCTGAGAATTTGAGGTTCTTGACCTCATGTTCAAGGTCTCCCTTCTAGGTCAAGGTCAACCTTGACCCTGACCCAGGGTCCAAATTCCAAATTTCAAAGGTTTCCAGATGTTAGGTTTCAGAAAGATTTATTTTAGCCTTTCGGGTTGGGTGTTTTGGGCTTTGAAACGATTCAATCTTAAAATATATTTAATTTAGGTCCACTCCTAGGGGTATAGGCCTAATGGGAATTTATTTCTCATATGTCATCCTCTAGAAGTTTGTGCCCTAGACTAGTAGATAAGGAGGCCTTATCCTCTCATTTGGACATGAAAGAAAAAGGAGCAAGTGGGGAAAATAAGAAAAAGAAGCCAGTGTAGAAAGAAAGCATTCAAGAAATCATATATATTCAAGCATTCAAGAATTCAAGTTCTCTATTGAAGATCAAGGATTCAAGAATTAAAGCCTTTGAAGGGTTTTGGTTCAAGTATTCAAGATTCATCATTCAAACCCTAGATCTATCCATCATGGTAGTGTGATCTTCCTTCAAGATCCTTTGTGCATCCTCAAGATTCATTTTGTAATAACCCAAAAATGGGCTATAGGACCATTGAACTCCTACATCTACAAATCGATCAAAATCAACACAAAATTCCTAATCAAAGGCACATCGGTGCATCAAATCATCAAAACCCTAATTGATCTAATCTTAATTTTGCATCGGGGAATATTCCTAAATATTCCTAATTTATCCTAATTACTTCTAATTAAACATTATTTGGTGATAAATATGTTCTATTTATCCTAGGTGCAATTAATTGAATATGATGAATATTTGATTAGTTAAACTTAATTCTGCCACTTAATTAATTTAATCAGATTTAATTACATTTATTCCTAATTAATATTATTTAATTTTGACAATAGATTAAAAATCCTACAAATATTTGATTAAATTCTTATTTAATTAATTAAATCTAGTTGTCAAATATTTAATGATATAGTTTTGGAATAATGCTTGATTTAATAATTGATTAACCTATAAATCAATTATTTTAATTCAAAAATTAGTCAAGTTGAGAGCAACACATGTTGAAAATAATATTAATTCATAAGTATGCATGCACGTTTAGAAAAGTAGTTAAACTCTAAATCATAAATCAATTCAATTTGATATCTTTTTGAACTCAACATCTATTTTGAGTTGGAAAGCTGATCTGAACTCTGATTCGAGTTAAAAAGATGATTTTGCATGATTTTGTGAGTTAACTATTTCTAATTTCCTGATAACTCAACAATCAATCTGAGTTAATCAAGGATAGATTTTTGGCTTTCCATGAGCTCTCAAAAATCCTAGATTTCTATATAAACAAGGCTCAACCCTTCACAAACGATCGTGGTTTCAATTACTTGGAGAATCGAGCTCATACAAAAAGGCAATTGTGAGAATTTTGCAATTTCAATTCATTATTTTCAATTCATTCATAGCATTACATAGCATTGTTAGATTAGATTTGCAATTTATTTCAATCCATTTTAGATCAATTTCATATTAGTTTTTCACCATATTGCATATAAAATCCAAAAATATAGATTAATCTGCATCCATACTTTCATTTCTTTCATCATTTCAAATCCTTTGTTTAGGCATTGGATTGTCACTGATCTTGGTCATAATCTGAGAATACCATACTCATAGCTACTAGAAGGCGGTAAATCACTAGGTTAATTCTATTTATTCTTATTGAATATTTTTTGACATATTAACCAATAATGTTTTACTGAAGTGTTGTGTCCACAGCTAGGTACAATTTTTAGACACACATTTTTGGCTCCCACCATGGGGCCCTGCAATGGGTTTCCATTTTTGATTTTATCATTTTCTGACAATTTCATTCAAGCTTCAATTTTTATTTTTTTCCTCTGTATGATTTTGTACGACATTTCAGAAAGTCGTATCAAAGTCTTCTAGTTGTTGTATGACAAACAACATTTTGGATTGTTGTATGGGTTGTTAGGTAGTGTCATTTGGAAGTTAAATTATCATATGAGCATAGACCCATTGTCATATCATTTCCTGATTGTCATGTGGGAAGGTATAGAAAATCGTATGAATTTAGATGCTAGTTTTGCATAGTCATATCATACTTTTGTGCAGTTTTTGGAGATTTTGATTTTAGATTTCTACTGACTACTAATCCTAACAATTGATGCTTTTTGTTTTTGATTATCTTTGGTAGCCTAATGATATCTGTGTAGGATGAAAGATGAAGATTAAGCATAAAAACCCAATTCCTTGGCCTTTCTTGTCTTTAATTGTAAGCCATCTCTTGCAGATAACCCTACTTTTAGAGAATTCGCTAGTCAAAGAAAGCTCATTCTACAAAAATCTCTAATAAGTGGTTTTGTAGGTTGCCTAATGTATGTCAAGAAAATATTTAATTTTCTTAGATTTATTTTCATTTTCATAGGCACCTATTTTAATAGGTACGTGCATCTATTACCATTGAGGAAAATACTCAAGGGATTATGCTCTTCTCCTTCTTAGGAGAACAAGAAATCCAAAAAGTGTCTTCCTTGGTTCCAGTTTGCGTACTGTCTCTAGTTTAATACTGCTCGGTGTGTCTTGGATAGGGAAAAGGAAAACGTTAGGGGATTATGCTCTTCTCTTTCAGAGAATCAAAAACCCAGATCCTATGGTCCCCAACCTCATATTTCAATTAATCCTTTAGAGGGCATGTCAGAGAGGTAAAAAGCTCTCAAGAACGACCCAAGTGGGGACAAGTCTTAAACTGACTTTTCCACTCCACTTTAAAATTTGAAGCTTCCATGAGGTTAAAGCCTCAAAAGACATAGTTGTATTTTTTCCTTGGCCTCGTGCCATGAACACGCTTCGATACTGTGTAGAGCGAAGCCGCTTTAATCTTGCTTGCGAGACTTGTTATAAACTAAATTTGTGCCTCTGATCTCAAGCTCTCATAGTCTTGATAACTCAGTATAACAAGGGAATCATCTCAAGGTTGTGGGACCTTTTGCTAACCGAGATAAGATCTCCAGGTTCTAGGCTAGTTCCTCTTGGATAGTCACCTAGATTTTCTCTTAACATGAAATGTAAACTTTTGAGGGAAAGGGATAGAAGGAGTACATGAAAGGAAATGACTGAAAGTAAATCTACCTACTAGGTGATGCACTGAACTTGGGTTTGGATCTCAGTATAGAGGGATGAAACCAATGAAGGAATCAGGTCCAAGAGATTACAACTTACTGAATAGGCTTGCATAAGTATTTCATAGGAGGGTGTGAACAGGGGACTCAACCTATGACCTGCAAACAAACATCCTTTTCTGCAACTAGGTGTAGGAATGAGATAAGGCTGCTAGGGGCTGTAGTATACCCACAAAACACCTAAATTAGATCAGATACAGGAAACACACAAATCATAGAAAGTGAGAGGGACCAGGAACCCCAATCTCCATTAACAACATTCATAAACCTCAATCCAATAAGAGATAATGCAAACAGGGAAGCACAAGGAGATGAAGGATTGTCACAAACTACCTCTGCAATACTTGTATTATCAATGGGAATTTACAAAATGTGGAAAACTAGAGGGCAAGAAGAAATGCCACAAATAGGTTCCCAAGAAAGAGCCTTTCTTTTTACAAAATGTAAATTCTGAGCACTACAGGCTCCAAAAACAAATTTTATACATCCCCTGCATGCAGGCAGGAATCAAACCTTTAGGGCTACATAGATTTTACAATATAATAATCAACCCTAGGCCAGTCATGTCTGATCATAAATGTGCTCTGTAAATATCTCAACTGATAAGATATCTTCTTTGCGTGGCCATGCCTGAATTGATCAAATTGCAAAAAAAACTCATCCATCTACCTCCTTGCAAGCCCATACTGCCATGAATGCGCAAAATCCGATCCCACGTAGAGACAAGAAATGACCCCTGATGGCCGCCCACACCTCTTTCATCATCCCCTCATAACTGTGTGTGTCCTGCAACATCAATTGCTCAGCTACCTGTAGTTGCCAATATTCACCTTGGAAGATAACCCGCAAAAAATAGATGCACCGCTTAAAAAAAACCACTGGTCGCATCATCGCATGAGCTAAAAAAACCTCATGCAATCATGTGACAAGCTTCATTGAATACTGCCACCGCTTGACACATGATCACCTGGACCTGCGAGACCCACCACCTGCAGCTGCTAACAGCTTGTCGTATGGTTGCATGGACTCAGAAAAGCCCATGCGATCATGCGACCAACCGTTAGAGGTTACCCGATAACCGCTGGCAGCACCACCAAAATATTGGCGTTGACTGCAAGAATAACCTTGGGTTAACCCTAGGTTCACTTTTACCTTTGGTCATTGAGTCATATTATCCTTTCTTAACCTCAGGCTACATCTGGTGACTACACGACACAAGCTAACTGTGCAACCGCGCTCTTTGCCAAGTCTGGAGGCCTTGCTAAATCATATCCACTAGCTTGGCGAACAAAGAAACCTTTATGAACACCATCAAGTTAGAAGGAAAAGAAATGTCCTCCGCTAAATCTCCGCCAACAAAGTCTGGCCCCACAAAAAAAATGCCCCCTTTGAAAATGTCAACGGTCACATGATCGCATGAGCTAAAAAACCTTCATGCGATCATGCGACAATTCCTTTAAAATCTACCTCTGCTACCGCACAAGACACTTGGGGCCCGCAAAAAAAAATCCACCTATCAAGCTTTCCATGTGGCCCAATAGGAGCTGACCACACGGCTTTGAAAAGTCAGCGATCACATGATCGCATGAGCCCAAAAGGCTTCATGCGATCATGCGACAACCCTTAGAAAATTCACCTCCGCTTTGCCACAAAAGCTCGAGCTTACGATCGCACTGCAAACTTAACCCCGGTTTCACCTCGGGTCACCTTTCTCCTCTAGTCGCTAAATCACTTGTTTCTTTCTTAACCCCGAGAACCCCTTAGAAACCACACAAAAATTGTTGATCCTTGCTTCATCTGATGGTAGTCGCTGAGTCGCGTTACCTTTTTGGCATATTCTCCTCTGTCGGGAGATTACCCGACTAAGGAAAGTCTCGTAATCGCCAGATAGAAAGAATATCCATCCTTTAATTATGAGATTACCTAACCGAACCTAGAGCCAGGCCCACCTCCAACTATGCAACTGTGCAAAGCTTGCCAACCCTGAGCCTAGAACTACCACGTGTCACTCCCCCATTCAGTCTGACTACCACATCAGCAAACACCTCAGCACCCTACCATGGACCCACAACAACACCGCCCAAAAACATTCTAACTGCTGACGGTTTGTCACATGGTCACATGGGCTCGGAAGAGCCCATGAGATCATGTGACCAACTACATGATGCTAGCCACTGACCGCCACTGATTGAAATCGGATTGCCTATCACTTGTCGCATGATCGCATGTGGCCAGGAAGGCCTATGTGATCATGCGACCACGTCAACCTGTGACCCTTGCCTTCAACACTGCCGGCTTGTAACCACTATAACCATAGGCAGTTAGTTGCATGGGTGCATGGGCTCAGAAGAGCCCATGCGATCATGCAACTAACCAGAAGATGCTACCCGATAACCACTGGCGCTTGTCTTGACTACTGATCCTGACCGCCGACCACCAATACCGCATCAACGGTTGTCGCATCATCTCATGGGATCAAAAGATCCCATGTGATCATGTGATAGCTGTCAGATCTTTTTTGTATTGAACTGGGACCCACCTATAAGAGTTGCATGCTTAGGTCTGAAAACACAGACAGTGTGTCAAAAACATAGAGGGTTTTCAAGCGAAGGCCGAAAACACACTAAATTTTTAGAGTGGAGAGGCAGAAATAGCCCAAGCCTATAGAGAGGAGGTTGAAAACACACTGGACTCTCAACACATGAGCATTTCATTTGGAAAAAATAGGACTGTGGCCAAAAAAGAATGATAGGGAATATTTGGGCAACATTTTGGCGACCTCTGCAGGATGTCAGCCTACTAGACATTTAGACCAATTGCCTTGACAAAATCCATTGGGCATGGGGTTATCTCTTGAGCACAAAAACTTGACAGGGATAGGGACAAAAACTAAACCGGGAAGACAAACCTGTGCACATGCACTTCTTGGGAAAATAGGGAAAAACTAAACTAGAAAGCTAGAAGAAAGCTGTAAGGCCCCTCATGTTTTCCCTCTGATAGTTGGATCACCCTGATGGATTTTAGGTGCTAGGACTGCATGTTGAGACTATGAGATGCACTTGGATTTTATTATAAAAAGATAAGGTTTAGTATAGTTGGATGTTCTAGAAAATCCTTGTGGGGCCCTGTCCTCGTTATCAAAGCCTTCAATCTAATCTCTTAAGGGAACAAAAAAAAATTTAAAAAAGAATAAAAATAAAAATTGAATACGGATATTGGTGTATTATAAATTTTATATTTTCTATAATGTAAATAGACTAAAAGTGAAAGATAGGAACTTGGAGATTATTCGAAAGGGAAAAGTTAATGGGCAAATAAGTTGTAACTTAAATTAAGAACAATAAGTGTACCTTGAGTGCCAAGGGCACAATAAAAGAAATAATTGAAGTATATGACTAAGAATGGCTTATAAGAAGTGTTATGATCTTAATGTTAGTTACTTAATTTTGAGATAAATTAGACCTAAGGAAATTGTGACCCTACTATGAAGGAATCACTGAATTTGATTTAATTTCCATGTTAACATAATATGGGTGGATTAAGCTAGATGGCTTTCATGTTTAGGATAATGTTTTGGATGAGTTAGTAAGATGAATGTTGTAAAAATATTTGAATGAGATTAGACTCCTTTGAATTGAGTATTACAATGATTAGGGATACAATTGAATAATGATGATGAATTATGCAATTGAATAATGATGTCAAATTATGCAAAATTGGTTTAGCTATAATGTGAAAGACTAATGCAATTATTCGAGTACCAGGATATTATTGAATTAAGCGATAGAAGAAAACAAATGAACTATGTGGTGATTACTAGTTATGTTATAGATGAATGTGTAGCCTTTATTATTATGATGTTGTGTTGTAAAGATGAACCTTGATCTATTGATGTTAGTATTCATAATTTAAAAGTTGAGTATCTTAGACTGTGAAAATCATGGCCATTGTTCTATTATAAGTAAATGTGAATTCTGTTGGAAATTAGTAGCTTAGGAAATGATGAATTCCTAATTGTGCCTAATGTTAGGTATGGATGAAATTGATAAATGATTTATTGTGATGATATAATACCTTGATAGTTAATTGAGTTATGATTGAGTTTTGCACTTTTCATTGGTATTATTATTTCTCGGGACTACTGATGTTCGTC
This sequence comes from Chamaecyparis obtusa, assembly GCA_027943335.1. Taxonomy (NCBI): domain Eukaryota; kingdom Viridiplantae; phylum Streptophyta; class Pinopsida; order Cupressales; family Cupressaceae; genus Chamaecyparis; species Chamaecyparis obtusa. The sequence goes on along the minus strand of BSBK01004082.1, from coordinate 434,781 downwards.
TCAAGTGTGTAGGTATAAACCATGGATTAGGGGGAGTCAAGCCAACATATTTGTACTATTCCCGTGACACCAAGGTTGTGTCCCAAAGGGATACAAGGCCTTTGTAATGTATTTTATTTTTTGAAGTGAAATGATTATGAATGTATTTAAAAGAGTAAATGTTTTATGTTGTTACATTGTTTAGTGGACTTGCCAAGTAATTATGTGTATGGTATTGTAGTGTCAATTGACACATGTTCTTGTGATGTGAGTTGGCAAGATTCCACATGGAGAAGATGAATGTCACCATCCAACCTAGTACAAGTTGGTCTTCCCCATACCTCAACTTGGTTAGAACACCAATAGTTGGTCACATCACTTTGAATTGCGAATTTCACCTTGGGGTTGGGTTTTGAGGGGTCAAATTGACTCCAAGAAGGTTTCTTTTCATAAAATGGAAGGCCCATGGGTTATACCTATGGGTAAGGGACCCTTTTAACCATAGGACACCCTAGGAGCACCTTGGGAAGCCCTCCAAAAGTGAATTTTTGAAAAGTTGCGAAAATCCCAAAGTCACATGGGAACTCTTGAGTCAAAAAGCTTCCATTACTCTTCCCCATTCACTTTTTAGAGTTCCATTTAGGGAAAGTTGGAATACCTTGGTTAGATCATCCAATAGGAAACTCCCACTACACCCAAGGGCATGGGAGAAGGTGAAGAGCCTATTTTAGTGGAAAACTTGGAGGGTGCTCCCTAATCACCCACTCTCCAATTTTGGAGACAACTAAGGAGCTTGGAGTAGGATAGAGAAGAGAGCTTGGATATAGGAGACACTCCCAATACTTGACTCATTATCTTGGACCAAGGTTGGTGGCTCACTTACTCATTTGCTTAATGTTTTGTTTATGCAAGTATTGGAGAAAAATATGTATTGGTGTATTGTATGAGTTCCAGTGTTTTATTCTTGAGAGTTTATGCTTGTGAATCTTGTTGTTCTTTTGAAGTTTGTTTTGGAGTCTAAGTGATTCATGCTCTCTTGAGCTTGTTTGATTTTCTTGTTTTTGTTCTCTTTGTGTTGTGTGGAGTCAAGATTTTTGGGGTTGTGCAAGGACTCACTCACCCATGGGATGGGAAGACAAATCCTTGAGGGTGAAGGGGTTCAATGGACAGCTCCAATGGTGGAGAGTCCCTCATGTGTAAAGAGGGTAATGCACCATGGATGTATGGGCTCCATGGATGGGTTTTGCTTAAAATTTGGGGGGCATAAGGAGGTTGTTTTGTGATCTTGGCCATGTGTGCCAATGAAGAGTATTTGGTATATTGAGCCTTGTTGAAGGCATGTTATAATGCAAACCCTTTTTCTCCCAAAGGAGTACTTAGTCCACCTTCACCCATTGAAGGCTTGTGGTTAAGCCTCTTATGAAAGCCATGGGTAGGGAAGCTTTCCTTAATATGTATTGTTGTGATTTTTGTGGTTTCAATTGAAGTTGTTGAGTAAATGATTATGTGGAAGTAAATGTAAAGAGGAATGTGTATGTTTTGTCACCTGGTTGGCTTGAACTCCCCTAGCTCAGGGGTGGTCCATCTATTTGGACCTATGGTAGGGAGGAGAGTACCATGGTTTCTTTTGACTTGTTTCTTTCAGGTTGCTTTTGCAGGATTGGAAGGAGAGGCACTATTTGTCCTATGTGTTTTGTGAAAATTATGTAAAGGTTGTAAATTGTTATTGTAGTGGAGATGAATCTCCAAGTCATGTATTGAATCAAGTGTTGTTGTTATGAGTTGTGAGAAAGTTTTGTAAATCTTGTTGATAGTTCATTTATGAAATGACATAATCTTGTTCTTATGAAAAGCAAAGATTATAGAATAGGGTGTTTTCTAATGTAATTATGAAGTTTCTCAAAGCATTGAATAGAATATCAAATGATGTTTCTTGAAGTTTCTCTTTGAGATAGTAATGGAAAGATGTAGTTTCTGTTTAAGAAAATAATAGAGTATGGTTATGTTGTGTTGAAAATGTAGAATAGATTTCCTTCATTGCTAAATGGTATTTACAATGTATTGCAAAAGAGAAGGCTATTGGAATGAAAAAAGAGTTTTCATAATGTTATCAATCTTGTTCTAGGATCAATGTATGTAGAGGTATATGATTCAAGTGATAAACCAATCTCTAATTTCCACCTTTTATCCATGCAAGTAAAATTGTAAACTAGTCATGTTAATTTGGATGAGGAACCATTAGTTTACTTTGTAAACATGAAATTGAATATGTATAGTATTAAAGCATTTTATTGAAACAATAATGTTAGGAAAGAAATCAACTTTCTCTCTATAACAAAACTAAATCATCAAATAAATTTAGGTGTGTAAGATAAAATGATTTTCAATAAAATCAAGTTTCCAAGCAAGTTATAAGAAAAATAAAAAAAATTGGCAAATGGAGACCTACAGGTCTCTGGAATTTGTATGGGAAAATAATTCCCATACAAATTCCTTGCCACAGACAATATTAAAACATTAAATTTGCCACTTGTATTCAAAACAAATATAATAATAATTTATATATTAATCTTCTCACTTTTTCACATCTCCATAAGTTGGCGCAGGGGATGAGAAGACTAGACCTTGCATTGAATGAGCCTTGGTTACATTGGCCACTGCACTTTTCAAAATATGTACTTGCTATCATAAATCTCTCCTCCCAAACAAACACCTTATCTCCTTGCCTGCATGAGTTCTACTTGGTCTTTGTGTTAGGAGATAGGAAGGGACCCACATCCCCATGTTATCCCCAACTCCCCACTCCTTACAACATGCGCTGGCTCCCTATGTTGCAGATTGTACTTAGTCTTTGGTATGGGGTGCAAACCCAAACCCCCATGTCCCCATCTTTTCTTACCCCCTTGAAACTTGCGCAAGGTTTGGGGATTGTTTTTCATTGTTTGCTTAGGATATGTGTTTGAATACTTAAGTGGACCCCCCTAAATTTACTCCTCCACGATGCCTTCATTAACACTCCTATTCCCTTATTATGCGCCCCTCTAGTTATAGGATAGGGTTGACTTTTCCCCCCCTCTCTCTCTTGTCACGTGAACCTAGAAGGGGAATGGTGTTTTTAGCTAGGTTTAGGGGTGATTAATATGTAGCTTAGGTAGATTTATAAGTGGTAATTTTGCTTAGCTTAGGATAATTTCTTAGTAAACTTTTATTGTTTTATTTAGTTGTTGTTTTAATAAGTTTGGTTTATTAAAATTTTATTGTAGTACTATTTAATGTATATGTATTAATAATTAATATATTATAATATAATAATTAATTAATACTTTATTAATTAGTTATTATATTATAAACATTTATTAATTAATATATATATATATATATTACTTAATTATTATTATTTATTAAATATATTATTTAATGATATGTATAGTTTTATAAATTGGTTAATATTCATATCAATTAATTGATATTTTATCATTAGCTTAATTATATATGTCTCATATAATTGTAATAATCATTTAATTGGTTGTTATAACTTGACATATTTTGGATCAATATACATTAACTTATAACTTTAATATAACAAGATGATGTTAGTTAAGCATATCAAAATCGATAATCAATATTTATAAGAACATCATTTAAATGATTTTCTAGACAATGTTCTTTTGACCCTAATAACCTATGTGATTGCTAAAACAACGAATTGTACGTTAATTCGATTTATCAAGACCTCTTATCATTGAAAACCTCTTGGTAACATTGATAAACTAAATTATGAGAATTAGACTCTCCTAGGATGTAATCTAGTAATAACTAGAAGGGTGACCTAATCATGAGTAGATAATCTATAGTTAATTCTTTGAAAAGGGTCACTCTCAAAATACAAATAATGATTGGTTAACCTAACTAGGAATCCTTGGATAGACCTTGTTGGCATCACCTAATGCTAATCGAGAATCGTTCATTCTAACCCTATTGAAATTAGTTGCAACCTCACCGCCTTAGTTAAATTCCCTGGTTATAACTTTATCTGCTAGTGTCCTTTCGGAGACCGTCATAGGTTAACAATTTGATTATTCAGAGCCTTTGAGAACTTTTGCCAAAGATCACCCTGTTAACCTGCAACATTATTTTAGATCAAACTATTCATTTAAAAAAAAATAAAAATGGGTGTGATTTAGTCTGGCTTTTCGATGGGCATGACAAAAGCAGGAAAAATATTTACAAGGATTTACAAGAAGGACCTACAGAGAGGGATTAACCTCAAAGCAAGGCTTCAAGTGGAAACCATTCACTGAGATTGGCAGGGCATCTCCTTCAAGGGTTGAAAGTTGAAAAGTGTTGGATCCTCTGCACTCTGTTATAACAAATGGCCCACCCCAAAAGGAATCAAACTTTGTGTGCTTGCCAGGTTTTGACCTGAACTCATCCCATTTGAGAACTAGATCTCCAACCTTGAAGTCTCTACTCCTGGCTCTTTTATCAAAGCTTCTCTTTGTTTGACTCTAATGGAATGCCATATCCTGCATTGATTTATCTTTGAGCTCTTCTAGCTCCATCAACTGGGCATATCTGATTCGCATAGGATCATTTTCTTCAAACAAGGCATACTGAGTGGCCAAGTCCAAGGCTGGTAATTCAGTTGAAATAGATAACTTGGCCTCTCTACCATAAACCAACATGTATGGGGAATTACAATGATTTTATTTGGAGTAATTCTATCCAACCACAAGGTAGATCTTAATTTCATATGCCAGTCCCTCTAACTATCTTTCAGGGTCCTTTTGATTATTCTAATTAGATTCTTATTTGTTGATTCTGCCAAACCATTCCCCTAAGGATAGTAATTGGAACTTGTATTTAGATAGATGCCCTTCTTGACTGCCCACTCTGAGACTTTGAGGCTTGTAAATGCTAATGCATTGTCTGAAACTATAGAATTTGGAATGCTAAATCTATGAATGATGTCATCATAAAAACTTAAAGCAACACTCTCATTGGCTTCTTTTAAAGCAACTATCTCTATCCACCTAGTGAAATAATCAGTTGCAGTGATTATCCACTTGTGTCTTGCACTAGATAGAGGGTTAATCATGCCAATGAAATCTATACCCCACTTCATGAAGGGTTGCTCTGCTTTGACTGGCTGTAGGGGCAGAGTTGCAAATCTTTCTTTCCCTGCAAAAATAGCACATTTGATGCATCTTCTAACATAATCATGACTATCTTTGAAGATAGATTGCCAGTAATATCTAGCCCTCATGATCTTAAAAGTTGTAGTCCTAGGAGAGAAATGGCCACTAGAAGCTCCATCATGAAACTCAAATAAGACATCTGCAACCCTTTCTGAATCTATGCATCTTCGAAGGACACCATTGTGATCCTTTCGAAAAATAATTTCATCTATCAACACAAAAGGAATAGATTGTAGCCTGTAATACCTCCTTTTTGTTGAATCTCGGCCTGCAGGACATTGTCTTGTCTTCAAATAATTGATCATATTAGGCAACCAGCTAGCTGGCTTGGCTTGCTCTCCTGTAGAATGCACCACCAGAGATGCATCTATATATTCCAATTTCTTTGAACTTCCATCTTCTACCAGATGCTCACAAAAACCTCTTCCTCTAACAAGCTTGGTAATCTAAATATCTATGTCATATTCCATCACCTTAGTGATCCAACCAGCTCTTTTTTCACTTAGGTCCTTGGAAAGAAAATATTCTTTGACACTTGGATGAGTAACCATCAAATGCACCTTGCTATGAGTCAACAAATGTCTAAATTTTTTGAGGCTATTTACCACAGCAAGAACATGTTTTTCTACAAAAGAGTATCTTTGTTCATACTCTTCTAAACCTTTGCTAAAGAAAGCAATAGGCTGCACCAATCCTTTAGCATTTTCTTGAGTCAACATTGTAGATATAGCATCACGACCCCCATAAGCATAAAGGATAAAATCCTTACTGAAATTTGGGTTTAGGAGAGCAAGAGTTTCTGTTAAGGCTTCTTTAATAGCTTGGAAGTTAACTTTTCCTTCTTTGGTCCAACTGAAGGCTGAACCTTTCTTCAACATGGCTATCAAAGGCTTGAGTAACTCTGCAATGTTAGGCAAGAATTTCCTAACAAAGTTAATCTTTCCTATGAAAGATTGGAAACTTTTCTTGTGATGTGGTAATGGTAGTTCTAAGATGGCTGCAATTCTCTCAGGATCCACTATAATTCCTTCTTTGGATACTACATATCCCAATAGTTTTCCTTCATGAACTGCAAACACACATTTCTTGGGATTAAGGGATATCCCAAATTCTCTGCATCTTTCAAAAATCCACCTCAAATGCCTGATGTGGTTTACTGCATGCTTCGAGTAGATAGTTATGTCATCTAGGTAGACCAGCACAAACTTGTACATGAGGCCCTTAAAGGCCATATCCATTACGTTTTGAAATGTAGCACCTGCATTTGACAAATTGAAGGGCATCTTCTGATATGCCATGGTTCCCCATTTGGTTGTAAATGCGGTCTTATATTGATCCTCTTCTTACACTAAGATTTGATTGTATCCTGAATAGCCATCCAAGAATGAGAATCTCTTAGATCCAGAGACACATTGCAGAATTTGTTCCATAGAGGGTAGTGGATGGCGGTCTTTTAATGAGGCTCTGCTCAAATCCTTGAAATCAACACATAACCTCAGCTCCCCATTCTTTTTCTTGATAGGAACAAGGTTGGAAACCCAACTAATATGTTTTATGGGATAGATGATGCCACTTTCTATTAGTTTGAGTACTTCTTTATGGATAAGTGGTTCAAGGTTGGGATTAACAAGCCTTTGCTTTTGCCTTACTGGTTTAGCATTAGGCTCCAATTCAATAGTGTGCTAAGCAAGGGTAGAATCAAAACCCTTGAGGTCTTCATACCCCCATGCAAAAACATCACTGAATTCTCTGAACAATTTAGTGTAAGCTTTCTTTTCTGAATTAGTGTTTACTTTTCCAAATTGTAGGCTCTTACCTGGTCTAGCTCTAATTCAGCATAATGTTCTTGTTGGACTACCAGGCCAGTCTCTAAGGTGACAAGACCTTTAGGCATCTTATTAGATCTAAGTTGTATCACTTGATCACCATAGTTCTATGATAATCTCTTTTGATTGTGCCTTGAAAAGACATCTTCTTCAAACAAGAACTGCAGAATTTGTTCATCATTGTCAAACACTTGCCAACTAATATTATTATTAGGAATTGAAGGTCTAACAATAATCTTGATGTGCTACTGATCTGCCTCTTTTGAAATGCTATTGGGAATGTCAAACTGAGATCCAATAGCAGCTAACCTATCGGCACTTTGATTTAATTTTCTAGGGATAGCAACGATATTGAAAGCATGGAAATCTTTAATTGCATCCCAAACTCTATGTTTGTATGCTTTCATGACATCATTTTTGGTTGCACTCATCCCTCTTACTTGGCTGGCAACAATTTCACTGTCACCATATACTTTTAACGCTTTAAGCCCTCTTTTTCTAGCCCATTCTAGTCCATTGACCAGACTTTCATACTCGGCAGTGTTGTTGGTGCAGGAAAAACTAAATCTGAAGGTAGTATAATACCTCTCTCCTTTTGGGAACACCAGCATAGCACCTCCACCAGAACCATGTCTACTCCTAGCTCCATCAAAAAATAGCTCCTAGACCTGACTATCACGATCATCTGAATCAGTGCATTCTTTGAGAAGGCTTGGTTCTATGGCTCCACTTTCTTGAATCAGATAACTCCCCAAACCAAAATCCCAAACAAGACTCTCTTGGATCTTTGAGGTTCTTTCATCTAGGAGAATATTGAGGATACTCTCTATTTTTGTGCTTTCTTCACTAATGGTTGGGAAATCATTGTCGTCAAATATAGGACAATTAGTATTGATGGAATTAGACACATATGGCTCTATATGATGTATTGCTAAGGCTTCTGATTTAATGGTGACTTTGGTACCATACCTTATATGAAAGAGCATGTGAGACCAGTTGAAAGAAAGATAACCTCCTATCTTGGCTATCAACTCTCTTGAGAGACATATGGCAAACAATGCAGGAAGATATATGATATATATGTCAAGGAGAATGGAAAAATTAGGACTAGCATGGAGAATTAAATTGGTGTCCTTGGCCACACCTATAGTACTAACTAAGGATCCATCAAGTTGTGTAACCTTCTTTTGGAAGGGTTCATATTTAAGTCCTAATTGATCGGCCACTTTCTTGGGCATTATAGTGCTAGTAGCTCCACTATCTACCATATAATTATGCACTAAAGATTTCCCAATAATTAAAGATACGTAAAAGGGAGGTGGCTTTAAATTCCTAGCTTGCATGGTATTGGCCTTGGAGTTGCTAGTTGGAGTCTCCTTTTCTTGATCAGTGTTGACCAACACTGGTTTTGTAGTTTTTTTTGTAGGTTGAGAATTTGCTGCCTCTCTCATGGCCTTCTCCAAAATTTCAGGTTGTCCTGGAATAGACAAAGAGTCCCACATAGACATGGTGATATTCACCTTCTTCATGTTGTCTACAATATTATAAGGTGCCACAATGTGTACTCTTTGTTGTGCTTTTACTATGATGGGTTTAGCTTCTTTTGGAACTTGGCCTTCTTTGCTTGTGATGATAGGGGCCTCCTTGGATGTGATAGGGGCAACTTGTTATAGTGGCTCTACAGATGTAGTGGCCTTAGTACCAGAATCTATTCTCTCCATGTCTTGTGCTCTTCTCTTTGCTCTTGTGTAGGCAACAAAAGCATCTTTATCATTGACTCCATTGAAATCCGGTTGCTCCCAATTGAAAAGAGTAGTCTCATTCTCTTGTGTTTCTTGCTGAGGAGCTATCCCACTAGAAAGAGCTTCTGTTTGAGCTTGTGAAGCATTTTGAACCATTAGTGCTTGGTTCATCCACCCATTAGAACACGTAGCTTGATTGTGGGGCTGATTGCAAGGGAAACACCATTCATTATCCATGGCCATATTGTTTTGACTAGGAACCATATCCCTAACTGGATTTACAGAATTAAGAGGTGCAAGGTTATATGGTTGGATGGTCTTTGACTAAAATTTTGTCTTTTCCCTTGATAGCCTCCTTGGTATGGTGGCCTATTTTGTTGATAAGGTTGTCCTTGATTTTGGTATTACTGATTAGGACTTTGGCCTTGTGATTGGAAGGGTGGCCTGATGCCTTGGTTTTGTTTCTTCAAGTTTATGACCTCTTTGGCTAGAGTCTGCAGCAAGTTTGTCACTTCTTGTATACTAGTTTGCTGACTACTCTTCACCTCTTGCAACTCTTGGGAGAAATTTGTTGCAGCATGCTCCTTACCACTGGTACTAGCTTGAGGTTCTGAAATTATGGGAATAGGGGTAAATGGGGGTACTTGTGCTGGTGCAATGGATTGAAGAATAGGGAAGATAGGCATGGGAGGTCTTCTCTGTATCATGCCTACTTGGATCAAACAATTTTCAGCCCTGACAGCAATGTCAAAAGCTTGGGGTAAAGTGGTACCACCCATAGACTGGATCATGATAGAAATTTGGCTATTTAGACTTTGCAAGTAGTACAGGAAAGCATGGTCAGCTGATGGCCTTACAGAGATTGGGATTCTATTCCATGTTTTAAGGAATCTACTATTATAATCTATCATTTTCTCTTCAGGATCTCTCTTTATAGTTGTTAATTGCTTAACCAAAGATTAATTATCTAATTTATCCTCAAAATGCTTGCTTAATGCATCCCCTAATTCATCCCATGAAGTAATAGAACCAATAGTTAAATTTCTAAACCACTCTAGAGCCTTACCTTTTAGAGATGCTACTAATAATTTGGTGGCCACATCCTCTTGAGTAATGTTGTGTATGCTACAAATGGTGGTCACATCTCTTATGTGCTCAAAGGCTATTGTATGTCCCTCCCCTGTGAAATTAGGTATGCTCTTTAATGCCACCAAGGGCACATCATGATGCACTACAAAATCTAGGGGGATCCCCTGATTGAAAGGTGTAAAGGCAAAATTTCTAGCCATTGTAGGAGGTGTAAGCTGAAGATCAACAACTATATGAGATGTATTTGCTAGATTTTGATCTTCTTCTTCTAGATCTCTAGTCAAAGATCAGCCTCTTCTTCTAAAATGAAAAAGGAAAGGTCTCCTCTCTGAAGTATCAGGAGGTGTGGATTGGACTCCTCTTGTAGGAGATTCTCTTTGAGTTGACCTGCCTTTGTAGCTTCTTTTCAAGGGCAACTCTAAAAATTCAGCAGGCTTTGAGCTTCTAGTCTCAATCTTTCTCATAAACCTTAAACAAGGTTGGTCTAAATCTTTGAAACCAGTGGAGTTGCTAGATATACTTGATAGAACAACCTCTAAAGGTCTGTATTATGCAATCTACATATCAGAGATGACACAATCTTCAACAAATGAACTTCTTTGCTATCCCACCAGGCATGCTAGAAATGTTATACACTGAATTTGCACCTCTGATTTCAAGCTCTCATAGTCTTGATCACTCACTATAACAAGGGAATCATCTCAAGGTTGTGGGACCTTTTGCTAACCGAGATGAGACCTCCAAGTTCTAGGCTGGTTCCTCTTAGATAGTCACCCAGATTTTCTCTTAACATGAAATGTACACTTTTGAGGGAAAGGGATAGAAGGAGTACATGAAAGGAAATGATTGAAAGCAAATCTACCTACTAGGTGATGCACCGAACTTGGGTTTGGATCTCAGTATAGAGGGATGAAACCAATGAAGGAATTAGGTCCAAGAGATTAAAACTTACTGAATAGGCTTGCATAAGTATTTCATAGGAGGGTGTGCATAGTGGACTCAACCTATGACCTGCAAACAAACATCATTTTCTGCAACTAGGTGTAGGAATGAGACAAGGCTGCTAGGGGCTATAGTATACCCACAAAACACCTAAATCAGATCAGACATAGGACACACACAAATCATAGAAAGTGAGAGGGACTAGGAACCCCAATCTCCATTAATAACATTTATAAACCTCAATCCAATAAGAGATAATGCAAACAAGGAAGCACAAGGACATGAACGATTGTCACAAACTACCTCTGCAATACTTGTATTATCAATGAGAATTTATAGAATGTGGAAAACCAGAGGGCAAGAAGAAATGCCACAGATAGGTTCCCAAGAAAGAGCCTTTCTTTTTACAAAATGTGAATTCTGAGCACTACAAGCTCCAAAAACAAATTATATACATCCCCTGCACGCAGGCAGGAATCAAACCTTTAGTGCTACATAGATTTTACAATATAATAATCAACCCTAGGCTAGTCATGTCTGATCATAAATGTGCTCTGTAAATATCTCAACTGATCAGATATCTTCTTTGCATGCCCATGCCTGAATTGATCAACCTGTAGAAAAAAACTCATCCATCTACCTCCCTACAAGCCCATACTACCATGAATGCACAAAATCTAATCCCACGCAGAGACAAGAAATGACCCCTGACGGCTGCCCACACCTCTTTCATCATCCCCTCATAACTGTGCATGTACTGCAACATCAATTCCTTAGCTACCTGTAGTTGCAAATGTTCACCTTGGAAGATAACCCATGAAAAAAAGATGCACCGCTTAAAAAAAACCACTGGTCGCATGATCACATGAGCTAAAAAAACCTCATGTGATCATGTGACAAGCTTCATTGAATACTACCACCACTTGACACATGACCACCTAGACCTGTGAGACCTGCCACCTGCAGCTGCTAATAGCTTGTCATATGGTCGCATGGACTCGAAAAAGCCCATGCGATCATGAGACCAACCGTTAGAGGTTACCCGATAACTGCTAGTGGCACCACCAAAACTATTGGCGTTGACTGCAAGAATAACCCTAGGTTCACCTTGGGTTCACTTTTCCCTTTGGTTGCCGAGTCACATTATCTTTTCTTAACCTCGGGCTCCATTTGGCAACTACGTAAAACAAGTTAACTATGAAACCATGCTCTTTGCCAAGTCTGGAGGCCTTGCTAAATCATATCTGCCAGCTTGGCGAACAAAGAAACCTTTACAGACACTGCCAAGTTAGAAGGAAAAGAAATGGGCTCCGCTAAACCTCCGCCAACAAAGTCTGGCCCCACAAAAAAAATGCCCCCTTTGAAAATGTCAACGGTCACATGATCACATGAGCTAAAAAACCTTCATGTGATCATGCAACAATTCCTTTAAAATCTGGCTCTGCTACCGCGCAAGACAGCTGGGGCCCACAAAAAAAACATCCACCTATCAAGCTTGCCACATGGCCCAATAGGATCTGACCACACGGCTTTGAAAAGTTAGTGGTCGCATGATCACATGAGCCTAAAAGGCTTCATGCGATCATGCAACAACCCTTAGAAAATCCACCTCTGCTTTACCACAAAAGCTCAAGCTTACGATCGCACTGCAAACTTAACCCTGATTTCACCCTAGGTCACCTTTCTCCTCTAGTCACTGAATCACTTTTTTCTTCCTTAACCCCAGCCACCCCTTAGCACCCATACAAAAACCATTGATCCTTGCTTCATCTGACGGTAGTCACTGAGTCGCATAACCTTTTCGGCATATTCTCCTCTGTCAGGAGATTACCCGACTAAGGGAAGTCTCGTAATCACCAGATAGAAAGAATATCCATCCTTTTATTGTGAGATTACCTGACTGAACCTAGAGTCAAGCCCACCTCCAACTGTGCAACCGCGCAAAGCTTGCCAACCCTGAGCCCAGAATTGCCACGTGTCACTCCCCCATTTGGTCCAACTACCACATCAGCAAACACCTCAGCACCCTGGCATGGACCCACAACAACACTGCCCAAAAATATGCTACCCACTGATGGTTTGTCACATGGTTGCACGAGCTCGGAAGAGCCCATGCAATCATGTGACCAACCGCATGATGCTAGCCACTAACTGCCACCGCTTGAAACCAGACCACCTATTGCTTGTCGCATGATCGCATGTAGCCAAGAAGGCCTATGCGATCATGTGACAATGTTAACTTGTGACCCTTGCCTTCAACGTTGCCGCCTTGTAACCACCGTAACCATAGGTGGTTAGTCACATGGGCGCATGGGCTCAAAAGAGCCCATGCGGTCATGCGACTAACCAAAAGATGCTATGCGATAACTGCTGGTGCTTGTCTTGACTGTTGATCTTCACTGCCAATTGCCGATACCGCATCAACGGTTATCGCATGATCTCATGGGATCGGAAGATCCCATGCGATCATGCGACAGCTGTTGAATCTTTTCTGCACTAAACTGGGACCCGCCTATCGAAGTTGCATGCTTAGGGCTGAAAACATAGATGGTGTGTCAAAAACACAGAGGGTTTTTGAGCGAAGGCCGAAAACACACCAAATTTTCAAAGCGGAGAGGTAGAAACAACCCAAGCCTACAGAGAGGAGGTCAAAAACACACTGGGTTTTTGACACTTGAGCAAAAAACACACTGGACTCTCGACACATTAGCATTTCATTTGGAAAAAATAGGACTATGGCCAAAAAAGAATGACAGGGAATATTTGGGCAATAATCCTACACTTGTCAGAGTGTTCATAGGGTTAACAGGCTTAATCCTAATGGTGGGACTATGAGAGACAATTATGAATGGATGCCCTAATTAAAAGACTAAGCTATTTTTTCTATCGATCTACCTTTGACAGATTTGTAGTGCTAGTGTGAGGTGAATAGTAATCACCCCAAGAAACATGTCATATCGAGCCATCTTCAATACTTGAACTTGACTAATATGGGCTTCAACATTCATTGCATGTTGTTGGACCTACATATTCTGAGGAGTCCATGAGTGTGTTCCTAAGTCAATGATCAAGTAATACATCTCTTCTCCTAGCTAGGGTAAGATAGGTAATATTGACTCATTGAGTCAGTTCCCTCTTATTTCTGTGATTGTGAGCCTACTGCTATGTTAAAAAACCTTAGACAATCCATTTCACAAATCTACAAAAACTAGGACAGAGAAATTTACAATCAACTTGATACTAAAAACACCAAACAGCTAAAAAATTGACCAAATCTGAAGCAGAACTCCAATCTGGTGTCAACTATCATCCTAGAAAATCAAAAGTCATACAAGTTTTGCAATTGTCATTTCAGAATCCCTAGAAACTTGTACGATAACCTGTACTTTTCCATATGATTATTGTCAGAAAACCTAGTAAAAATTCAACATTAGAGTCAAAAGTTGTATGAGTTTTGCCAATTGTCATATCAGACCCCATCTTGACTCATACAAGCCTAGATAAAGTCATATGAGAGTTGTGTTAGAATTGTCAGAAAGCCTTCAAATGTTTTAGAAATTCAATCATTATAGTCAACCACCGGATTCTGTTAGAATATTCACTATGTTAGGAACAGAGCAGAAAAACTAGAAAAATCTAATTCATTTTCCTAAAGTGGTCTCTTGAGTTTGATCTAGCCTTCTGATTTATCGATTTGGATCCCATTTCATCTTGTGTCAAAAGCTTGTCAAAATCATCTTCAAATTCAATCCTCAAAATAGCTAAGTGTTGTGAGCTCGTGTCTACTATCTTTTGGGCATCTACCCATACATCTAGGGCACAATATCTGACACTTACAATATTTTCATCAATCAACCAATCCAATCTTGACAAGGTTGCATCATTCAATTTTCCTGAATCAGGTCATTCATCAGTCATCTTAATCTTGCTCTTCCGATTCACTCAAGGTTAATGGTGGAAAATAGAGCTTAGTCACACAAAAAACCTAGAGAAGAACCAAAATTCTCACCTTTGTCTTCTTACATTGTTCAGACCATTAAACAACCTTATGATACAACTCATTACAAAGAAGACACTCTAGGTAATTTGCATATGAAAGAAGGTTATTCTAATCCTCCTCAATCAACCCACGAAGGTAATCAATCAATTCCACATCAATCAATCTCGGGGAGTCCTCACAACACTATAATGTCTCAAGGAGGAGAAAACCAAGGATCCCAAGGTCATCACTCTAATCATGGTGGAGATCCTGAACCAACAACTTCTGAAGTTTAATGATATAGAAATGATGATCTCTTTCGAAAAATGATGAAACACTTCTTGCAAGAAGTGAAAGAGGCCTATTTCTTACAACTAGCTCAACAAGGAGCCCAACTTTCTCAAGAATTTAATGTCAATAATATCATCACACAAGAGGAAGAGACTCCCATCACAACCATGATGAAACAGATGCATGTCGTGCAAGTTAAACCCAACAAGTTGGAAAAGGAGAAGGAACCTAAAGAATTATCTATGGAGTCTCTATGCCCCTTTCCATTCGATAAAAAATTGTACATGCCATGATTCCGAAAAAGAGTGGAGATACCAAAATATGACAAATACAATGGAACCTCTAACCCCCGAGATCATGGTAGAGAATTTTGTACTCAATCCATGGAGTTTATGCATGAACCAACCTACTTAATGTATCTTTTCTCATGATCTATGGGAGGAGCAACCATTCATTGGTTCTCCAAAATTCCTCTAGCAATAAAGAATTTTGAGGAGCTGATCAAACTATTTTACCAATAATACTCCTATAATATTCAACATCCAGTCACTATGATTGACATCTACAATCTTAAACAAAAGCCGAGAGAACCCTTCCTAACCTTCCTCAAATGCTGGAGGAAGAAATTTTCACTCTATGTTAGACAAATCCTAGAAAATGAGAAATTATAAATCTTTATCAATAACCTAATTCTAGAAATCAATTATCACCTACAAATGCAGAATCATACTTCAATTGAGAAAATGGTAGAAAATGCCATAAAGATAAAAAATGTGCTTTCTCGTAAGGGAGATATATCGCTTAACAAAGACATTAAGTATGAATCAGGTTCTAGTTCCAACAACAAAGATAAAGTCAAATTCTAGAACAAGAACAAAAATGTTGTAACAGATGGTGTTATTGAATACATCAGTGCTCCAACAAAGGCACCAACATTCAATCTCACCATTGGCACCCAAGCCATAAAAGATTCTGAACTAAAGCCATCTGAATCTTCTAAAAAGTCTAATGATTATAAACCATGGGTTACAAAACCAAAGCGCAAGTTCACTCCTTTGGGTGAGTCCTTAGACTGTGCCATGAAAACACTATTGGAAAAAAAAATCATCACATTGCCTGAGATAAACCATATGATCCTAAATTTAAACCTAAATGGTGGAAAGAGACTAATTTCTATGACTTCCATCGAAATAAGGGTCATAAAACTAGTAACTGCATGCACTTGAAGCATCTCATATAAGATAAAATTGATGATGGAGAAATTGTAATTGACAACCATAAAACCAACAATGATCATACGACATTCACAGTACCATTTTTGAAGTGTAATCAAGGAGATTCATCTTCTAAACCTAACATGGGTGCTAAAGTCAATTACACCTACTCTAGAAACAATGATATCATAAACATGGTTGAACCGTGCCTATCTGAACATTGCAATGTCATCACCATTGTAAGAAGAGATATAGATAATCAATCAACAAATGTAGTAACTTGATCGTAAGCTCAGGTACATCTACAAGTACAAAACTTGGGTTCACCAAATGCCCCTAAGGTGCCTTTTAATCTTTCATCTACTTCTAAATAGAGGGTTACCTCAAAATCATCAAACCCTAAAGAGACCAGGGCAATATCATACAACATTGTCCAACAAATCCAACATACCAATGCAAAAATATCCATGTTTGAGTTGCTTTGGATATCTCCTGCTCATAGGGCTATTCTAGATAAAGCTCTACTTGGTTCCAATGTTCCTGACAATCTTGATTTGGACAGATTTTAGACTATGGTTGGTCATTTGACATCACCCTAGTATATCTCCTTTTCAGAGGAAAATGATAATTCACTGAGTCATCCGCATAACCAGCCCTTGCACATTGAAGTTTTAATCCAAAACCGTCATGTCAAATGTGTGTTGATAGATGGAGGTGTTGGTCTAAACATCCATGCCTACAAATTGGTCACACAACTGGGATTATCAGAAGATTCTATTCATCCTAAAAAGAAGATAACCATAAAAGGATATGATGAATAAGAAATATCATCCAAGGGAACAATTGTACTACCTATCAGAATAGGACCAGTTATTAGAGACATCACCTATCAAGTTCTGAATCTTCTATTGGCCTACAACATTCTTCTAGGGAGACCTTGGATACATGAAATGTAGCCTATTACATCAATGTACCATCAATGCATGAAATTTCCTTATGATGGAGTAGAGGTAACAATTCTAGCTGACATATCTACATCTTGCACATATCTCCAACTTTGTTCCAGTATTGAAACTTGACAAATCTATAAGAGTGTGCATAGACTTCAAAGACATTAACAAAGCATGCCCTAAGGATGAATTTCCACTACCAAACATCAACATGATAGTAGACATGATTGTGGGCTTTGAAATGTACTCTCTCATGGATGGTTTCTCTGGATACAACCAAATCAAAATTTCTCTAGAAGATCAAGAGAAAACAACTTTTACTTGTGCATGGGGTACTTTCTACTAGAATGTCATGCCATTCAGTCTTAAGAATGCCAGAGCTACTTATCAATGAGCTATGACATATATCTTTCACGATATGATGCATCAAACTATGGAGGACTATGTTGATGAAACCTTAGCTAAATCAATGATGAGATCTGAACATCTGACTGACTTAAGAAAAATACTAGATAGAATGGAGAAGTTTAGTATCATACTAAACCCTAAAAAATGTTCTTTTGGTGTCACTTCTTGAAAGCTCCTGGGCTATATTGTTTCAAAGAAGGGCATTGAAGTGGATCCTGCTAAAGTCAAGGATATCATGGAGATGAAACTCCCTAAAAATATCAGTCAAATGAGAACCTTACAAGGAAGGGTGCAATCAATTAGACATTTCATATCTCAACTAGGAGATATATCACAACCTTTCAAAAAGACATTACATAAAGGTGTGACTTTTTCATGGAACGAGGAGTGTGAGAATAATTTTAACCACATCAAGTAATATCTATCAAATCCTCCTATTTTGATGCCTCCTATACAAGGTAAGCCATTGATTCTGTATGTCTCCACCATAGATACATCACTGGGGGCATTACTAGAAAAACATGATGAAAATAAGGAGAGAGTTATCTACTACATCAGTAGAACATTGCTAGCATATGAGAAGAACTATTCAATGATCGAGAAAGCTTGTCTAGCTATGATCTTTTCATTATAGAAACTGACACATTATATGTTTTCTCATACAACACAATTGATAGCTAGGATAGATTCATTGAAATTATTATTGAGCAAAGCTTCCCTCATAGGTAGACTAGCTAAATGGGTTATGTTGTTGAGAAAATTTGACATAGAATATGTTGAAAGGAAAGCTATCAAAGGCCGAGTAATTGTAGATTAGTTAGTTGGCACACCAATGTTAGATGATACACCATTATAGATGGAATTTCCTAATTTTTCTATCATGCACATATCTTCTAGGACTTGGCATCTTTTCTTTGATGGATCTTACACACAGAATGGATCTGGAGAAGGCATACTATTCATAACACCGCAAGGTTATTCAATGCCTAAAGAATTTAGAATAAAATTTCCTTGTACAAACAATATATCTAAATATGAAGCTCTACTTAATGGCATGAAGATACAAATTGAGTGGTGAGTCAAAGAGTTGCACATTCATGGAGAGTCACAACTAGTCATACACCAAGTCAATGATGTGTACCAAACAAAAGATGAGAAACTAGTTCCATACAAACGCATTGTCAATGACCTTAAGAAGTATTTCATCTTAGTCACTTTTGAGCAAATTCCTAGAACAAAGAACAAGGTTGTTGATGCTATGGAAATGCTATCATCTTTACTATAGTAGCCTGAACATGAGCTACATTATGAGTTCTTGGTGGAAGCACAGTCGTTTCCTTCATATGATTCCCCCAAAACCCACATGATCTGCACTATTGTTAGTCATGATTCTTCTAGATACAAACACCTTTTCTACTACCTTCAAGACTAAATCATTCCTGATGCCTTCAACTACCATGAGAAATGATACCTTATCCATAACACATCATGGTATGTCATCATAGGAAATGACCTATAAAAATGGAGTCTAGATGATACACTTCGTAGGTGTTTAGAAAGTGAGGAGTCTCAAAGAGCATTAGAGGAAGTCCACAAAGGTATATGCAGATCACACTCCAACAATTTAACACTATCTCAAAAACTTATTAGGCATGGGTACTATTGGCCTGAAATGGAAAAAGAGGCTATCAAATATGCTAAGAATTATCAAAAGTGCCAAGTACATGGTAACTTAATTTATGTGCCAGGGAGAGATGAAGCCCTTTACTACATAATGTCCTTTCCAAGAATGAGTGTTTGATCTTATAGGGGCTATATATCCACATTATTCCAATGGACATACTCATATTATTACAACTACAAACTATTTTACAAAATGGGTAGAAGAAGTTCCTTTGACTCAAGCAACTAGAAAATAAATTTCAATGTTCATCCTGAACTATATCATTTGTTGGTATGGAATTCCATATTTGATAGTCATAGATAATGGTGGCCAATTCAAGAATAAGGACTTAGATTCCTTGTGCTCTAAATTCAAGATTACACAATATTGGTCATCCATATACTATCCTCAAGGGAATGGGCAAGCAAAAGCATCAAACAAAAATCTGTTGAAGATCCTACATCGCATAGTCAACAAGAAAGGAAGAGACTGGCATCTCATGATTAATCTAGCTCTTTGGGAATAAAAAATGAGTATCGAAATGCCCACTTGGGCTACACCATTCGCTTTAGTTTATGGGTCTAAAGTGGTACTACCTACTGAGGTTGAAATCCCATCACTGAGAATCAAAATGCATGGTCTAGTAACCAATGATGATTATAGAGTGTTTAGGTTACAAGAACTTGAATGACTATATGAGCACATGAAAGCCGCGTATGATCATCTCCGAGTATATCAGAAAAGAATTTCTTGTAATGCCCATATTTTCTTAGGCAAAAACACAACTAATTTTTTTTAAAAAACATTAATATATATATATGTGTGTGTGTGTGTGTGTGTGTGTGTTAAAAGTGTATAGCTTACTAAGAATTCTATATATATATATATATATATATATATATATATATATATATATATATATATATATATATATATATATATATATATATATATATATATATATATATATATATATATATATATATATATATATATATATATATATATATATATATATATATATATATATATATATATATATATATATATATATATCTGTGTGTGTGTGTGTGTGTGTGTTAAAAGTGTATAGCTTACTAAGAATTCTTCTAAACACATTTTACAACAGTAGTACAAGCACAGGTATAGACAGATTATCACAAAGCAAAACAAATAAATAAAGTACATTAATCTTCCTATAAGTTACAACTACAATCAAAGAGATACATCAATAAGCATTTTCTTTTTTTGATTACAACTTGGAAGCATGTCACTTCTTACACACACTACAAAACTTTATAAGAAGACTCTATCTTACAAGATTTTACAAGAAGAAATAGATGAGACAAAGAATTATATTACATTTTTACAAGGTACACTTTACACCCAATACCACATTGAGGGGATTCACAAACACTACATTCTTTCATAGCCTTGGCCTGGTCCAACCAAGATATCTTGAAAAATTTGCAAGAAAAAAAAACAACTCTTCCATGGAATACTCTCCTCCCTACCATATGGCATCATGAGACCTCATAGGTCCTAGCCAACCCCCAAGAAAGGGGAAAACAAGCCAATAGGGAACACCCATACAACCCTCAAATATTGCACACATCACAATACTTCATGAAACAACAACATATATGTCATTCTTGCCTTCACACAAGGATTTACAACAAAAACTTTTCTTACATGGCCATTCACAAACAAGGATCTACTAAGACCCACTCAACAAGAAGGAAATAATAACTTCAAGCAAAAATAACCAGGTTTCATCACTAGCTCACATAACATACACATTTATCACTACAACATAAGAGATTCAAAACACTTTGCCCACACAATACTCTCATGAATGAACTCAAGGACTTACATAAAGCATAACAACAACTCACAACACACATATACAAATTGAAATACCTTCCTACTCATATGAAATCGTCAAATGCATAAAATACATTAATGGAGGTTGATGTGCACATACCTTCACCTGAAGTTATGGTAAATAGATGAAGTGAGTCTTCCCTTTTCTTCCCTTTTTCTTCTCTAACTTTCTCCAAGCTCCTAGATTGTCTCCAAAGGTGGAGAGTGGGTGATTAGGAAACACAATCCAAGTTTTCCACTAAAATAGGCTTCTCACACTCTCCCATGCCCTTGGGAGAGTTGTGAGCTTCCCATTGGGTGACCTACCCAAAACCTTACAACTTTCCTAAAGTGGAACTACAAAAGGTGAATGGGGAAGAGAGTTGGAAACTTTTTGACTCATGAAGTTTCACATGTGAGTTTGATTTTCTCCATTTGACAAAAGCCCACTTTTGGAGGGCTTCCCAAGGTAGCTCTAGGGTCTCCTATGGTTTAAGAGGACCCTTAACCATAGGTATCCATGGGCCTTCTATTTTTGTGTAAAACAACTCCCTAGGGGTCAATTTGACCCCTCAAAACCCAACCTAAAAGTGAAATTCGAGATTTAAGGAGATGTGACTTCCCATGTGTGCCCTAACCAAGGTAGAGGTATGGGGAAGACCAATTTGTACTAGGGTTGGATGGTGACAACTTCCTTAATACCAAGTAAATTTAAAATGCAGCTAAATTCACATTACAAGTTTCATAGACACCTCAAAAACACATCACTTTCCTACTTGGCAAGGTCCACAATTAAACAAAGAAATAATAAAATTAAACATTCACATAACCCCTTTCTCTTCACAAAAAAAATAAGACACATCACAATAGGCCTAGTCCCCCTTTAGGACACAAATTTTGGTGACATGGGAGGCACACACAAAATAGCTTGACTTCCCCTTTCCATGGTTTTAGTCCTGCACACTCAATGTAATTATCAGTATTCCCATAATAATCAGAGCATGATCAAAATAAAATAAAAACTTAACTTTCATTTTACCAATACACTTTCAAGTTAGGTAACAATTTATCCTCTAAGGAATCCATCAATTCTCTTATGATACTGAATTTCAAAATGCTTCAAATTACAATTAATCCATAATTCCAATCTATGAAATCATCACTATTTTCTTTATTGAACCAATCTTATTCTATCAAGAAATTATAATCTTCTCAATTCCCAAAAGTAAGATTTAATTTTGAATAAACATCGTGACCTAAACTTAAAGTCACATAATTATCAACCCTTCATTATTAATCCTACCTCAGGGTATACTAGGGACTATGGTAAAATAGTTATCAATGCTATTTCAAACTTCACATTTTAACTCGAGGTTAAGTAACCTAATCATTCATTGCAGTTTCACCTCTAGTTCATAGCAATTAATTGTCTAATCTAATTTGTCAAGATGTTCCAATTCTACAATATTAAACTTTGAACAAATTGAATTAACTATTAAATCCATAATTACATGAAAGTGCAATAAGAGTTTCATTTGTACATCATTTCCTAGCTTAACCATAATTATTCATCTTGAATTTCTCCCAATAACTATTCTTAGAATTAGTTCCGCCTTGGTAACATTATCATCATTGAGGTTCTATATGTATCACCAAAATTGAAATATACTTCTCTTTGGACATATTGTTTTTTTTTTGTAAGAAAATGGGGTTTACAAAATCACATTACATGGATTCTCATCAAGGCAATATGTTATAGTAGGGCTCAACAAGGCTAAAAGACTAACGGTCTCCCAACCTTATCCAAAAAAGTGTCTCACATAAAGGGAGAATGGTAGGGGCCAATTAAATTGCATAGCTCAATTCTATCACAAAAATTTACTTTTATTTGAAGCCTTCCTAGATTTATATTTTGATGCATACACCTATCACTCTAACATAAATTTTACAGTTCTAGAGATCATTACAAACCATCTATACGTGTGCATCATCCATACCTAAGTTAAGGCATCATAACATATAATGTTGTCAAATAACTTAAGATTCTATTAGGTTTACTATTCACTTGCTAATTACCATTGATTGTCTTTATTTTAAAATGTCTCAAAACTATGTTAGTTAATTTGACTCATTTTTTTTTTCATTAGGGAAATATTCTAATCCACATAAGCTCCCTTATTATAATTTCAGATGAAATTTCCAAGCATCTTAGAGTAATATTAATTCTATCATGTAAGCATAGGTTTACACCTTCATGTTCTAATACCACAATAGTTAACTAAAGGTAATATTACTTCAAAACTATGTCTTAAATTAACACATTCCATGAATTCATTTGAAGATGAAGTCTATTCTAATTAAGTTGACGAACTACAGTCAAGATATCTAATAACTTCACATAAAATATATGAAAATTTTGCAAGAAATAACAATAGTGCTTACCAGAGTGTTCTTACCAAAATGAGGGAAATGGAGGGGTCCTACATTTCTAGAGGCCAAAACTAGAAAGTCAGACACAAGAAATTTTAGGTTGGCAATCTAGTCTTGAGAGAAAATCCCAAAACTCAATCACATCAAGAGCGCAAGGGGAAGTTTGAACCCAACTAGTCGGGACCCTTTGTTATTACTGCTACTTTTGGCTCTGGAGCCTATCAACTCTCAAAGAATAAAGGAGAATAGCTCTAAGAACCAATCAACATTCTCCATCTAAAGAAATTCTATGCCTAAGGCATTCAGTCTATGGCAAAATATCTTGAAAAATCATAAAAATTAGAAAAAGTCCTAAAAAAATGATCATCCTGGTGAAAACCTAGCAATAGGAACCTTGATGTATCACAAAAAAAATAAAAAAGGTGGAAAAATGCAAAAAATAAAATAAAATGAAAAATACAAAAAAAGAAGAAAAACTACCTTGGTGAAAACTTGGAAATTGGCACCTTGGTAGAAAAAATAGAATCTTTGCCAAGATGGTGAAAACCCAGCAAACAGGTGCCACTTGTTCACAATGCTCCATCTATCAGTGCAATCATGGTATTTCCTAGCTTTTAGTCATGCTTTAGTTAGTACATATCTCTTGGTTTTCTTTCACCACCTATTTTCAATAAAGTCAGTTTGTACACCAATCAGCAAAAGCGTCTATATCCTATCAATGTTCCAAACTTGGGGGCACTCAATGTCATATCCTGCATTACTTAGTACCTCAGATGATTCATGTCTAGTTAGAGTCCTTTGAAGCTACATCTGAGTCATTCAGTCAGTCTCCAAGTACTAGAAAGAGATTTTGCACCAACAATCAAACACAAACAATCATCAACAACACCAAAAACAATCTTTTCTGCGTACTTGTATCTTCTTTGTATGCTTACTAATTCACATTGGGATTTTTGGATATTGTATCATTTCAAGTGCTTCAATGATGTGCTTTACAAGATTTAGAGAGTGATGAGAGGGGGCATAATCTTTTCTTTGTTTTCTACTTTTGAGGAAAATCTAATAACTTTGGAAATTATGGATTGAATTGGTGTCCACTATAAGTGCCTCCATCATGTATTGGATGGCCACGTGTACCTCAACCATTGATGCCTAGAAAATTCAAGGAAGTTTGATCTAACTTTGTCTTTTTGAATGATTTCTACTTCTCTATTGTGAAACATGCAAAAACCCAAGGATGTGAACGATAAAGGGTCACTGTAGGTAAATTCACATGAGAATGAGAATGATCTCTCCTTTTCTTGGTGTGTTTGTCCACAAGGCGTATTCCAGTCATTATGATGTTTATGTTCTGATGCTTATACAAATTGCTATATCAACATGGACATGATATTTAGGTCATCTTGGTTTTTGTAGCTTATGCTTATATCTAAATCTGACATAACAAAACATAAATCAATATTCATATATCCTTACCTAACTAGTGGACATTGTATCAATTTATCTGGTATTACCTAAAAATAAATAAAATATTTAGTGATGATAGAAGACTGACATATGATTAGTGACTAAGTCCTAGGTCTTGCATTTCATTCTACATTTTGCAATTTGCATGGTTACATTGCTCATGATCTATGTACCAGTCAATGCTTGAGTTCTCCAAATTTGCAATAAAACTCAAAACAAGGACTGAGCTTCCTATGAAGGTCACCTAAACTAATTAGCAAGTAGTCACCATTCTGGGGTACACATCCATTTTGACAATGACTGAGCACTTGTCTTCTTCATGTACTTGCAAAAACATATCATGTGTATCGCCGCATTTACATTCTCATTCATTCATCCATGGCATACATACATGTGCATCCAAAAGAAACATACATTTGTATTTATTCATCTACTATCTATCATTGCATTGAACATTCATACATTTGAAAGGAAACGTTCATTACATAATCCATACATTTTATAATAAACAAAGCATTTCATACACTTGCATCACATGATATTACATCATAAAACAAAAATGACAAGTGCATATGAAGTCACAACCAAAAATTGATCTCATATATATATATATATATATATATATATATATATATATATATATATATATATATATATATATATATATATATATATATATATATATATATATATATATATATATATATATATATATATATATATATATATATATATATATATATGTATGTATGTATGTATGTATGTATGTATGTATGTATGTATGTATGTATGTATGTATGTATGTATGTATGTATGTATGTATGTATGTATGTATCAAAATGTCATAATAGTACAAGGGGTTGCACTAATGGCACTGTATACAAAAGAATGAGCTATCAGACATCAGCCAAATGACCAAAATAGAGAAGCATAACATATCAGTTGTCTTCTTGGTCCTCTGCATCAAGTGCAACTCCTCCTTTGACAAGTGGATCTGGAGGTGGGTCAGCATGTGGAGCCCTAGATCCCTCTGAATCAATCATATACTGGGAGTAAAAAGTCATCCTCTTCCCAGGTGGAATAGTAGAATAGTAGGCATACACGTAGTATGCAGCACTACCTATCTAGTGGATGACCTCTACCTACAGGCATCTCACATTTACCTCCCACTCTCTGAAATGCCTCTCACAATATCTCAAATGTACTTCCAAGGTAGCACTATGTACCCTCTAATATTGCAACTATTGCCAGAGTCATCTGATAACATCTTTAGATGTTTATCTCAAACCAAGATCTTCCTTAGTAGCTATAGTCTATGCCTCCTCCATGGGCTGATCAGCACTCACCTCTGTCCGCGCCTTGCGATGAAGAACCTATGCACCTAGGTCAAAATCAGGAGCATCCTATGCATCCTCCATAGGAGCATCCTTCTAGGCTCCTAAGACCTCAACAACACTTCCTACACCACCAAGTGTACCACCCTCACCTCTAGTGTATCTCCTCTATAAATCTGTAGGCCTGCCTGCTGCAAAACTCTAAGGATAAGGGGGTCTCATTTTTTGTGATGGCCTTGATGGGGTCATTACTTCTTTGGGATAGGGTGGTGTTGGATATATAGCTAGTATCTGCACCTCTTTGTGCCTTTGGCCTCTGCCCATAGGGGCACCTATCATATCCTTTGCGTCATCCATGGTGAGAATAAGCTTGGTAGTGTTAGCACTTGCAAAAAAATTTCATGGTTACATTTTATTTCCCCTGGCCTCTGCAAGTATTTTTCATATTTTTGGCTAAACCCTTGCAAAAATTCAAAAACTAGCTATTGCCAGCTAAACCCTTTGTCTTTCCTTGGCCCCGTTCTTTTTTGACGTTACCTTTTTGGCTCTCTTAAGCCCCAATTTCCCATGTGCTTAATTTTTTATGACCTCTTCGCATGTTAAATAGCTAATCACATGATCGCATAGACTATTTTTGGTCTATGCAACCATGTGATTAATATTTTTATCAGGTCCCCTTTCCTAAGTTCTTCCTAGGCCTAGCGGTAAATATTTCCTAAGTCACAAGCTTTAATTTCTCCTATGTTTTGGCTTGCTTTATTTCCTGGGCCCGGTCTTTGACACCATCTCAATCTGATGGCCATTGATCTTATCTTTGTGACATGACATTTCAAATTGTGGGTCCAAGGTGACACCTAAGCACCGTTGGTGATTCCTCATTAGCTGATGGATTTAATGAAAGTAGCATCAGTGGGCCCAAGTGGGGTCATGTTGTCAGTTGCTTGAGGATCATGTGGTTGTCGCATGATCGCATGGAATATTCCATCCCCTTGCGATCATGTGACGACCATTGATTTTGAATCTTTCCTGGACATATCTATGGGACCTGGTTGCTGGTGTGTCTATCAGAGGGGTCCTGATGTGTCAAGAGCATCGACGGTCGGCGTATGTTCTTAAGGCCTTTTTCTGACACATGCAATTTTGCGCCAGCTATTCGATTAGATGCCAAAGGTTTGTGGGTCCTGTTAGTCGTGACTGGGCGGTTGCGATGAATGATAAAATGACATGTGGCATCGAGCGGACCCAGGTGGGGTCTGAGGTTTGGCGAAGTGTTTCACGAATTGGAAAAGGTTCTTTGTCACCAATTCACTAAATTTGACTGGGACCACTTTTAAGGAAAGTCATAAAACCTGTGAAGGGAGATTGATTCGACGGCTACATTTTAAAGTTGGTAAAGGTTTGAATTTTGGCCATTGTTTCTCTGCATGTGTCAAAGAAATAATTGTTGAGGTTCAAATTTGAATTTCTGAGCGTTTCCAGCGATAGAGGGTAGCATTCATATGGAATTCAATGCAGAAATGACCCTGTTTGGTGAGAAGTGATGGGTTCACTATTTGCAGTGTGGTCCAGGATGTCTAGTGCTCATTTGCAGAGCATGTACATTGCAAGTGTGGCTCAAGGCATGTTGCATAGTGTCCTTTTGAGCCTAGTTTTGTGATCCTTTGTACTTGCAAAGAATACTTTCATAGTTAAGGATCAGTTCAGGATTTCCTCTTTCCTGGATTGGATGTATTTCCCGCCCCTGAATTAAATTCATGATTGTTTCTAGTAGGTTGGGTGGTTGAAACCCTAGCCGTAGTCATCTGTAGCTTGTTGCAAATTTCCAAGATGACTAGGAGGTATAAGTTGCAGACTTTTTGAGTTTGCAAGGGTTCCAATTCTTTTGGTTTTGGTCCCTGATTGTTGATAGTGAAAATTTGAACAAGGAGAGCCTAGATTCAGGGTTTGTTTCCTTTGTGCATTTTGTCATTTGGTAATGTATTGATTCTGCAAGTCTTAGAGAGAATATTTTTGGATTCCGATCACATATTGGTGTATGTCTTTTTGGTTTTCTCTTGAGCTCATGTATGTTGACTGCACAAAGTGGGTTAGCATATGGTAAACAAAGAGTATTTTGGGGTTATCTTTGAGTTCCTAACAAAGTTAGGATTAAAGTCTTTAAGGTAAGTTCAGTGAGTTCATGGCAAGATAAGGATTTGATGTCCTGATATGTGAGTGAGGGGAGTAATGGGAACAACACTTAATCTAAGTCTATATATGTTTGAGTTAAGGTTTTAGGGTGATATAGGTTGTTAAGTGACTCTCTGCCCTGGGATAAGGCACTGATCCATTCTTTGGAAACAGCCCATCATCAGCAATCACACACACATAATTAAATGATAAATATTTCAATCAGATAGTAAAGGGTATAGTTATATGTTATTTAGGGACTCCTTTGAAGAAGTGAGTCAAGGGTACACCCGCCTGAGCATTGAGGCTCAAAGTGTAGGAGGATCTCCTTGATCCTTGTTAATTGGCCCTCTTCCTTGTAGACTTTGGAGTGGTGATAGAGTAAAAGTTTCATTATAATTATACATCAAATTATAAATCTACAAGTTTTGAAGATCAAAGGGAACAACCAAAAAAATGGAGACTCTACTGGGGAGAATGAGTATGAAGATATGCATATGTTAGGTCTCTAGTTGCAGTCATATTGAAGTATTCAAAATATTATTGACCAAATAGACTTGCCGATCTTAGCCATCAACAAGACATTGATTCTGCTGGTGAGAATCTAGAGAGGAAGGTTGTAAGTGTGTTCTTGTTTTCCTATTGTGTTTCAAAGATTTCCCATCTAGGTGGGTGGTGACTCAAAGGTTAGAACTAGTGTTGTATATTGATAAATCATGGATCAGAGGAGAAATACTAGGTCTTTTTTTAGAAAGAATCCAAAGGTCACTTTGGAGCAGCTACCTAGACAAGAAAGGAAGAGCTGGATTAGAAGGAATGGTGAGTCTACTAGTGCTCCCATGAAAGAACAAGTAAATGCTAGAGCCAGAGTACCACATGTATCCTCAAGTGAGGATGGTTCACAAGATAGAGTTTCTAGATTAGATGGTGCTCACTCTAAAGAGAGATTCTATGACACCCCTGAGGCTGCATTTTAGGACAAAGGTCCATTGCCTACAGGTCATAATGAACAAAATAGAGATATGGGTTTAGAGGTTGACCTGGATCTTGATGAAGATCATTTTAGAAGAGAACCTATGAGACATAGGCAAGTTCACTTCCCATATCAAAATCTTCCTGATATGGATGTGTCATCTAGTTCTGATGACATTATGGTGGATCCTGATGACTTGAATGCACTAAGGTTGCAATTGGTAGAGTAGGATGCCATACATAAAAGATTACAAGAGGAGAGAGAGGCTAAAAAGGTGAATGCTTTGATAGAGAGGTAGTCTCTTCTTAGAAAAATAAATGAAATGAAGGAGAGAAACAAAATGCTTGCTTCTGCTCCTAGAACTCTACAACATGATGTTTTTGGTGATCTTGATGCCTTGAGGAGTGAGCAAGAGTGCTTGCTTCAGGATCATGAATTTGATAGGGAGGGCCCTATGGTTAGACAAGTGCAAAGTTATGTCCCTTTGCCTAAAGATAAAGATGGGCATAGGATCACTAGACTTGTTGTTATCATTAATGAGAAAGGAAAGTAGAAGATGGTGGGTGACCAAGCAAGCAAATCAGTGAAAATACAAGGGATCCCACCACCTAATTCAAATAAAGACACTAAAATGGATAGAAGGAGAAAAGAAGATGAGGACCTTGCAAGAGAACTAGAGAGAGCTGAGGTCGAGGCTTCCATTGCAGAAAAGAAAAGGAAGATCCAATTTTTGAGGGCTTCTTCAGTGAATGCTCTTGGCCCATCTGCTACTGAATTAGGTATGCCATCTATAACTACTACTATTCCACTTAGTAATGCTACTAGTTCATTTCCTTCTTCATCTGCTAGGTTAGGTGCAGATCCTAGGGAGTAGTCAAATGCACAAATAAATATAGATGCTAATGTTGATCCTAGGGTTAACACTAGTTCGAGCTTTCAAAGAAGACCTATGCAACTAGAAGGCTAGAGGAAAATAAGTTTTGATGGAATTCTTGGCTATCCAAATGCTTTTCCAAATGATATTAGAGATAAGGTACCTAAGTTTGCTGGTAATAATGCTATTAGTTGTGAAGAGCATCTTAGGTTATTTGTTGATATGCTTAATGATTATGAGGTAGAGCATGAGGATATAGTCATGAAACTATTTGTTCAATCTCTAATGGAGGATGCTAGAGATTGGTTTAAGAGGCTTCCTGATAGATGTATTGATACTTGGGACTCTTTTGAGAAATGTTTCAAAGAGTAGTATGGTGATAGGCCTAATGCTTGTTTCATGTTGAATGAATTCAACACCATAAGGAAAAATCAGAATGAGTCTGCAGCTGAATTCAACATGAGATTTCAGAAGGGTATGCATAAGTTGTTCCAAGTTATGCGGTTAGATGATAGTGTTTGTCTAACTACATACTTCAATGCATTTGATTGGAAGATGGGATATTTATTGAGGGATAAAGAACCAAGAACTCTTAGGGATGCTTTTAGGGTTGCTGTCAATATTGAGAACAACATGAAAATATCAAGAAAATTGGGTGGAAAGAGAGATGACCCAAAGTTGTTTGGGGACAAGAAATATAAGAAAGAAAATGATAAGAATGTTGGATCTAGGAGACAAGAAGAAGATAAATTGGATAAGGTGCTTAATGCATTGAAGGATTTGAAGGCACCTGCAAATAGGAACATCAGTGCTCCTACCAATGAAAGGCCTCAATTCAACAACAATTTCAATAAACAAAATAGACTATAGAACTACCCCTACAACACCCAATGGAAGGATGGCAAGCCTATTATCCCTGCTGCAAGAGGAAACAATGACAAAGGTGTCCCCGACCCTCTACATAAGGCTTCAATAAAAGTCATGGAGAACATATCTTGGTGTGTTGCATGCCAGTCCCCTCATTCTGCAGAGCATTGTGTGGTTGCACAATCTATGGCTGCAAATCAAGATTGTGGCAATGAGGAGATAGAACAAGAAGAAGAACAAGATGATGTTGGATGCAACATGGTTTCTTCATATCTAGGATATGAAGATGATTCTGATTTGGATGAAGAGGAAGATGTAAATGTGAAGAGACATAATCTGGCCCTTTTTCATCAAGAGGTTTTTTCTGATGGTGAATGCATTGATTAGAAAACATGTAACATGAACTCTTCTCCCAAGCCAGTAAATTTGAGAAGACCTTCTAGAGAAGGGATGGATAGGATTACTGTAGAAATGATTGCCCAGGTGCAAACTAGAGGCATGGAGGCAAGGAATACAAATGAGAAAGCTACAGGAATGTTTATCAAGAGTACCAACTCCAGAGAACCTAATGAGAACAAATAAAAGGTTGATCACATGGTGAAATTCAAGAATGTAAAAGGTAAGCATTATGAGCCTAGGGGAGTTGGAATTGAAAAGGTCTCTAGTGAGATTGAGAAGCCAGTTAACACAATGGCTAGGATTAAAAAAATGAGGGTGGTCAGTACACCTAATGTGTCAGACAAGCAAAAGGATGTTAAGGCAAAGTAGATTGAGATTCCTACTTCTACCCCTATTGACATGTTATCTATATTGTCACAAATTACAGTTAAGGTTCCATTGTCAAAATTGTTGAGGATCCCTGAACATAAAGATAAGGCTATTGCATGGGTTGGTAATACTCACAAAAATGATACTTCATGCAATGGATCTCAGGATAAAGCTTTCATGGATGTTGCTACTCAGGAAATTGTGTCTCAGATTCCTCCAATATATTTGGACAGTTTTGTCAATGCCAGCCTTGAAAATATTGATCCATTCTTCTTAAGTGTTCTTGTGAATGGGATGAAGCTAAGAAATTATATGATTGATAGTGGTGCCTCTAATACTATCATGCCTTTCAAAATCATGGAGAGGTTGGGCCTTAAAGTTGATATAGTGCAGGGCAGGTGTTGTGCAATGGATCAGAGGGAGGTACCAGTTATTGGGACTATCAATGCAATGCCATATAGGTTGGTATCATATCCAAAGAAAGAGCTAACAATGAGTGTTTTAGTGGTGGATATCCCTCCTCATTATGGGATGTTACTATCTAGAAGGTGGAGTGCTGCCATGGGTGGAAGTTTACAGTGTGATTTGTCCTATGCAACTTTCAAGATTGATGATCAGTTTGTCAAGATTGAACAAGAGCCAAGAATATGCCACATGATTGAGAGAAACATAGATAATGAAACTACATGTTTTGTGGATACTAATGTTAATGCTTTTAGGGCAGAGATCCCTGTATTTGAAAATAAACATATTTTGTCACCTATCTCTGTTGATGTAGGTGCTGATTTTGTGAGGAGTAATTTGTGGGTAATGTACTTTGATGGTGCAAATTGCAAAGATGGTGCAGGAGCATGTATTTTACTTATTTCTCCTGATGGAAACACCTACAAGTTCTCTTTCACATTGAATTTCTTTTGTACCAACAATATAGCAGAATATGAGGCCTTGTTGTTAGGATTGAGGTTGGCACAAAAGCATGGTATTAAATGTCTAAATGTTATTGGTGATTCTAAGTTGGTGGTGTCCCAAGTCAGGTCAGTGTATGCTTCCAAGAATAGAAGGTTGAAACAATATAGGAATGTAGTTTGGGATTTGATTAAACATTTTGATGCTTTCAATATTGAGTGGAAGGATAGGAGTAAAAACAAGGTGGCTGACTTGTTAGCCAATATTGAAATCAATCCCAATGATGTCACATTCTCTGCTATCTTTAAAGTTGAAATTCAGGCTAGGCCTAGTATACCAGATAATGTTGAGAATTGGAAAGTTTTTGATGATGATAATGATATTTTGAAGTTTATGGATTGCAAGGATCAGTATCATGGTCCAGAATTTGATTGTTCAGCCTTGGTTTAGTCAGTAGGAGAAAGGGAGGTTGTCTTAGGCAATGAGGTCATTCAGCTTAGAACTAACAAGGTGCCCAAGGGGCTTGTTGTTTTGGAGACTTTCTTTGACAACCAAGATAGAGTTCAAAAGAATATCAAAGGAGAAGATCATGCTGATCTTGAGGAGATAAATCTTGGATCACATGAGGCACCTAAGAAAGTATACATTGGTAAAGATATATCTCAAAAGGTAAGGAGACCTTTGATTGAATTATTGAGGAAATTCAAGCATGTTTTTGCATGGTCATATGATGACCTAAAGGTTTATAGAGAGGATTTATTTCAGCATGTTATTCCATTGAAAGAAGATGCTAAACCTTTTTGGCAAAAACAAAGGCCTATTAATCCTACTTTGGCACCCAAGATGCAAGAAGAATTAAGTTAAGAGATGCTGGCATTATCAAGCCTATAAGGCATTCTTCTTGGGTGTCAAACCTTGTTGCTATAAGAAAAAAGAATGGTGACATCAAGCTTTGTGTGGACTTCAGAAATTTGAACATCAGCTCATTGAAAGATAATTATTGTTTTCCCAATATGGGGGCTTTGTTGTAGAGAGTAACTGGATCAGAATTGATGTCAATGATGGATGGTTTTTTTGGCTACAATCAGGTCATCATCAAGGAATTAGAAAAATTCAAGACAGCCTTTACAACACCTTGGGGAACATATGTCTATGTGAGAATGCCTTTTGGTCTCACAAATGTTGGTGCTACTTTTCAGCGGGCAATGGATGTTGCCTTTTTAGATTTTATCAATGCTTTCCTTGTTATGTATCAGGATGATTTAACTGCCTATTCCAAGAGGGAAGAGGACCATTGTGCTCATTTAGAAAAAATATTTGTGAGTGCCTTGGAATTTGGCATTTCTTTGAACCCAAGGAAATGTTCTTTCGGTGTCACAGAAGGTAAGTTGCTTGGCCACTTAGTTGGGAAGCAAGGAGTGAGAATTGACCGTGAGAGGGTAGCTACCATTGATAAAATTCAAAGACCAAAAAATGTTAAAGGGATTCAGTCCTTCTTTGGTCAGGTCAACTTTCTAAGGAGGTTTGTGACAAACTTTGCAGAGGTTACTAGACCTATTTCCAAGATGTTGAAGAAGGGATCTGTAATCAATTGGGAGGGTGAGCCTGATGAGGCCTTCAAGAATATCAAGAAGGCTATCAAAGATGCACTAGTGCTTATGGTACCTAATTATAATGTCCCAATGCATATCTTTTCCTTTTCATCTTTTCATACTATTGCTATAGTTTTGTTACAAAAGAATAAGGATGGTTTTGCGCAGCCTATTGCATTTTTCAGTAAATCTTTGCAGGCTACAAAATTAAAGTATGACATAAATGAGAAACAGGCTTATGCACTTGTGAAAGCAATCAAGGCTTTTAGGTGTTACTTGATGGGAGTAGTTGTGATTGCTTTTGTGCCAAGTGTAGCTGTGAAGGATATTTTCTCACAACAAGAGGTGTCTGGAAGAAGGTGCAAATGGATCAATAGGATCCAGGAATTCAATGTTGAGATCCAAATCACTAAGTTGGTTAGAGGTCAGGGATTGGAAAAACTAATGGCTCAATCCAATCTAGATGCAAACCAGGTAAATCATTTTGAAATTGATTATACATGTGATATGGATGATTGTATTTGGTATCAGGATATTATTTACTATTTGAGAAACATGAGGTGTCCAGATAGTATGAATGATAATCAAAAGAGGACATTAAAGTTATAGGCCATCAAGTATGTAATTGTGAAATGTAAGTTGTATAGAAAAGATTTGGATTACATACTGTTGAAATGTGTAGATGAGAATCAAGCTAATGTATTGTTGAAGGAGATGCATGAGGGAGTTTTTGGTGGACATTATATGGGTAAAACAACTACTCATAAGATCTTGAGAGAAGGATTTTGGTGGCCCACAATCTTCAAGGATGCAGAACAGTTGGTAAGGAGGTGTGATGCTTGTCAAAGGTTCTCTGGTAAGCTTAAGTTTTTAGGCAATGTACCATTAAAGCCAGTAGAAGTTCAGGCTCCTTTCCAACAATGGGGAATTGATTTCATAGGGGAGATACCAAACAAGTCAAGTGGAGGACATTGATGGATCTTAGTTGCCACTGATTACTTTACAAAGTGGGTAGAAGCTATACCTACAAGGAATGCAACTAGCAGGGTGGTAATTGACTTTCTAATGAATAATATTATTACAAGGTTTGGGTGCCCTGAGAGGATAGTGAGTGATAATGCTATGTGCTTTAGGTCTGCTGAATATAAGGACTTTTGCAAAGGTTTGGGAATTCAGATTTCTAATTCCTCACCCTATCATCCACAAGGAAATGGTCAGGAAAAATCTACTAATAAGAGTCTGATTAAGATCCTGAAGAGAATCCTTGAGAAAAATAAGAGGGCATGGAATTCAAAGCTGCCATTAGGTTTATGGGCTAGTAGGGTAACTATGAAGAGGGCAATTGGTTGTGCACCATTTGACTTAGTATATGGAATTCATGCTAGATTGCCTCAGAATAAATTATTGGAGATGTACAAGTTTGTGCAGTTATATGATGATGACATTGATGATGAAATGCAGTTGAGAATTGAGGACCTCATTAGGTTGGATGAAACTAGAAGAGAATCAGTTGCAAGGAATGCCAAATTGCAGTTGTAGGTTAAGAATTTATATGATAAAAGGACTGTTGATAGGAAGTTTGAACCTGGTGATTTGGTGATAGTTTGGAATGCTAGATTGGAGGATAAGGGGAAGCATGGTAAATTTTATCCCATCTGGTTAGGGCCATATCTGATTCATGAGAAATGGGACCAAGATTCTTACATCATCAAGGATTTTAATGGTGATATTCAAGAGTTGCCTATTCATGGACAATTCTTGAAGCAGTACTTCATTTGAAGTACTCTGTTTTCCATGAATAGTAGTTAGGGTTGTACATTTTGTAGGTCTTTGTATATAGGTTGCTTTCCCCTACCCTATTTTGCCTTGGTCTTGTAGTTTTTGGTCTGGTTGCTTGTCTTGCCCTGGTTGTTCCTTGTTGTCTGCAATTTTATCCAATGGGTTGGTCTGCTCTCCTACTGATTCTGAATCCTTGCCATGCCTACAAGAGGCACACATCCCCAACAAGAGCCACTATTAGCACTTGCAAAAAAATTTCATGGCTATATTTTCTTTCCCCTATCCTCTGCAAGTATTTTTCATGTTTTTGGCTAAACCCTTGCAAAAATTCAAAAACTAGTCGTTGCCAGCTAAACCATTTGTCTTTCCTTGGCCCTGTTCTTTTTTGACGTTACCTTTTTGGCTCACTTAAGCCCCAATTTCCCATGTGCTTAAATTTTTATGACCTCTTCACATGTTAAACGGCTAATCGCATGATCACATAGACTATTTTCAGTCTATGCAACCATGCGATTAATATTTCTGTCAGGTCCCCTTTCCTAAGTTCTTCCTAGGCCCAGTGGTAAATATTTCCTAAGTCACGAGCTTTAATTTTTCCTATGTTTCGGCTTGCTTTATTTCCTAGGCCCTGTCTCTGACACCATCTCAATCCAATGACCATTGATCTTATCTTTGTGACATGACATTTCAAATTGTGGGTCCAGGTGACACCTAAGCATAGTTGGCGTTTCCTCATTGGCTGATGGATTTAATGAAAGTAGCATCAGTGGGCCCAGGTGGGGTCATGTTGTTAGTTGCCTAAGGATCATGTGGTTGTCGCATGATCACATGGAATATTCCATCCCCTTGCGATCATGCGATGACCGTTGATTTTGAATCTTTCCTGGAGGTATCTGTGGGACCTGGTTGCTGGTGTGTCTGGCAGAGGGGTCCTGACGTGTCAAGAGCATCAATGGTCAGCATATGTTCTTAAGGCCTTTTTCTGACACGTGTGATTTTTTGCCAGCCATTGGATTAGATGCCAAAGGTTTGTGGGTCCTGTCAATCATGACTAGGTGGTTGCGGTGAATGATAAAATGACATGTGGCATCAAGTGGACCCAGGTGGGGTCTAAGGTTTGGTGAAGTGTTTCATGAATTAGAAAAGGTTTTTGGTCACCAATTCACTAAATCTGACTGGGACCACTTTTAAGGAAAGTCATAAAGCCCACAAAGGGAGATTGATTGGATGGCTGTGTTTTAAAGTTGGTAAAGGTTTGAATTTTGGCCGTCGTTTCTCTGCAGGCGTTAAAGAAATAACCATTGAGGTTCAAATTTGAATTTTTGAGCATTTCCAGTGATAGAGGGTACCATTCATATGGAATTCAATGCAGAAAAGACCCTGTTTGGTGAGAAGCGATGGGTTCACCATTTGCAGTGTGGTCCAGGATGTCTAGTGCTTGTTTACAAAGCATGTACCTTGCAAGTGTGGCTCAAGGTGTGTTGCATGGTGTCATTTTGAGCTTGGTTTTATCATCCTTTGTACTTGCAAAGAAGACTTTCATAGTTAAGGATCAATTCAAGATTTCCTCTTTCTTGGATTGGATGTGTTTCCTGCCCCTGAATTAAATTCATGATTGTTTCTAGCAGGTTGGGTGGTTGAAACCCTATCCCTAGTCATCTGTAGCTTGTTGCAAATTTCCAAGATGACTAGGAGGTATAAGTTGTAGACTTTTTGAGTTTGCAGGGGTTCCAATTATTTTGGTTTTGGTCCTGGATTGTTGATAGTGAAAATTTGAACAAGGAGAGCCTGGAATCAGGGTTTGTTTCCTTTGTACATTTTGTCATTTGGTAATGTATTGATTCTGCAAGTCTTAGTGAGAATATTTTTGTATTTCGATCTCATATTGGTGTATGTATTTTTGTTTTTCTCTTGAGCTCATATATGTTGATTGCACAAAGTGGGTTAGCATATGGTAAACAAAGAGTATTTTGGGGTTATCTTTGAGTTCCTAACAAAGTTAGGATTAAAGTCTTTAAGGTAAGTTCAGTGAGTTCATGGCAAGATAAGGATTTGATGTCCTGATATGTGAGTGAGGGGAGTAATGGGAAAAGCACTTACTCTAAGTCTATATATGTTTGAGTTAAGGTTTTAGGGTGATATAGGTTGTTAAGTGACTCTCTGCCCTAGGATAAGGCACTGATCCATTCTCTGGAAACATTCCATCATCAACAATCACACACACATAATTAAATAGTATAAATATTTCAATCAGACAGTAAAGGGTATAGTTATATGTTGTTGAGGGACTCCTTTGAAGAAGTGAGTCAAGGGTACACCCGCCTGAGCATTGAGGCTCAAAGTGTAGGAGGATCTCCTTGATCCTTGTTAATTGTCCCTCTTCCTTGTAGACTTTGTAGTGGTGATAGAGTCAAAGTTTCATTATAATTATACATCAAAGTATAAATCTACAAGTTTTAAAGATCAAAGGGAACAACCAACATGTAGGATCTAAGAAATACCTCATCAGATGCTCTACAAGATAAGAAACAAAAGCATCTGTCACTCCACCATTGGCCACTTGCGGTCTATAATCCCAGTCTCTACTCACCAGGCTCCTGTACTCTCGACTGCACTCAGCATATGATAGCTTGGCAAACCATCCCAACCTGAGCTCATGAAATAATCAGGCATACATGGAAAACTCCTGAGGGGCATCCTAAATAATCCCAACCTATTGCTAGACACAAGTAATGATGAATCTCTCCAATATGGTGGTAGACCTCCCTATAAGGATCCTGCTCTAGCAGAAGTAACCAAACTAAACATGAGTAGTTAGTGAAACCTCTATCTGTAAGTATGGCCTCTAGATGAAGGTAATATCATTGAGCATGTGCCTCCAGTACTTTTTCCAGCCCATCTGAACTTGTGTGACATACCCTGAATATCTAAAAATGATTGGCTCCTATGGTTGTTGGTCATCCTAACATACTAGTCGGCATATACTGATGTGTTCCCATGCCTAGATTTGAAGAAATAGTGCACCTGATGTGAATTTCTTTGCCTCATGTTACATGATCTCATGCATCTCTAAAAACATATGGGCTAAGAGACACTGACCCCATCCTAGCTCTGTAGGAGTAGCCATCAGTCATGCTACCATAGGGGCCCAACCCATTAGAAGACTATTATGCTAGTGGTCAGACATAATAAGACCTCCAATCATTCCTACTATAATGCACTCAAGATGGTGAGTGTGGCCATATCTCTATACTAAGATCTCCCATGAGATTTTCTGAGCAATCTCCTCATCTACACCGAATAGTGTCCTAAATGCATGCAACCCTGCATTGCCCACACTGGTATAACCCAAGCATGGGCCATGAAGAGGTATTTGAAGTATTCTATATACATCCTCTTGAGTCACAGTGATTTCTCTGGTAGGAAGATGGAAAGTCTAGGTCTCAGAGTGAAACCTCTTGATCAAAGAAATCAACCATCCATGGTTCACCTGAATATCAGGCAACCAGATTAAGAACTCGAAACCACAAGCAGCAAGATGAACTCTCATAGGGTCCATAAGTGCCCGCCCCAACCTCTGAGTAACTAGGTGTGAGATACAAATGTGTATATTTGGGTAATAAACCTACATAGCATAGAAATGGGGCAACTTATCAGTAACTTGGTAAAACATCTAGCTATAAGCATTCAAAATGAGAAAGTCAATACTTTAGAAGGTGCATAAAAGACCAAGGAAAATAATCATAAAAAATAGAAAATTTGAAAAATTGACCTGACCTAAAAAATGGTCATTGTTTTCCATATGACAAATCAGACTAGCATCAACTATCGTACAATAATATAATGGTTCCATACAACATTTCATTGTCATACGACATTGTGCAAGCTCTCGCACGACATATGAGGGACCCGATGAAATGTCATACGACAAATGGGTCCCCCTCATATGAGTTGCACATATGTCACACATGACACTTGAAATGGACTTGAAAACTTGTACAAGTCCAAGCATACTATCGTACGAGTTCTCGTGAAGCAAAAATTCAAAAAGTTGAAAAACATCTAAAAAAATCCTAGAAAGCATGAAATGAAGCAAACTTTGAATTCACAGAGAGGCACAAAGGTCCACTTACCAGATTCCTATACTGGGGTGGTCATTGGTGTCACCATCTATGCTTGAATTGGTGTGAGGAGATAGGAACTTTCATCTTCAGTCAGAGGGCTCCACAAGGTTTCTAAAAGTTAAATAGTTGAAATGATTTGAAAATGACTCTTTTGGGCCTTATATAGGTTTTGACCCAAATTTTCAAAGTGCTCTGTTTTGCGTAAAAATTGTACCCCTAGATAATTTTGACGTTCTAAACCTATTTTTAGGATCAAAATCAAAATCTAAGATCATTTACTTTGTTACAATCATGATTTAAAATATTCAAACCCAAGATGGTCGACTACTTGAACAATCGACCTTCTTTCATTATTGAAATCCAGAATTCAACTTAACTAATTATCTAACATCAAACTATCAAAATTTCAACTTGGTCAACCATGGTCAACTCATGGTCAAACCTAGTAAAACTTGGTCTTTAAGACCACCAAACAATGTAGAACGCATCCCTAGACATGCATAACCACTTCTCAAATTGATTACATCACTCCTATACCAAATAACACTAGCTTTCTTGCTAGATTTTGATTTGCATCTTGAAGGGGGCATGATATTACACATCTTTAATTAAATCTGTCAATCAATTTTTCCTTCAGTAATCAAGACAACAACCACGTCTAGTTGTTGATTCATCAAAAGTCCTCCTCGCTTGGGGCACATCACTTGGGGCAGATTAGATTGATTAAGATCCATATCAATCTAATGTTCTCTCACAAACTTTTTAACTGTATCATCTCTTCGTAACCATCGATTCATTAGTGTTATTCTATTGATTCTTCTTAACTGAAGGGTTCGAATTTGACATCCTTTCAATTCCTTTGGACAATTAGGTCTAGAGTCGAGACAGTCACTTCTTCATAATAATAAGGTTCATAATTAGGTGTTTTGACACTTCTTCGTAATCACCGGTTCATTGTTGATATAGTTATCATCATCTTGATTCTTTGGTCAATCGAGACCTAAATCACCAAATCTTTAAATCAATCAATTGGTTTATGTCTCGAAATCGGTTAATATTTCAGGATCAGTTTCTCCATCACATAACTGAGTCCACATCATCATCAAGAAAAAATTAATCTTTGAACCACTGCGCTTCACATAGTAATTCAAAGAGGGGCAAAATGTAATACCCCAAAAATGGGCTATAGGACCATTGATCTCCTACATCTACAAATTGATCGAAATCAACATAAAAGTCCTAACCAAAGGCATATCAATGCATCAAATCATCGAAACCCTAATAGATCTAATCTTAATTCTGCATCGGGGAATATTCCTAAATATTACTAATTTATGCTAATTACTTCTAATTAAACATTATTTGGTGATAAATATGTTCTATTTATCCTAGGTGCAATTAATTGAATATGTTGAATATTTCATTAATTAAACTTAATTCTACCACTTAATTAATGTAATTAGATTTAATTACATTTATTCCTAATTAATATTATTTAATTTTGATAATAGATAAAAAAAAATCCTATAAATAATTGATTAAATTTTTATTTAATTAATTAAACCTAGTTGTCAAATATTTAATGATATAGTTTTGGAATACAGTTTGATTTAATAATTGATTAACCCATAAATCAATTATTTTAATTAAAAAATTAGTTAAGTTGAGAGAAACACATGTTGAAAATAATATTAATTCATAATTATCCATGCACATTAAGGAAAGAAGTTAAACTCTAAATCAATAAATCAATTCAATTTGATATCTTTTTGAAATCAACATCTATTTTGAGTTGAAAAGCTGATATGAACTCTGATTCGAGTTAAAAAGATGATTTTACATGATTTTATGTGTTACCTATTTCTAATGTCCTGATAACTCAACAATCAATCTGAGTTAATCAGGAAAATATTTTTGGCTTTCCATGAGCTCTCAAAATCCTAAATTTCTATATAAACAAGGCTTAGCCCTTCACGAACGATCGCACTTTCAATTACTTGGAGAATCAAGCTCTTGCGAATAGGTGATTGTGATATTTTTGCAATTTCAATTCATTGTTTTCAATTCATTCATAGCATTCCATTACATTGTTAGATTATATTTTCAATTCATTTCAATCTATTTTAGATCAATTTCATATCAATTT
Source organism: Chamaecyparis obtusa (assembly GCA_027943335.1). NCBI lineage: Eukaryota > Viridiplantae > Streptophyta > Pinopsida > Cupressales > Cupressaceae > Chamaecyparis > Chamaecyparis obtusa. Next base: position 392,208 of record BSBK01004082.1, on the reverse strand, counting down.
TTCACCATATTGCATAGAAAATCCAAAAGTATAGATTAATCTGCATCCATACTTTCATTGCTTTCATCATTTCAAATTGTTTGCTTAGGCATTGCATTGTCACTGATATCGGTCATAATCTAAGAATAACATACTTGCACCTACTAGAAGGCAGCAAATTACCTAGTTAATTTTGTTTATTCTTATTGAATATTTTTTGACATATTAACCAATAATATTTTGCTGAAGTGTTATTTCCATAGCTAGGTACTGTACACACTAAGATGTACACTTCTCTAAGTCATTACTTCTAAGAGTATCCATGAATGGGAAACCTTGAGAAAGTGACCTAGAGCTCCGTAAGCATGGAGTCACAAGGATATTACGAGTGCTCTCAACTAGAGCTATTAAGCCTATAACCTTTCTAGTAAACCACACAATGGGAGATTCAAAGAGACAAGGGCAAGAATGCCAATATCCTAAGGAATCAAGATGAAAATGCAATGCAATTCTATGCTAGAATGAAGATGCAAGAATGAAACTAAGCTATTCAAATGAAAGTATTACAAGCCTTACTAATTAAGGTATGTGACTTAAGCTAAAACTTGAAAGGAAATCTAAGCTAAGAAAGCATAAACATGAAGCAATGATGCAAGAATAAAAGCTAGAATGCAAGAAGATCTCCAAAGCTCCAAATCACCAAGAAATCTTGTAGCATAAGATTAGTATTCAAAAGTTGGGATCCTGGAATGAGAAGAGAGCTCTTCTTTTATAAGAAATGAGAATCAATGGATGATGGAGATTAAGAGGCAAAAGATTTGATCAAGGGTGGAGCTTGAAAGAGGAGCAATCCATGTGCACAAGTCTCCTCCAATGAGAAAGAAGTGTTGACTTTTGAGCCTCATGTGAGATAAAAAGGCCTTTTCTTCTTTTTATAAAATAGGAATAATGCTTCATTTGTGCAACTTAGGATAAGAGGTAAGTGGAGGCTTTTTAGTTAATAAAAGGGGAGGGAATTCCTTTTAAATAAATAAAGACTTAGGATAAAATGGTTAGCCCATAGAATAAAATTGAATAAATGATAGAATTAGGATTTGATCAAGGAAATTGATTTAATTTTGAAAATATTGATTTAAAATATTGATTCAGGAAATTGATAAATTGGTTCCATCATTTGATAAATTGAAGAATGGGGCCCAAAGTCTACGCGACCATTTTAGGGTGCATATATTTTCCCCTCTTTGACTAATGTGAGATTTGGGATCACATGTAATCAAAGAATGAAGTTGAAATGTGAGATCGATTTGGGATCACAAAACAACCCAGACGTGTGTTTGACGGATGGGAACACATCAGGACAAAGATAAGTTGATTGAAAAAAAAAGGCCAACACCCTTGTAAATAGGTAATTGTCAAGTCTAAGATAAGAGATAAGAATCTCAAGAAAGGTTTAATTGATAGGTTTGATAAAGTTGAATCAAGGATTGAAGTTTGATAGGTACTTCCCCCTCATGATCGAAATCAAAATGAGATAGAGGAGAAATAGTAAATTGATAAATTTGATCAAATTGATCTAAAGATAAGGTTCTTTATGTAAGATGAAATATATAAGGATCACAGAATCAAGGTAGATCATCATGAAAGGAAGATTATGCCCCAAGGTTAAATTAGAAGAAAAGAAGTGGGGTGAAAGTGAATGTAGATAGAAGTTTGGAAGAGGTGCAAAGGAATGGAGAGAAGAAAGATAATTTTCCTCAAGAAAGATGATGCCTCAAAATCAATCAACTATTTAAGATAGGAAATTTTGATTGAGATCACGAAAGAAGATAAGGAAATGAAGATCAAACCGTGATCACATTTGATTAAAAGTCCATGAAAGATGAAAGGAAGGCTCTCTCCATATGCAAGATGCAAGACTAAACTAACGTGAACTTAAGAATGCAAGATAGTATGAAAATTGGTTTACTTGCAAGGTCACAAATCCATTAGACTCTAATAATCATCATCGAGCTTTATTGGTAGCATCACAAGATCATACAATATGCACTAATATAACTATGTGAATCTAAATATGATCTATATCAGTGTATTGTCTTAAAATGGAAGCACTTCCATGTTAAGAGCATTTAGCCCTTCGAGTAAGTGGTTTGGGGTCATGTTGAACACCTTGAATTGATATTTGTTTGGATATGGCTTTCTCCCCACTTTCCACTTCTTTTCCACTTCTTTCTTGCACTTGATTTCTTCATTCTAGTGAAATTAGGGATAGGATCTCAAGGATTCTCCTAAATTTCCATTTTCTATGGCTCTATTTTCTAGGTAGGACTTAGAAATAGGTCCTCCTAGACTTCATAATGTTCATCATAGGATTTTATGCCTCTCCCTGGCACTCTACCCTATTTTGATATCATTTCTAAGTCTCTGGGCATCCCCATGATCTCCTATCCTGGTTCTGGTTGAATCTAGGCCCATGGTCAAATTTGAGGTTGATCCTTACTAGGTTAGTATCAAGCTCAAACTTGAATAGGTCAAGATTGAGGTCATACCTAACTAGGTTAGTCCCAACCTTGATTTTTCCCCCTTCCTTCAAATTTGCAGAATCCTTGATTTCTAGGGATCGGGCTTTCGGGATATTTGTTTTCCTACCTCTGGGTTGGCCATTTTAGGTTTCAGGATGGTAAATCCTCTAATTTCATTTAATCTAGGTATATTTTCTAAAGCTTATGACCTAATTTGGATTTAATTCTCCAAGGTGGCCCCTTTAGAGGATTGCGCCCTAGTTCACTATAAAAGGAGGCCTTCCTCTCTCATTTTCTCCATCCACAATCAAGCAATTGATATCCATTATTCACATCTCATCCTCAAGAAATTTCTCTCAAGATCTCAAGGTGATCAAGCAATCATTCATTCAAGCATTCAGGTTCTTCATTGAAGATCAAGGATTTAAGCATTCAAGCTATTGAAGGGATTTGGTTAAAGCATTCAAGATTCATCATTCAAACCCTAGATCTAGCCATCATGATGGTGTGATCTTCCTTCAAGATCCTTTGTTCATCTTCAATATGCATTTCATTCCTCCCTCAAGGTGGATTCCAAGCATACAATCATGGAGGTTTGATTTCTTGTTTTGTTCAAGCTTTCATATCAATATACTTGTTTACATTCAAAATACAATTGCATATATATTGAATTACATAGCTTCATTGTTACATCATTTTCTACCACTTTCTAGCATTCCTATTTCAATTTCAATATTAAGGTTGATTCCAAATCAGGATTTGACCAAGGCAAACCCCTCAAACAAACAACAAAAACCCTCATTTTCTTCTAGGTACATGTGTGGGATTTTGGATCTTAGAGTGAATTTGGATACCCTTTTCGGCAAACTTCCAAGATCTGCAAACAGAGACAAAATCGGCCTTCAAATAAAGAATGTAGTATTTGAGCTTTTATGAGGGTCAAACTCAGCCTGAGCTCATCTTGGAGAAAGATTTATGGGTTTTCTTTGTCTCGACATTTCCAATTCGAAACAAGTTGCAAAATTGCCTGAAAGTACACATAGACATCAAAATTTGACATTTTCCAGATCTGCCCTAATTTGAGGTTAGTATTTGTATTTCAATTACTTAAAATCCTAATGACTTCAATTCAACCATAGGGAAACATAGGGTTATTCTATCTCTCTTCCATATTCTCCATAGATTGATTCGATTGTGTATTAACCTTTTGGTTGATCAAATTGGATTTCTCCTTTGGAAATTTGGATGTAGGAGTGAATCTCATATTTCCCCCATACAATACATACACTTAGACAATTCAACAGAGGTGATTCCATTTTACCTCTATTCAATCAAATAGATATGTGGGAATCCCACCTAAGCATCAAAGACATATAGGTCAAGATGACTAGTGCACTGAGGTTCCCTAAGTTTGGTATAGAAAGATTATGCTCACATCAAGACATAAGAAAGTCAAGATGACTATAAGCATGCACTTGCAAAAAATAGTCAAGGATAATACATTGTAGATCCTAGTGTCAAGTGGAACAAGCATAAATGCTAATGATAGTTAAGATCAACAAAATATACCCACAAGCAAGAAACAAATAAAACATGTCCTCGTGCCCCCAGTCTTCTAGCTCAACATCATTGAAAACTATTAGGGAGAGAACACTCATCAAAGAAATCATCATAGACAACACAAAAAAAAATAAAGTCAAGCAAGTCTCAGTGAGTCAAGTGTTCAAGTGTGTGTGTAGGTCATAGAATCAAACTTTGATTATTGCATATGCTAGTGGAAAATATCATATCATGGTAGACTATTGGTAGGATATCTAATAAGTGTTGAGAAACACTTGACGCTAGGGTAGTGTTGAAAACCACAATTGGGGTGGTGTTGAAAAACACCATTTGCAAGATTTCCTAAAGACCAATGCATCCAAGAGACCAAAGCTAACACAGCTATGCCCCCTAGACAAAGATAGACCAATTCCAAACCAAGGCAAAAAGGAAAAGGCATGATGGAGAAAGGCTAAGTCTCAAGGATGTGTGCCAAGAAACAAGAGTGCAAAGGCCTTAAGTAGCGCCTATTTCCAAGTTTTCACCACTTGGAGATGTTTTTTATTTTTTCCATTTTTTTGTATTTTTGCTACCAAGGCACCTGTTTCTAGGTTTTCACCAAGGCACTTTCTATTTTTTTGAATTTTTTGCAATTTTTTATTTTTTTGTATTTTTTCAGGACTTTATATGCTTTTTAGGATTTTTTCAGCATCATATATGAATTTTTTTTTGGAACTTTCTCTAGGATCAATAAATATGTGCAAAGGATGCCCCCAGACAAAACAAGCATCATGGATAGAACTTCTTCAAGTGAAAAACATTGATAGGATCTAGGAGCTTCTCTCCCTCTTTAGTAGATAAAAAATAGGCACCTGTCCCAAATGAAATAGTAATGATGTAAGGCCCAAGCCAATAGGGTTCAAATTTTCCCTTTTGATCTCTATGTTGTTGATTCTTAGAGTTTTCTTGTAAGACAAGATCTCCCACTTGAAATTCTCTAGGGTGAACCTTTTAGTTGAATGCTTTGGACATATGCTTTTGGTAGACCCTCATATGGTCAAATGATGCTTTATGCTTCTCATCTAGAAGTTCTAGCTCTTGGAGTCTCATGTCATGGTAGTCTTCATCTATAACTAGACCTTTGAGGGAAACTCGTAGTGAAGGGATCTCAACCTCTAAAGGTAACATTGCTTCAGCACCATAAGTAAGGGAAAAAGGAGTAGCCCCTGTAGGAGTATGAATACTCATTCTATAGGCCCACAAGGCTGAATTTATCTGTAAATTCCAATCTCTACCATTCTTATGAACTGTTCTATGCAGAATTTTAAGAATGGTTTTATTCGAAGCCTCTTCTTGACCATTTCCTTGTGGGAAGTAAATGGAGGACCAATGTTGTTTTATCTTGAATTGTTTGTAGAGTTGCTTAAGGTCCTTATTCTTGAACTGATCTCCATTTTTAGTGATAATCTCAGATGGTACTTGATATTGATAGATGATATGGTTTAGGATGAAAAGAGAAACTATCTTTCTAGAGGAAACATAAAGTGGAACAGCTTCTACCCATTTGGTAAAGTAGTTAGTAGCAGTGATGATAAATTTGTGTCCACCTAATGATTTGGGATGAACCTACCCAACAAGGTCAAAGGCCCAACGCTGAAATGGCCAATGAGAAATAGAAGGAATAAGCTCCCTACCTGGAGCATGTATTGGGTGACCATGTTTTTGACACTTTTTATAGGATTTTGCAAAAGCTACTACATCCATCTGCATGGTAGGCCAATAGTACCCTGCCCTAAGAAACCTTCGGGCCATGGAAAGACCATTGGAATGTCCCCCAAAGATGCCCTTGTGAATGTCAACTAACAATTGATTAGATTCATCCTTTTCTAAGCATCTAAGAAGTGTCCCATCTAAACCCCTCCTATAAAGATCACTAGAGATAAGGGTATGGTGAGAGGCATTTCTAGTAAGGTTTCTTCATTCAGAGCAGTTGAAAGTATCAGGGATAATGCCATCATGAAGGTATGAGTAAATGGTACCATATCAGGATGAGTCATAACCAACAAGGGTACAAATGACATGGCTTTCTTGGGAATCATATATAGGATAATGTAGCTCTTCCACCAGGAATTTAAATCTGGATTCATGCTATTCTAATTGGAGGAGTGAAGCAAGTGTAGCCATAGCATCGACTGCTTTATTTTTTGATCTAGGGATTTGATAAAATGTGATGAATGTGAAGTATCATCTCAATGAATCAACCATTTTCTTGTAAGGTACCAGTTTTTCATCTTTTGTTTGATATTCTTCATTAACCTAGTTGATTATCAGCTGTGAATCCCCATAGATATGTAGCTCTTTGATTTTCCATTCTATAGCCATTTTGAGCCCATTTGTAAAAGCTTCATACTTTGCAATGTTGTTTGTACATGGGAACAATAGTTTGTATGACTTAGGAATTGTGTAACCATGAGGAGAAACAAACAACACTCCAACTCCTGAGCCATTTTGCATAAAAGAGCCATCAAAGAACATCTTCCATGTTCTCTCAGTCATGTACATGATGTGCTCATTTGGAAAGGAAACTTGAACTGGTACACTATCTTGAATTGGGAAAATAGCCAATTGATCTGCAATGGCTTGTCATTTTATAGCTTTACGCTCAACGTATTCTAGGTCAAATTCTAAAAGAATCATCATCCATTTAGCAAGTCTACTTGTGAGGGTAGCCTTACCGAGCAAATACTTGAGAGGATCAATTTTTTCTATGAGGTGTATTGTATACACAAGTATGTAATGTCACAACTTTTGGGAAGTAAACACCACTGTAGGAAAGATTTTTCAATACTAGTGTACTTAACTTCATATTGAAGAAGAGTTTGACTGATGTAATATATGGCTCTTTCTTTCCCATTTTCATCAAGTTGAGCCAGTAATGCCCCCAAGGAAGATTCTATTGCTGAAACATATAGAATGAGTGGCTTGCCTGGGATAAGAGGCATTAAAATAGGAGGATTTTCCAAATATTGTTTGATTTGGTCCATGCTTTTCTGACAATCCTCATTCTAGATGCATTTAACTCCCTTATGTAAGTTCTTATTGAGAGTTTTAGCTCTATCTTCCAGTTATGAAATAAACCTCCTTATAGATTGAAAAAATCCCTAAAGACTCCTCATTTGACTGATGTTTTTAGGAGGTGGCATATCCATAATTGCTTGGACTTTTTCGGGGTCTACCTCTATTCCCTTGGCTAAAATAATGAATCCCAGAAGTTTTCCAGAGGTGACACCAAATGCACACTTTTTTGGATTTAATCTTAGTTGAAACTACTCCATGCGATGTAGAATGACTTCCAAATCACCTAAGTGTGTATTTATTTTCTTATATTTAGCCAAGGTGTCATCCACATAATCTTCCATATTCTTGTGCATCATGTCATGAAAGATAGTTGTCATAGCTTGTTGGTATGTAGCTCCTACATTTTTCAATCCAAATGGCATAATGTTCTAGTAATAGGTTCCCCATGCACAAGTGAATGCAGTCTTTTCCTGGTCTTCAGGAGCTATCTTGATCTGATTATACCTAGAAAAACCATCCATCAATGAATAGATCTCATAACTCACAGTCATGTCCACTATCATGTCTATATTTGGGAGTGGAAAATCATCCTTTGGGAATGCTCTTTTGAGATATCTAAAGTATGTATAGATGCGAATGGATTTGTCATGTTTTGAAACTGGTACAATATTGGATATCCATTCGGCATAATCAATAGCTCTTATGAATCCTGCACTGAGGAGTTTTTCTAATTCTTCTTTGACTAAAAGAGCTATATGAGGATGCATTTTTCTCAACTTTTGTTTGACTGGTTTCACACCTGGAGCTATGGACAAGTGATGCATAATGAGATTAGTGTCCAATACTGGCATATCTAAGTAAGTCCAAGCAAAATTAATCTGCTTCCTATGTAAGAACTTGTTATATGCTTCTCTTTCTAGAGGTGACAAGGACTGAGCCAAGTGCACTATCTGTAGAGCTTCATCAGTACCCAAGTTGACTGATTGAGTTGGCTCAACAAGAACTAAAGATCTATCTTGAAAGTAACTTGGGAGATGATCAAGTACCTCATCCTTAGGTGCCTTAGAGAGGTTTTCACCCTTGGATACGTCATTTATTTTTACTATATTGGGTTTTGACACCACCACACAGTGGTTCTCACCATCAGAAATCTTATTCTTTTTATTTTTTGACTAAGGTACTTGATGTCAAGTTCTGTCATGCGTGTAGTCAATTCGCTAGTGGAAGAGACTACAGGCTCAAGGTCATTTAGGTAACATGCTATCTCATAGTCATTCTAGAAAGTTAAGAGCTGAGGCTCTTGATAGCATTGAGACCAATCAATTAGGTGAGGGTGAGCAAGGGGTAGGTCAATGACAAGTTCAATGTTATGGATACAAATGGTATCATCTCTAGTGATTGCAGAGTTAGGGTTTGTCAAGTATCCCTCCAAGGTACCCAAATTAGGATTTATCCTACCAAGCAAAGCATCGTCCACTAAAGCAACCTATGGATTCAAATCCATAAATCCCACATGTGACTCATTAGCTACCTCAGGATGAGAACTATAAGTATGGACAACATCAACATCCATGTCAACTATGGAAGAATCAGAGAGAGACTCCCATTCATATTCATGTGAATCCGTATCTAAATCCTGACTGGGATGTTTACACCATGCATGTTTATGATGTCTAGATGTGGATGCTCTAATATCTCCAAGGGTGACACCTTCTCAAGGACCATTCATGTATTTATGTTCTTGGACATGATCTTCAATATTGGATTCTTCTTGTTTTAGGTTTGAAATTTTTGCAACTAGATTGTTTGAATCTCCCCAAAGGAGATTGGTGGAAGGGACCCAATCTTCACACCTATCTTGTTGATTTGTCAAATTTGGCATGTATCTCAACTCATCTTCACTATCCAGCTCATCATGGATAGGAGCAGTTTTCTTGTCATGACTTTCAAACCCTGGGTGAACCATCTTCTTAGACTTGTGTCCAAAAAGAACATGATTAAGAGGCTCAACCCTAGCATCCAATCTATGACTAAGAGGACCATGTCTTGGATAACCCCTATTTTTGACAAGAGTGTACCCTCTTCCATATGCCTTAGGAGAGGGAGAGAAGTTCTCATTGTGCATGTACTTATCTTCTCTGTAAATCCAGTCCTTAACAACTACCTCTTTTTTTTCATCCTGCATAGGAACTAAGGACTCTACAAATGTGCCAAACAAGGTCATGGCTGAAGAGGAGGGTCTCATCTCTTGGGAAGGCTTTCCATAGGACCTAGGTGAAATTGAAAGTTTTTTAAAGGAGTCAAGTTGATACCCCCCCATACCAAGGTCCATTGATTTGAATTTATCTTTGCACTAGGCTAGAGTCGCATTGAAATCCTCTACTTCTCTATTTAGGGGAACATGAGTCCCTGCTAAAATGGAATTGACAGACAATGTGCTATCCCTAGGTATACATATTTCTACTCCATTATAGGGGAACTTAACACATTGGTGGTAGGTGGATGGCACTACTTGCATCTCATGGATCCATGGCCTACCAAGTAAAATATTGTATGCCAAAGGACCAGCATCAATAATTTGAAAAAAAAATGTCCCTCTCCATGGGGCCAATCTTGACAGGAAGAACAACCAAACCCTTAGAACTCCTTTCTACCTCATCATAGGCTTTTATTGTGATCTTCTTCCAGGCATCTATGACCTCTTATGAGTAACCCATTGTTTTCAACAGACTTAAAGAACAAATATTGAGCCCAACACCCCCATCAATCAACACATGTCAGACACAGTTTTTGTGAATCATGACTTCAATGTGGAGGGAAAGATTATGTAGATGGCTCAAGGCTTTGTCATCATCTTCTGAAAAAGTGAGGTAATGTGGGCTGGCAATATGATTGACCATACTTTGGAATTGGTTGACATTTATTTTGGAAGGAACATTTTTTGTGTGAAAGGCATCCTCAAGGACACACTTATGTCTTGGGGACACTTCCAAGAGTTCAAAGATTGAGATTTGAGCTAGGGTTCTCTATAGCTAGTCAACAAGATTATAGCTCATTTCAGGATTAACTACTGATTTGGTGGTGACATTTTTGGATGTCACTTGTTTTGGTTTACTAGACCGGTTGGAACTAGGACCTCTAATAACCACAGGACCTTGGCTTTGACTTCTTGTGATAGCATTAGGAGCTTGGGATGACCTTTGAGTGTGAGGACCCCTAACCACCACCATAGGTTCTTCATCAAATATAGGAGGAGAGCCCACATCATAACCATAAGGATCCTTGTCCCTCATCATGTTGACACTTTCCTCCGCAACCTTGAGCATATTGACCATGTTTTCTGTAGCTATGTAGGTATAGTTGATTTCGGCTTTGCCATTCTTTGGTTTAGAGGTTTCCCCCTTTTCATATTTAGGAAAAGGCTCCTTGAAGGCCTTGTGATTAGAATTAGTGTTCAAACCATCCACCTTAAGCTTTCCACTCTCAATGAGCTCTTGGATAATATGCTTTAGTTTTCAACAATGTTCAATGTCATGTCCAATACCATTGTGGAATTTGCAAAAAGCCTTCTCATCCCACCAATGTGGTTTGACATCAAGAATATGGTGCTTCACCAGATCTTGAGGATGTGCAAGATTGTTAGTAATAAACATTTTGAAGACATCCTCATAGGAATCACCAAGCTTTGAGAATTGGCGCCTCTCTTTCTTAGGCTTTTCTTGGTACCTTGGCTTGCACTCTTGTTGGTTGGAGGATGTATTTAGCTTCATGGCTTGAACTACACTAGACAAATGAAGGACGCCTTGATCCTTGGGTTGAGAAGAGTCCACAACTCCATCATTGACTACTTGTTTATTCTTGTTCCAATGTGAGTTCTTGCCTTTGTCCTTATTAGAGTTGTTAGTATTTTGACCATTGTTGCTATTCTTGTTGTTGGTAAAAATTACCTACTCTTTCAAGACATCCTCAATTCTACATGTGGTTTCAACCATGGTGTTGAAGGAATCAAAGACCATCTTCTGAACCTCATACCATACTTCAGGAACCAAGTTGCTAACAATGATATCAATCCTCTCATGCTTAGAAATAGTCCTAAAATAGAGAGAGCATAGTCATCTCCATATTTACAAGAAGGTGACAAAGGACTCCCCTTGATTTTGTTTCAAATTGCACAAGTCTAACATAGTGACTGATCTTGACAAGTTGTATGAAAAATGTTGAAAAAATTTGTGGACAAGTTCTTTGAAATTTTTGACGGGAGGGGTTATGTTGGTAAACCACTCCATTGCTTGTCCCTTGAGACTCCTTGGAAACAATCTCATAAGATAGGATTCATCTTGGTGAAATTCAAAACTCATGATGTAGAACTGACACACATGATCATGTGGGTCACCATTGCCATCATACTTGTCATATTGGGGAATTTCAACTTTTCCAAGAAAATCCTTCATACTCACACTCCTATAGAAATGATTGGGACAAATAGAGTCAAGGTTGAAAGAACTCTTGGGTGCCATCATTTTCTCCATCATACTTTTCATTTTCTTGATTTCCTCTACTTGTGATGGGCTTTATTTCTTGATCTTTTTGTCCACATCAAAGTTGTAAGGGACCCTCGCACCCTTGTTGATCAATCTCTCTAGGAACTTATCCTTATTTTGCTCCACAAATTTCTCCACATATTGCTGGAAAAGTGGCTCTTGTTGCATTCTCATGAAGTCTTGAGAGTTGACGTCAAGACTTGAGCTACTTCCTCCATACTGTGAACCATTGTGGGCACATTGAGATGGTTTCCTTGAGTTCCTAGGAGGTGTTCTTCTCCTATAATGGGCATGTTGTGAATCCCTTGTTCCTATAGGGCTAGGAGATCTTGAGGGGGATCTTGAATACCTTCCACTTCATGGAGTTTTAGGAGGAGTGGGTGGAGAAGAGTTGTTTCCACCACCAGCACACATGTTGTTGTATTGGTCATTAAGTAGTTGGGAAAAAAGCCTATCTCTTTCTTCTTGTGTGGCTCTCCTCTCTATGTCCAATAAGGTTTGTTGCTCCACCTCTAGGAGTCTAAACCTCTCTTCTTTAGTGGCTTGTTCATCCAAAAAGGCTTTCTTTTCATGTTTGATTCTTTTGAGCCTTTCACTAGCATACCTTGAGGTTGTTTTGAGTGGAGAGTTGGGCCTCAAATGTTTGAACAAGTCATTAGTAAATGCTGCATTCACATGAGCATCACAAGATTCATTGTTTTTGTCTTCATGTTGTGACCGTTCATCTTGGTGAGCTTGTCTTGTATACCTTTCAGCTCTTTGATGGGCATATAAATATCTTGTGTTGATAGGGCATGATTCTGGTTGATTTTCATCACCAAATAGCATGTTATCCCTATGTCTTTGAAAAAATGTCATCAAGATTTTGATCCATTGCTTCTCTATCCTTTCTAGTCATGGTATAACTCATGTCCATATCTGATTGAGAATGTACTAAAGAGGTACTCAACTCACTAGGATTGATCTTAGGTTTAAACCAAACTTCATACTCGCTCCTAGGGGATTGATCAAAGGTGGGCTCTTTTCCCTTTTTCTTTTGATGAGTTTGGACTAAGGGTAACTGGTCAAAGAAAAATTGAGGTCATTTTCCTTAACTAACTTGATACCTTGTCATAACCGACATGAAAGAAAAGACCCTTGGTGATAAGATGACCCTACAAAGTGTCGATATCAAACTAGGATAGTAAAAGTGTTTAATTGTCCAAAAAGAGATGGTAAGATAGAAAATTACATAGGGGTAAACCAACATTGCCACAGAGGTGCCCAATCAAAGGATAAGTATCCTAGAACATATGGATCGGGAGGATGGATTTAACCAAATTATATTTGAAATTGAAATGGATTTTTTTAATGGAAGTGAATTGGACAAGAGACTACTAAGACTCTCCAAGTGTGTTACCAAAGGACCTAAAGGTTTACTTTTTCAACAAGGATGACTTCTAACTTACCGATTACTAACAAGATCTCTTGTGAAATCAAAGAATAATAATTTAAGGGATCAAAACATAGGAACCTAAGGTACAAATAGACTTCCAGTGGCAAGGTAGGAGACCTACTAAAATCTAGATTAACCAAAGGAAGACTGAAAATGGCACAAATCAGATAGGCAACAAATTTACTTTGTGCGATAGTTCACAGAGTATGGGGACAATACAATATGTCCAGGTGATATTTCGCACTAAGGTCATGTGACAATTTCCAATAAATAGGGTGTGATATTTTCTAGGCAAGCTATATGACATTTGTTCAACAATGAAGTATCACACGATAAAACTCAAACCAGTGTGCGATGATTGTTTAGTATTGTATGATTCTTGACTAGTGAATGTGAAAATATTAGTTTTAAACACAATTTGGTCAATGTTTCAATTTGGAAAGTTTGATTTCATAGTTTAGAATATAGTAACAATAGACAATAGATAGGTTTTCAAACAATAGGTGATCAAATGTATCGTAAAACACTTGCACAAGGGAAAAAGCAACCTTGCCAAGACAAGCAATTGTGATATCAAAGTGAAAATCCTATGAATGCTACCATGATGTTTTTTGTATGAGAATGTTTGCATGGGTAGATCACTCCAAGAAAAAATCAAGAACTTACTAGCCTAGATGGACAAAGGCTTAGTACTTAACAACTTGGCCCACACTTGATGTCCCATTGCCTCACACAAAGTGGTTTCCCATAATAGATATTAGCTTTGTCATGGAAGTGCCAATGACACAACCAAAGGAACACAGATGGTGAGTAATATGTGGGTGATCTAGGTTAGTCCACTAGGATCAATCCTTGCACTAAGATGCTAAGTGACAAAACTGGGTAGCTTCTATCTATGGTTCTTAGTAAGGGCTTCCATTCGTAATACCCCTCTTGCTCCCCAAAGGGACTCCTTACCTTGTGGAAAGTAACGGACCTCACGGCCACAATAGTACCTTAAGCATTCTTGTCTAGCATTTTCCTCATGGTCACAATCCCACAAGTACTCACACTAAATGAAGAAAAGTACCACATCTACCAAGTTTTTGTGTCCTTGATAGCCTTGATTTTATAGTGGGTCAGAATAGCTCGGTATTAGCTTGTCCCCACTTGGGTCATTCCTCTTGATTGCTCAAGAGAAGACCTACTAAAGGATTCTAAAACTAAACAAAGAGTGGATTAATCTTTGAGGTTCAATATTTTTGGTTCACCTCAAGGGCAAAGAGCATACTCTCCTATCTCAAAAATCTCTCACAAACACACCAAGAAAAGTTCAATTAGCCTCTTGCTTTTAAAATCTAAAAGTGGGTCAAGATTTCAAGTTCACCACAAGGGTGAAGCGCATACTCTCCTACCACCAAAAGACTCCTATAACAAGACATTAAGTGCCTAAGAAAATAAATAACTAGTATATGCCAAACTTAAAATGAAAATAATGAACAAGCACTTGATTGTTTTTATGCTTTGGGCAGCCCTCCAAGAAAGGATTAGTAGCCCTTGTGCATTTGGAGCTTTGACATGCATTCTTTTGAGAAAATATTTCAAGAAATGAAGGCACCTCCAAGCACAACTTTTTAGCCCCACAATGGTTAGCACATCAAAAATCAAATAATCTGCAAGTAAAAACTCTATCTAGCTACAACAATTCAAACCAAAAAGCTAAAAATCCAAATCTTGCAAGTCAAAAGAACCAAAACAATCACCTACAGCTCTAGGCAATAGTCTATTGTCAGAAAAAAATATCACATGATACTTCACAGTATAGGAGTGCGATGCTTTCTCTCTGTGTGATAGATCATACTATGTCCAAACAATGGAGTCATGTATGTCTCTGTGATAGAATCTTGCAAGGGTGTACGATACTTTTACTGGAAAAGATCACATGGGTATACAACAAACTGTTGTATGATACTGGAAAACTATCGTATGATATTCTATCAAAAAGTATGGAAAAATAGCCAAAAAAAAAAGCAAAATATGATGAAAAATTAGCAGAAATGCATGAAAAGAAAGGACAAAATAGAGTGTTCTGCCCCACAGTGGGTGCCAAAAATGTACACACTAAGATGTGCACTTCTCTAAGTCATTACTTTCAAGAGTATCCATGAATGGGAAACCTTGAGAAAGAAACCTAGAGCTCCCTAAGAATGGAGTCACAAGGATATTAAGAGTGCTCTCAGCTAGAGCTATTAAGCCTATAACCTTGCTAGTAAATGACACAATGGGAGATTCAAAGAGACAAGGGAAAGAATGCCAATATCATCAAGAATCAAGATGAAAATGCAATGTAATGCTATGATAGAATGAAGATGAAAAAATGCAACTAAGCTATTGAAATGAAAGTATTACAAGCCTTACTAATTAAGCTATTTGAGCTAAGCTAAAACTTGAAGGAAATCTAAGCTAAGAAAGCATAAACATGAAGCTATGATGCACAAATGAAAGCTAGAATGCAAGAAAATATCCAAAGCTCCAAATCACCAAGAAATCCTACATCATAAGATTAGTATTCAAAAGTTGGGATCCTAGAATGAGAAGAGAGCTCTTCTTTTATAAGAAATGAGAATCAACAGACGATGGAGATTAAGAGGCAAACGATTTGATCAAGGGTGGAGCTTGAAAGAGGAGCAATCCATGTGCACAAGTCTCCTCCAATGAGAAAGAAGTGTTGACTTTTGAGCCTCATGTGACACAAAAAAGGCCTTTTCTTCTTTTTATAAAATAGGAATAATTCTTTATTTGTGCAACTTAGGATAAGAGGTAAGTGGAGGCTTTTTATTTAATTAAAGTGGAGGGAATTCCTTTCAAATAAATAAAGACTTAGGATAAAATGGTTAGCCCATAGAATAAAATTGAATAAATGATCGAATTAGGATTTGATCAAGGAAATTGATTTAATTTTGAAAATATTGATTCAGGAAATTGATAAATTGGCTCCATCATTTGATAAATTGAAGAATGGGGCCCAAAGTCTAGGCGACCATTTTAGGGTGCATACAGGTACAATTTTCACACACACACACACACATTTACTCTTCCTTCAAGGTGGATTCCAAGCATACAATCATGGAGGTTTTGATTTACATTTATGGTTTTTAGTGTTGAGTCCAAGATTCCATAATAACATAGTTGTTTATATTTCAAATACAATTGCATATCTATTGAATATCATAGCTTCATTATTAGATCTTCTTCTACTACTTGCTAGCATTCTCCATTTCAATTCTATTTCAATGTTAACTCCAAAATTGGGGTTTGACCAAGGAAAAACCCTTATCCAAACAAAAAAATCTTTTTTCTTGTAGGTACAGGTGTGGAACAATGAATTATAGAGAATATTCAGATACCCTTTTTGACAAACTTCTGAGATCCGCGAACATAATTTCTGTCGAAGTAGTGCAGATCAAGCTTGACATAAAGGGGTCAAGGTTGACCTTCATTTGGGTCAAAGTTGACCTGACTCAGAAAGGAAAATATTTCTTAGTTTTCTCTATCTCCATGTTTCTATTCTAGATCTGATTACTAAATTCTAGAAACTTAGTACAGACACCAGAAAACAACACTTTTTAGATCTTCTACATTACAAGGTATGTATTTCATTTCATTATTCTTTGCAAGCATTTCCAAATTTATATTCCTTATCATTATAATTTCATGTATGTGGTAAATATTGGTTTTATATGCATTGTTCTAAACCCCATCCATATTTTCCACATTATAGCTCTTGGATCAGACACCTAGGGTTGTTTTGAGATGATTCTCTAAATCATGCAGTAGGTACAACCCGAGATGAATCCAAATTAGATTGTGGAATCCATGAACAATCTTCAATTGGTATGTTCTTCCATTTTACCAAATATTCCATGTACTATTTTCCTCTTGTGCTTTTGCCAATTCTTTGTTACAAAATTTGCTCAACTTCTTCTCTCTACTTGTTAGGATAATCATTTGGTACTGTCATATCTTCATCAGCTTCATGGTACTCATACAGGTCTGAAATGTTGAATATAGGTGATATATCCATGTCATCACATAACTCAATCTCATAAGCATTTCCACTATCAAATTTTCTTAATATCTTGCAGGGGCCAAATTTCTTCATTTGCAACTTTCCATAGGTTCCAACATGAAATCTTCCTTTCTTCAAGTGTACCATTACTTCATCCCTAACTAAATTTTTTTTATATCTCCTTGACCTATTTTATTTGTGCTTGTATTTCTAATTACTATTCTCCAACTTATGTTCTACTTCCTCATGCAATATCTTCATGAACTCAAAAAACTCTTCTCCTTTAGCACTTCTCTTCTCTTCACCAGTAAAGTCCTTCAAATATGATATACCTCTCATTTGTATGCCATTAACAATCTGAAAAGATGTTTTTCTAGTACTATTCACTGAATTATTGTATGCAAACTATGCTTCTGCCAACATAGATTCCCAATTACTTGGTTTATCTCCAACTAAACATCTCAACAAATTATCTAAACTTCTATTTACATCCTCTATTTGTCTAGTAGTCTGTGGATGAAATTTAGAACTATACTTAAATTTGGTACCCAAATTTTTCCAAAGAGTCTTCCAAAAGTATCCAACAAATTTAATATCTTGGTCAGAGATGATACTCCTCGGTAATCCATGCAATCTGACAATTTCCTTAAAGAAAAGATCTTCTATATGCACTGCATCTGATGTTTTTCTATAGTGTATGAAATGTGCCATCTTAGAAAATCTATCCACAACAAACAATATAGAATCATTACCTCTTATTGTCTTTGGTAGGCCAAGAACAAAATCCATACTAATATCAATCCAAGGCTTCTCAGGAATAGAAATCAGTGTATACAATCTAGTATTGTGACTTACTCCCTTTGCAACTTGACAAATTCCACAAATTCTCACAAATTTCTAAACATCCTTATACAGTTGTGGCCAAAAGTATTTCTACTTAAGAAAATTTAATGTTTTGTCAATACAAAAATGTCCAGCCAAACCACTACTATGTTTCTCCTTTATCAAATTAGTTCTCATTGATCGTCTCAGTAAACACAACTGAATACCTCTAAAAAACATACCTTCTTGAATTAAATAGTCTTCCCATTTAGTACTCAATTGATCTTGAATAGGTGCTTTTCTCTTTCTCCATGGTTCAAAAAAATTAGGGCCAGTTTCATACAAATCTTTCATGTCATCAAAACAAAGGACTTCGATTCTCATTTCAGTCATCAAAGATCTTCTTCTACTTAATGCATCAGCAAATCGGTTAGTGATTCCCATTTCATATGTCTCTGATTCAACTTATTCTGACTACCCAAATACTATAAATCCTTATGATCAATATACAACACAATTTCACTTGGTATCAAATAATGTCTCCATTTCTTTAGGGCTTGAACAATAGCATAGAACTCTTGATCATATACAAAATATTTCCTTTTTTCATCATTCAACTTCTCACTAAAGAAATAAACATTTTTACCTTCTTGACTTAAAACAACTCCTATTGCATTACCACTTGCATCAAATTCAACTTGAAATACTTTATTGAAATTAGGTAAATCTAACACAGGCAATTCAACAACCTTCTGCTTCAAAGTCTCAAAACTTTTATCAACTCCATGTTTCCACTTGAATTCTCTTTTATCTCCTCTCATAGTCTCAATCATAGCATTACAAATTGAACTAAAATTTCTAATGAACTTTTGGTAAAAACTTTCTAAACCATGAAATGATCTTACCTCACTAGCATTTTCAGGTGCAAGCTGATTCAAAATAGCTTCAACCTTTTTAGGATCCATTTTCAAACCATCAGCCAAAATAAAAAATACTAAATACACAATCTCTTCTTTCATGAAGGAATATTTTTTCAGATTAATCAAAAAAAATTCTTCTTTCAATCTCTGCAATACCCATTTAGTGTGCAACAAATATTCTTCTCTAGTCTTACTAAATATCAGAATGTCATCTAGATATACAATCACAAATTTACCTAAGAATTTCTTCAAAACCTCATTCATCAATCTCATAAAAGTACTTGGTGCTTTAGTTAAACCAAAAGGTATAACCAACCACTCATACAAACCTTCTCTTGTCTTAAAAGTAGACTTCCATTAATCACCTTCTCTAATTCTAATGTGATGATATCCACTTTTCAAATCAATTTTGGTAAAACACTTTTCTCTAGTTAAACTATCCATTATGTCATCCATTCTTAGTATAGGAAACCTATATTTCACTATTATCTTGTTGATTGCTCTGGAATCAATACACATCCTCCATTCTCCATTCTTCTTAGGTGTCAATATAGTTGGTACTACACAAGGACTCAAACTTTCTCTTATCAAACTCTTCTGCAACAATTCTTAGATTTGTTGATTAAGTTCCTGATTCTAAGTAGGTGTTAATCGATGTGGTTCTTTATTCGGTAAAATAGCTCCAAGAATTAGATACATACAATGATCAATGCTTCTCTTTGGTTGTAAACCATTATGTACATTATTATAAATGATCTCTCTATACTCAGTTTGTTAGGAATTACAACAAAACACACATCATTCTTCTTCAAATCCTTAACAAACTTTCTTTCTTCTATCAAATGAACTTTCACAAATGTACAAATATTACTAACAGATTCTTCAATCAAAGGTAACAAGATTTGTCTTCTCCCATCAGCCCAAATAGTATATTTATGTAATCTCTCATCATATATAGCATGTCTATCATATTTCTAAGGTCTACCCAACAAAATATGAAAACAATCCATAGGCATGATATCATGTAACACCTTATCATAGTACTTGCCGATTTTCAAATCCACATAACATTGTTCACTTACCAATAGTGTATGCTCATCTTTGATTCATGAAATTTAATTGGGTCTCGAGTGTTTCAACCTTTCCAACTATAAAATTACAACCATTTCCTCAGATGCCAAATTTTCCAAGCTTCCACTATCAATTATTACCTTCCACACTTCATCAACAACTCTTCATCTGGTCTTGAAAAAACTTTTCCTTATTGGATCTTCCTTATTACTTTTAATCCATAGTTCTCTCTTGACCATTAATTTCTTTTCCTTCTCAAGTTCATTCGGTGACTCTTCTTGCACCAAAGCATTTCTACTATTATTGACCTTCTTACTTGCATGTGCACACTCAAATGACCTATGTCCTTCTCCATATTTGTAACAAGTTCCTCAAAACCACCTCAGTAGTTACTGCCTCTTCATCTAGAACTTTCACCATTCCACTCGGTCTTGTCTTTATCCTAATTTGTTTTGTCTTGATTAGATCTATTTTTTTCACCACAAGATCTACCTCTTCCTCTAGGGAATCTACCACCTCTTCCTCTTTTTCTTTTCTCATGTCTTTTGTTCAATTTATCCTCATCTTTCAAGGCAAACTGATAAGCTTCCTCAATGTTTTCCAACTTAACCAAACTAAATTCCTCTTTAATAGAAACTCTTAACCCATTCAAGTACCTAGCAATTCTTTCCACTTAATCCTCAACATGTCCAGATCGGATATCTAGTCTATAGAACTCCTCATTATAATATTTTATCGAGCTATCTTTTAGCCTCAAACTTTGCATTCTCCTAACTAGGTTAATCTGATAATCACAGGGTAAGAACTTACCTTTCAATTTATCTACCATCTTATTCCATACCTTGATTTTTTGTTTTCCTCTCCTCTTTCTGTCCAATCATAGATTCTCCCACCATAAGTATGCATGACTTTTCAACCTTGTACTTTCAATTTTCACCCTTTTCTCCTTAGGGATATTTTCATATTCAAAATACTTTTCCATCTCGGTTATCTTATCCATTAGCTCATCTGAATCTAACCTTCCATTGTATTCAGTAGGATTGAAATATTGTGTGGACTTCAAATTTGTTAATGCCTTCAAAAGTCTTTCTTCACCTTGATCCATCATATTTGCAGGTTCTACTTCACCTTGTTCCTCTTCAACTTCTTCATCACTAACATCCTCAAGATTTCTTCCTTGACGTTGGGCTATCTCAATAGCTTCCAACCTAGCAGCAATTTATCTTAACATGTCTACCAATCCTAGATCTGCATCTCGCCTCCCACAAACCATCTAGAAAACCTTTGTAATTATTGGTCAGATCATAATCTTCTACCTTACAAAAAACATCAACTAGGGTTTAGAAGAAGGAGCCATCGACCTAAACTCATAAATTTAGATCTAGATCTCAACCTCACTCTAATACCACTTGACGTAAGGAAGGGAATGATGAGTGGCCAAAGGTAGACCCTAATCACCAACCTCCTTTTAGAAACAACACACAAAATCCAAATTACACAACAAGGAGAGAGAGAATGCGCATAAGATCATATATTATTCATCAAATATCCTCATGCATGCTAGGATATAAGGCCTTCCCGATTATGGAAAACTACATTCAAATTTAATTACACAGTCCTCCAACATGCGAGGATTAAACTTTTAGATCCTAACCTCTATCTTCTAAAACTTCCCTTAAAACTAAAACCAACTACTTTATTTATAAAAGAGGCTACCGAAACAAGTTGAACTTCAGATCCATCATTAGAGAAACAAATGACCAGATCTAGGTCCACATGATTCCCAATGATCAATGAAAACATTAACTTTGCGACCAAAATTCAATGCACAAGTCGGCCTCAAAATAAATTCAAAATAAACCACTCAGTGAGCCATATTACCAAGAGACTGGAAATTAACTCAGTGAATGAACCAAGACAAATCGGTAAATGAAGGAACTGAGTAGCAACTGAGTCCTATCAGCAGAAATATGAAAACATCCATGAGACCCCAAAGATGCTATTGAGCACAACTAACAAATCTAACTTATTTTTGGTGATACAACATTGCCAAGAATCTGAGATGCTCTTGCATCACATAAACTCAATGGTAATGATCTATGTGAGCTAACTCAAACTCATTATGCTACTCTGCTAATCTTTAGTATAATTAGTATGTTGACATCAATGACAAACACAGTCATGAATGCAACATGATACTACTCTAGAAGTGCTAGAATACCCCCCATAGGACATATTTAGCATTCATGATAACACATAAAGACTTCATTGTACATACACATAACTCTGGCATACAATGAGTATGTATTACATTACAAAATAGTATGTCACACCTTTATACATTAACATCTATCTTCCCCTTTTTGTCTTTATCTATCTCCCTCTTTGGTCTAGTCTATTTCCCCCTTGTTTTTGTCACTTTGTGTTGATGTAGTGTTGGGGTTATATAATATTTATCCAAAAATCCTTTTTGGAGCTGTAGAATCATTCCCAATGCATTGTCCCACTTAATCCTCAACATGTCCAGATCAGATATCTAGTCTATAGAACTCCTCATTATAATATTTTATCGAGCTATCTTTCAGCCTCAAACTTTGCATTCTGCTAACTAGGTTAATCTGATAATCATAGGGTAAGAACTTACCTTTCAATTTATCTACCATCTTATTCCATACCTTGATTTTTTGTTTTCCTCTCCTCTTTCTATCCAATCGTAGATTCTCCCACCATAAGTATGCATGACTTTTCAACCTTGTACTTTCAATTTTCACCCTTTTCTCCTTAGGGATATTTTCATATTCAAAATAATTTTCCATCTCAGTTATCTTATTCATTAGCTCATCTGAATCTAACCTTCCATTGTATTCAGCAGCATTGAAATATTGTGTGGACTTCAAATTTGTTAATGCCTTCAAAAGTCTTTCTTCACCTTGATCCATCATATGTGCAGGTTCTACTTCATCTTGTTCCTCTTCAACTTCTTCATCACTAACATCCTCAAGATTTCTTCCTTGACGCTGGGCTATCTCAATAGCTTCCAACCTAGCAGCAATTTATCTTAACATGTCTACCAATCCTGGATCTGCATCTCGCCTCCCACAAACCATCTAGAAAACCTTTGTAATTATAGGTCAGATCACAATCTTCTACCCTACAAAAAACATCAACTAGGGTTTAGAAGAAGGAGCCATCGACCTAAACTCATAATTTTAGATCCAGATCTC
This sequence comes from Chamaecyparis obtusa, assembly GCA_027943335.1. Taxonomy (NCBI): domain Eukaryota; kingdom Viridiplantae; phylum Streptophyta; class Pinopsida; order Cupressales; family Cupressaceae; genus Chamaecyparis; species Chamaecyparis obtusa. Next base: position 369,032 of record BSBK01004082.1, on the reverse strand, counting down.
AACCTCACTCTAATACCACTTGACGTAAGGAAGGGAATGATGAGTGGCCAAAGGTAGACCCTAATCACCAACCTCCTTTTAGAAACAACACACAAAAGACAAATTATGCAATAGGGAGAGAGAGAAGGTGCATAAGATCATATATTATTCATCAAATATCCTCATGCATGCCAGGCTATAAGGCCTTCCCGATTATGGAAAACTACATTTAGATTCAATTACACAGTCCTCCAACATGCGAGGATTAAACTTTTAGATCCTAACCTCTATCTTCTAAAACTTCCCTTAAAAATAAAACCAACTACTTTATTTATAAAAGAGGCTACCGAAACAAGTTGAACTTCAGATCCATCATTGGAGAAACAAATGACCAGATCTAGGTCCACATGATTCCCAATGATCAATGAAAACATTAACTTTGTGACCAAAATTCAATGCACAAGTCGGCCTCAAAATAAATTCAAAATAAACCACTTAATGAGCCATATTACCAAGCGACTGGAAATTAACTTAGTGAATGAACCAAGACAACTCAGTAAATGAAGGAACCGAGTAGCAACTGAGTCCTATCGGCAGAAATATGAAAACATCCATGAGACCCCAAAGATGCTATTGAGCACAACTAACAAATCTAACTTATTTTTGGTGATACAACATTGCCAAGAATCTGAGATGCTCTTGCATCACATAAACTCAATGGTAATGATCTATGCGAGCTAACTCAAACTCATTATGCTACTCTACTAATCTTTAGTATAATTAGTATGTTGACATCAATGACAAACACAGTCATGAATGCAACACGATACTACTCTAGAAGTGCTAGAATACCCCCCATAGGACATATTTAGCATTCATGATAACACATAAAGACTTCATTATACATACACATGACTCTGGCATACAATGAGTATGTATTACATTACAAAATAGTATGTCACACCTTTATACATTAACATCTATCTTCCCCTTTTTGTCTTTATCTATCTCCCTCTTTGGTCTAGTCTATTTCCCCCTTGTTTTTGTCACTTTGTGTTGATGTAGTGTTGGGGTTATATAATATTTATCCAAAAATGCTTTTTGGAGCTGTAGAATCATTCCCAATGCATTGTCCCAACTAGATCTGACATATTCCAAAACCTATATTTTGTTTTCTAGCTAAGCATCTAGATCAACCAAACTTTCTATAATAAAGAGATGAGGATCTCTCTGTACTAACTCTTTTGCTGATGCCAACTCTCTCTACATGACCTCCAAATGAGGTATCAACATGGTTTTTATAGAGATTAGTTTGACTCTTATCTTTCCATCATTAGCCATGAGCTTGAATAATCTCCCTTGTGCATGAATCAACCTAGTGAAATGAATAGATTTGGAACTTGCATCCATGCTTAGTGAGTGCCCTATTGACTTCAAATCTATTTTCAACTTCTCAACAATCTATTGATTATCCTTTGTGAATGTCTCTACATTACATAGCTATTTGTACCAAGAATGAACATTTTTTACAACTTCTTCTAAGTTATAAGGTCGAAAAGTTCAACCTATTTAACTGCAATCTCTATTGAAACCCTTTCAAGTACCTTGGTCTTAAAATTTCTTTTGGACCATTGCATTAGTTTCTCATTTGCTTCACTCTCATCAATGTTCACATTTTTAACAATATGTACCAATTTCTCTAGTATAGCTGAAGTTTCATTTATATCTTCTAGCTCAAAAGCATCTACAGAGGTATCCTTGATTTCATGTTGTACCTGCTTTTGTTGGTGTTCCCTTCAAAGTTCCTCTTTCTATCTCTTCTTCTTAAATAGATCTTGCAAAATTTGCATATGTTCATAGGTTAATTTATTAGTGTCCCATTTCGGAATCACTATAACTTCATCTAGTGTTACTTGAGTACTGGGAGACTTGTCCTTTTTCTTATGTGACTTCTTCTTCTTAGGGTCCAGTGTGCTACTACTCGATAGCTATACTAAGGCTTGAATAAACTCTTGCTCCTTAAGCTCCTTACTCTCCTTAGTTACTTTAAGCTCATACTCCTTTTCTTCCTCAACATGAGGTCCTAAAACTTCTGTTATAGACTTATCTTCTTGTTCTTTTATGCTCTCCTCTCCTTCACCTGTATTAATTTCAATGTTTGTCTCGATAGGTGTATGGAGTTCTATTATTTCCGGCTTACCCTATTCCTTGGCACTTGTACCCTTTTTTATCTTTCTCTTCAACTATGACTATGTTGGAGCTTTTAGGTATTGGGTCCATAGTTGGTGCACCCTAAATCTTTCGATAATCATGAATTTGGATAAGTACTAGATTGGTGCTTGGTAGAAATGTATTTGAATCTTCCTTGGTAAGAATTTGACTTTTGATTTCTTCCTTGGTCAAGGAATTGATATTCATTTGTGTATCCTTAGGTACATCCTCAATAGTCATCACATCTTGTTGTTCACTCTCCTCTACCTTTTTCCTTATTTCTTCCTCAAGATTATGTGGCTCATCTATATCCTTAGTGTTATCAAGTTCAACTTGTCTAGAAGTCCCTTCATCTTTATGTGCACTCTTATTAACTATCAATCCAAAGATTTGTTGGAAATATAGATGCAATAACTGAGAGGGGGGGTGAATCAGTTAACCACAAAAATATTACCACTGATCCCTTAAATATCTTAACAAATTATTTACTGTGCCACTCGGTAAATATATAGAGAAATGCTGAAAACTTGATCCTTGAAGTGTGTAATAATTTAAACTGTCCTTATGCATTCATCACTGATTAACTTGCATGAATAAAGAAAATAACATGAACACAAGAGACACCAGATTTACCGTGGAAACCCAATATGGGAAAAACCACCAATGTAACTAGTTACTATTTTTCACTCTTCTAAAGTGATGCCCGGTTAGAAGCCAACCCGATAAAAGGTTACAAAACACACTGTTAGGTGTGACCTTGTTAGAGGATTTAATCATCCTGCTAGGAGTGGCCTTGTAAGAGGTCTTGAAACAATTCAACAGAACTGTTACCTTGTTAGAGGATTTACAAAATGGTTGTTAAACCAACTTGGTTAAGAGATTTTGATATCACTGCTACAATTGCTAGAGAGTAACAATGAAATAACCTGCAACTGAATTGCTGAATATAGATCTTTGTTCTATTTCACTAGATCCTTACTGATCAATTAAATCTTTGTTTCTCCTCAAGGATATCTGACCATCCTTCAAAATTCACACACACCTTTCTTCAAAATGATTTCTACATGCTGTATATCTTTTATCCACCATTTGACCTTCTATATATATATGCTATTTCATAATCATTTAGATTGTCAAGTCAGCAATAATAATTATTATAACAGTCAGGTGGGATAAACAAATTGTAATAACAAAATTCTTTGAAAGGGCCAACCTTGCTCGGTAAACATTAATCCTGAAAAGATTTCCTTCGGTCACCGAGAGAACTCGGTAACCACAGTGAATTCTGCAACATCCTTTAGAGACTGAGAGAGCTTGGTAACCACTAATTTCCTTCGATAACCGAGGAGGCTCGGTTAATACTGTTATCCTATCATGTTTCCTTTAGACACCCGAGAGAACTCGGTAGACACTAAAAACTACCTAGCTGACTAACTCAGCTTGGTAGATACTGAGAACCGCTTAGCTGACCGACTGAACTCGGTAGATACTGAGAACTGCTTAGCTGGCCAACTAAACTTGGTAGATACTGAGAACCACTTAGCTGACCGACTGAACTCGGTAGATACTGAGAATGATAATTGATATGACATTTGTGTGACATCAAAGACAACACATAGCTAATCCAACAATGTCCTTCAAACAATTGTGTCCAACAATCTCCCTCTTTCGCAATTATGGAAACACAACATGTCATAGCACAATGAAATTTCATAGATAAACCAAGAGTAAGAAACATATCCTTAGCTTCATTCTAATTCCCATCATCTTCAAACTTCTTTCTCTGACTGAGAACTCTCCCTCTTAACTTCTCAAATTATTCTTCTTAGAAATTTCTTGAAATGAAATGATAGCAAACTCTTCCTCTTTGACAACACATGCCAAAGACAACTTACATAGTTTTGGTAAATATCAATGTACCTTATGTACTGATTCATATGCAATGATTCCTTGACTATGCTACATCAACTGATTGATCTTCAACATGTTCTGGTTGATGCATCACTAAAACTTTATTTAGTGAACCTCGAATAGGGGAGTGACCCCTAACTTGCCTCTTAGATACAAGAATGCATCCTTAGGTAGTGGCTTGGTGAAGATATCTATAATTTGTTCTTTTGTATGAATATATTCCAATCTGATTTCCTTGTCCTTTACCAATTCTCTGACAAAGTGATATTTAATTGCAATGTGCTTGGTTTTGGAATGCATTACTGGATTCTTTGAAATATTTATTGCACTTGTATTATCACAAAACATAACAACTAGTTCTTTGATCTCAACCTTCATGCCTTCCAAAAGCTGTTTAAACCATATAATATTAGAGCAGTTTACTGCTGCAGCAACATATTCTGCTTCTGCTGTGGATTGGGATGTGCAATTTTGCTTTTTACTAGTCCAAGATACTAACCTCTTGCCAAGAAAGAATGCACCACCACTTGTACTCTTTATGTCATCAATGTTTCTTGCCCAATCAGCATCAGTAAACACTTTTAAATCTAGATTTCTTCCAAATTTATACCACAAGCCATAATATTTAGTTCCCCTTAAATACCTCAAGATTCTTTTGATTTCCATCATGTGATTTTCTCTGGGTTTAGCTAAGAATCTTGCCACTATTCCAATTGCTAAGGCAATATCAGGCCTTATGTGTACTACATACTGTAATTTTCTAATCATTGATCTGTATAAGGTCTGATCTACTTCTTTTGAATCATCATCTTTGGTAAGATTTAGTCTAGTACACATGGGTGTACCAACTGGTTTTGAATCTTTCATACCAAATTTCTTAAGTATTTCCCTGATATATTTAGACTGAGTAATGTAGATACCATTTTTGTTCTGCTGAATCTGAAGTCCAACAAAGAATTTTATCTGACCAAACATAGACATTTCAAATTCTTTGTTCATAAGCTCTGAAAATTCTTTTCACTGATCATCATTTCCTGTAAACACAGTATCATCCACAAATATTTCTACCAAAACAATTTTGTTAGCTGATCCTTCTTTGATGTATAAATTGTTGTTGTCATTATCCCTTTTGAAATTAATATGAGTAAGATAGTTATGTAATCTTTCATACCATGCTCTAGGAGCTTGTTTCAGACCATACAATGCTTTTTGTAATTTGTAGACCATATCCCTTTTGTCTGGATCAATAAAACCTTTAGGTTGCTCAATGTAGACTTCTTCCTCAAGAATACCATTGATAAAAGTAGATTTGATATCCATCTGATATACCTTAAATCCTTTATGTGCTGCATATGCAAGTAAAGTCCTCACACCTTCTAATCTTGCAACAGGAGCAAAAGCCTCTCCATAATCTATTCCTTCTTCTTGAGAATATCCTTTACATACCAATCTTGCTTTGTTTCTTGATACTTGACCATCTTCATTCAACTTATTTCTGAATACCCATTTTGTCCCAATTACATTTTTATCTTTAGGCCTAGGTACAAGAGTCCATGTCTTATTTTTCTCTATTTTATCTATTTCTTCATTCATAGCCTCAATCTAGCTTTCATTTTCTAATGCATCTTTGACATTTTTAGGTTCAAAATTAGCAAATAAACATGTACCTTTTAGTTTACTTCTTGTCATAGTACCATCTTATTTGTTTCCAATAATTTGATCTGGTTTATGATGCTTTCTGACGTACTTGGCTAATACAGGTTCCTTGCTTCTTGAATGAGTTACATTGTCATCTTCTTCATCTTCAGGTTTAGATTGCTCAGGCTCGGTAGATACTTGCTCGATAGCTTCAGACTGAGACTCGGTACTTTGTGACTCGGTCTGAACTTCTTCTTGTGACTCGGTTATTGTACTGGGCTCGGTAGATGTAGTCTCCTTACATGTGTCTAGAAATGTATCAGGTTCGATGTAAACAAATTTTCTGTAGTCCTCTGGTTCCTTTTTGCTTTCTTCTTCAATCTTTTTTGCAAACTCATCAATTCTCACATGTGCACTTTCTATGATTTTGTGAGTAGACAAATTTAGACATCTATATGCCTTACTTTTGCAAGAATATCCCAAAAACATTCCTTCATCAGTTTTCACATCAAATTTTTCTTTTCTAGATTCTTTCAAGATGTAACATTTACTACCAAATACTTTTAGGTAACTTACATTTGGTTTGTAGCCATACCATAGCTCATATGGAGTCTTGAATGTGTCTTTTCTCAGCTGTACTCGGTTCAAGGTATGAACTGCAATGCTGATAGCTTCCTTCCAATATTTCATAGCAATGTTCTTTTCAATCATTAGAGTCCTTGCCCAGTCCATGATAGATCTGTTCCTTCTTTCAGTTATTCCATTTTGCTCAGGAGTTCTCGGGGCTGATACCTGTCTTTTGATTCCTCTTTCAATGCAGAAATTATTGAATTCATGGGAGATGAATTCACCACCTCTGTCTGATCTCAAGCATTTTATTCTTTTTCCTGTTTCCTTTTCTACTCTTGCTAAATACCATTTGAACTTCTCAAATACTTTAGACTTTTCTCTTAAATACATAACAGTCATCATTCTAGAATAATCATCAACAAAGAGAATAAAGAATTTTTCCCTAGTATAGCTCTCAATTCCAATAGGTCCACATAAATTAGTATGCACAATTTCCAAAATATCTTCAGATTGATAGTTTTTACTTTTGAAACTAGACTTTCCCATTTTACCAATTTGACAATTCTTGCATAGACCAACATCAAGTTTCTTCAAAGTAGGAATACCTCTTACTTTCTTGAATTTGCTTATTTTTATCATGTTGTCAAAATTTACATGACATAACCTTTTGTGCCATAACCAACTTTCTTCAATTTGAGCAATAAAACATGAGTAATCACCAAGATCAAGATAAAACAGGTTACCTTTGGTTTGTTTGCCTAATCCTATCAGTTTTCCTTTGTCATCCAGCAGTCTTGCTTTGCCATTCATGAATTCAACCTTGAATCCAATGTTGATTAGTTGTGCTACACTTAGAAGATTATTCTTTAGTCGTTCAACCCAATATGCATTATCACATATAAGTTTTTTGGTTAATGAAATTCATCCCTTTCCTTTTATACAATAGGGTTCATTGTTTCCAAACCTTACATTACCACCATCAAAGTTTTCAAAGTGTTCAAACTTGGTCTTGTCACCAGTCATATGATGTGAGCATCCACTATCTATAATCCATGTATCATTCTTGCTTATATGAGAGATAAGTGCCATCTCATCTTCATCATTATCAGACTCATCTTTTATAGCAATGAAAACAATTTCTTCTTCACTATCATCCAAATCTTTAGCTAAGAAACATGTTTTCTTACCTTTATCCTTGAATGATTTGAAATTTTTCTTGCCATTGTACTTGTAATTTTTCTTCTCATCTTTTCTTTGCTTGTTTGGACACCTAGCTCCAATATGACCAATTTCTTCACATGAAAAATAGATTAAGGGAGTTTTACCTTTGTATTTTCCTCTGCCTCTTGAATACTTCTTTGCAAGCAATGCTTCAATAACTTCAAGATCGCTATCAGAACTTTTCTCTGATTCTTCTTCACTTTCTAATTGGATTTTCTTCCCTTTCTTGAGTGAAAGTTTGGCCTCAAAAGATGATTCAATATTTTTAGAAGTTGGAACATAGTTGTCATAGTTATCTAGTTCAAAGGCTGTCAATCTTCCAACTAAGGCATCTAAAGTTATATTGTGATTTTCTTCACATCTTCTTTCTTGAATAGTAGAAAATCTTATTGCATAAATAGGGAGTAATGTTCTAAGAACCTTACTTATAACTGTTTCATCATCAATTTTTCCTCCAGAAGCTCTGATTGCACTAACACTTGTCTTGATTCTTTCAACATATTTTGCAATGTTTTCTTCTTCTCTCATTTTCATTTGATCAAACTGTCCTCTTAGGCTCTCTGCTTTGGCTCTCTTCACATTGTCATCACTACCATAGATTTTCTTTAGCTTGTTCCACATTTCATGAGCAGATGTGCAATCTTTGATTTCATCAAATTCTTCATAGCTAAGAGCTGATGCAATGTCTATCATCATAGTGTTATGGTTCTTCTTCTCTGCAATGTCTTCAACAGTTAATGTGCCAGTAAGAATTGTATATTCTTGATCAATATATTTGCATCCTGAATCACCAATGGAAGCCAGATGTAATCTCACGGGACCTTGCCATGCTGAAAATTTATTTCTGTTAAGCCTTGGAATTTCTCTTTTGTAAGACATCCTGATCTTTAGCTTAGGTCCTTGAAACCCTTTCTACAAGCACCAAAAGCTCTGATACCAATTGTTGGAAATATAGATGTAGTAACTAAGAGGGGGGGTGAATCAGTTAACCACAAAAATATTACCACTGATCCCTTAAATATCTTAACAAATTATTTACTGTGCCACTTGGTAAATATACAGAGAAATGCTGAAAACTTGATCCTTGAAGTGTGTAATAATTTAAACTGTCCTTATGCATTCATCACTGATTAACTTGAATGAATAAAGAAAATAACATGAACACAAGAGACACCAAATTTATCGTGGAAACCCAATATGGGAAAAACCACCAATGTAACTAGTTACTATTTTTCACTCTTCTGAAGTGATGCCCGGTTAGAAGCCAACCCGATAAAAGGTTACAAAACACACTGTTAGGTGTGACCTTGTTAGAGGATTTAATCACCCTACTAGGAGTGGCCTTGTAAGAGGTCTTGAAACAATTCAACAGAACTGTTACCTTGTTAGAGGATTTACAAAATGGTTGTTAAACCAACTCAGTTAAGAGATTTTGATATCACTGCTACAATTGCTAGAGAGTAACAATGAAATAACCTGCAACTAAATTGTTGAATATAGATCTCTGTTCTGTTTCACTAGATCCTTACTGATCAATTAAATCTTTGCTACTCCTCAAGGATATCTGACCATCCTTCAAAATTTGCACACACCTTTCTTCAAAATGATTTCTGCATGCTGTATATCTTTTATCCACCATTTGACCTTCTATATATATATGCTATTTCATAATCATTTAGATTGTCAAGTCGGCACTAATAATTATTATAACAGTCAGCTGGGATAAACAAACTATAATAACAAAATTCTTTGAAAGGGCCGACCTTGCTTGGTAAACATTAATCCTGAAAAGATTTCCTTCGGTGACCGAGAGAACTCAGTAACCACAGCAAATTCTGCAACATCCTCTGGATACTGAGAGAGCTTGGTAACCACTAATTTCCTTCGATAACCAAGGAGGCTCGGTTAACACTGTTATCCTATCATGTTTCCTTTAGACACCTGAGAGAACTTGGTAGACACTAAAAACTATCTAGCTGACCAACTGAGCTCGGTAGATACTGAAAACCGCTTAGCTGACTGACTGAACTCGGTAGATACTAAGAACTGCTTAGCTGACTGACTGAACTTGATAGATATTGAGAACCACTTAGCTGACTGACTAAACTCGGTAGATACTGAGAATGATAATTGATATGACATTTGTGTGACATCAAAGACAACACATAGCTAATCCAACAATGTCCTTCAGACAATTGTATCCAACAAGATTGTCTTCCGTATCAATGTTATTTGTTTGACAACTTCTTCCACATTCTTCTTCAATATGGAATATGCCCTCAATTTAGGTATAAACCTATTTCTATATTGCTCCATGAATTTTGTTCTTTTCTTTGTTGTTAACTCAAGTATTATTTGTGCTAAGGTTCCTTCTCTTATCTGGCTTTCTATCATAATGGAATATTGTCATCTCTCATAAAATTTTCTAAATAATTCATCAAGGATAAGATTCCCCATTTCCAAAGGTGTCATCTTAAATGTAACCAACATTTCTATCATTGATTCTTCTATCTTTGCCTTATTAACTTCACTCAGCTTTTCAAATCTAATAAATTTAAAACCTACCAAACCTATGGTACTCTACATATTTTGAAAAATATCATCCACATTGGTTGGATTCTTATGTGTAGCCACTGTGAGTTTACTGATGTCATCCATGTCTATCATTTCCTCATCATCATCATCCTTTTTTAGTACCAATTTCCTTCTTGGTTTCTTCTTAGGATTTCTCGACACAACTTTTTTTTGAACTTGTTTCCTTTTTTGTGAGCTCCTCCCTTTAGTATTCTTTACTAGTGTTTTCTTATGTGGCTCGATAGCTATTGCAATTGAAGCTTCCCATGTTCTCAGTCTTGTTTCTACAGGAGGAGTAGGCTTCTATTATAGGTTTTTCTTCTTGCTAGGCTTAGAAACCATTATATCTCTACCCTTCTTTTGTGTATTTACTTCCTCATCCTCACTTTCTTTAGACTCATTTGATTCATCCTCACCATGGCCTTGTGTGATTGCGAGAGGTGCATTCTCCTCTTCTCCTTGACCTAGCATTTTCTCAATGTTTTTCACTAACTTCTTTCTCTTCCTTTCTAAGGTTGTAGACTTTAAGCCTATTGTTATCTTAGACTTAGCTTCCTCATAGTTCCCAAAAGTCTTGGCTTTACTATCAATTTCTTCTACAAGTAAAGTAGTTATAGCTATAGATGTTTCATCTATATTTACCTCATAGGGAAATGGTCTCAACCATGCTACCCTTGGTACAATGGCTTGTACAAATGTGTGATCAGTATCCACAAAAAAACATACATCATCATAGAATTTATCAACTAATGATACTAGAATTCTACTTCTCTTTCTCATTTTATTCTTAAACTCAACAACATAGTTCTCCATCGCACTATCAAAGTTATCTCCTAGTTGTTGAGAAAATTCACTAATTTGTTGTCTCATAGGTTGGTTCTGACTCTGGACTACATCTCCTATTGTAGGAAAATTATTTTGTACATATAAAAATATACAGACTATCAAGGATCTGAACTTAAACATTGAGTTCTTTTCTTTCCTAATTCATGATAGGTTCTCACCCAATTGTGTTAGCTCTAGCTCGAAAAGATCATATGTATGATCCTTCTTCGCTATCTTCCATGCCTGGTCCACTGCAATGTAGGGAACACTATCCATCTTCCTTGACTGATAGAACTTGTGTGTAATTACCCTTACTAAAAAATCAATCTTAGGATCCATGATCATGGAAATAGTCATTCCTTGTTTATTCCATACAGCCATGGTGTTCTCTTGAATAAATTCTTTTCTTTGACATCTCATAGTCTTCTTCCTGGTAAGAGTAGGGTATTCGGTGAATCAGTGTATGATTTCCTTAGTGATCTTCACCAGCCCATTCTCCAACCATAGTTGCATGTTGTGAACTTGACTCAAAAAATTCTTGATCTATTCCATTTTAAAATTGTGAGGGAAGTCTAGTGGCTGAACTAACCCTTTGTCGACAATGTGTTGATTCTCTTCCTTCAACACTCCATTCTCACATAATTTATTGTAAGACTCTTTCAGCTCATAGTCACCAATTTCACCGATCTTACACATGTAGCATGCTCACACATTGTAGATCATCAAAACTTTAGGCAAGATCGAAGGCAGGGCTCTGAAAAGATCTCCCTTCACAACACTCTTAGGTACAACTTAGAAATTTAGTGGTTTGCATGCATCACTTCTGACTAACTAAACATTTTGTACCTCATTTCCTTGCTTCCTTACTCCAGCAAATGATCTTGATGCTATTTTTCCAAATTAGGGTTTATAAAATGAATTTTGTGTAGCTTGGTAATACCTGGTCTTATCAACACTTCTCAATGTTTGCTGACAACATGGCATCAGATCTTCACAAACTAAATTTGCACAAATTGCTCTAACAATCACCTTTGAATCTCTTTGTGGGTAAAAGTACAAACTTGTGTCACTTTTATAAAGGAAAAGGATGACAACATGCAAAATTTTCAACTTTAATGACATAAAAGTGGCATTTGTATTTAGAATTTGAAGATAATGTAAACTAATGAAATGTGTAAAATTTGATGAAGTCTATGCTTATAATTTTTTGTAAAAAAATTGAACAAAAATTGACATATTTTTTTAATTTTTGAAGTCCATTTTTTTATTGCTAAAAATCTAGGGTCTCGTTCACACCAAAAAACTATATGCAAATAATATTTTTTTCCTCTAATTTCAGAATATATTTTAGATGACATGTATAGCTAGTGCATAAAAAAAGAAAGATTGGATTTCCATATATATTTTGTCTGTTATAACTATCCAAAGTTGGTGTTACCCAAAATCAACAATTTTTTGTTCACACCAAATTTTCCCTATCAAATCTACACCATTAAAAAAAATTATATATTCTTGAAGAGGAATCTCTCCTCTAGTGTTAAATGTAAATTTTAAATTTTTCTGATATGATTTTTTTTTTTAATCTTTTTCAAATGAGTGTGTTCTTAAATGTAAAATACGTACTTGAAGTATTTTCAACTTATAATATTGTATCATCTTAAAATGGAAGCACTTCCATGTTAAGAGTATTTAGCCCTCTGAGTAAGTGGTTTGCGGTCATGTCAAGCACCTTTATTTGGTCTTTGCATGGATATGGCTATTTCCCCCCTATTCTACTTCTCTCTCCCTGTTTCCAACCTCTTTTTGACAACTTTCTTTGAGAAACTGAAGACTTTGACTTTCTAGGTCAAGGATGACCTGATGGGTCAAGGTTGACCTAATGGGTCAAGGTCAACCTTCACCCTAACCTAGGTTAGAGTCAACCTCAACTTTGACCTAGGATAGAGTCAACCTCAACCTTGAACCCAAGTCCAAATTTCAAGTTCTGGGAGTTTTTGGATGTCGGGCTTTGAAAAGTTTTATTTTCTCGCTTCCAAGTCGGTTGTTTCAGGTTTCAGAACTATAAAATCTTAAATTACATTTAATCTACATCCATTTCTAGGGGTTAAGATTAATTAGGATTTAATTCTCCAATGTTGTCCTTCTCTAGAAGTTTGTCCCCTAGATCACTATAAAAGGAAGTCTTCCTCTCTCATTTTCTACATCCACAATCAAGCAATTACATCCATTTTCATGATCAAGACATCAAATTTTTGAGATCAAGTGCTCAATATTTCCTCAAGAAAGCATCCAAGCATTCAAGCTCTCCATTAAAGATCAAGGATTCAAGCATTCAAGCCTTTGAAGGGATTTTGTTCAAGCATTCAAGATTCATCATTCAAACCCTAGATCTATCCATCATGGTGGTGTGATCTTCCTTCAAGATCCTTTGTTCATTTTCAAGATCTATTCTTTCTCCCTTCAAGGTGGATTCCAAGCATACAATCATGGAGGTTTTGATCTACATTTGTTAATGTTATGTTCAAGATTTCATACCAATATACTTGTTTACATTTGAAATACAATTGCATATCTATTGAATATCATAGCTTCATTGTTAGATCTACTTCTACTACTTGCTAGCATTCTATATTTTAATTTCATTATTAAGGTTGATTCCAACCTGAGGTTTGACTAAGGCAAACCCCTCATCCAAAAAAAAAACAATTTTTCTTGTAGGTATAGGTACAAGACAATAGATTGTAGTTCAGATCTGGATACCCTTTTCGGTGAACTTCTAGGATCTGTAAACAAAATTTTCGTCGGAGCTGTTTCAGGTCAGGGATGACCTTTAGTGAGGGATAAGATTGTGCCCCACTATCTAGGTCAAAGTTGACCTAAACTTATAATGACAAAAATTTTCTAGGTTTTCTCTGTCTCGACATTTCCAGTTCGGAGTAGGTTGTAGAATCTCCCAAAACTAAACATAGACATCAGAAAATAGTGATTTCTACATCAACCTCTTTTCAAGATAAGTGTTCATCTTTTATTTAATTTGTATGTCCATAACAATTTCCATCACATATATTTCACACCCTATCTATTCACATTCATCCCCTATCCATATTCAACCCCATTCAAAATGGTGAACCCATTTCACCATTATTCAAATATATTATATGAAATCAAAACATGATAAAAATTACATGACCATAATCTTGACTCCGAGCTCTACAAAAGGGTTTTTTTAGATTTTATAGAAAGTTAAATTTTGACAAAGAATTCAAATCTAGAAGTGAGAACTTCTAAGACTCAACCTTTTTTTCTTATTTGGCCACCGCATGGGATGCCACTTAGATAGGTTCAGCCGAAAGTGGTTTAGCCGAAACTGTGGGCGACCAAACACGGTCCCGTGCATGAGCCACCCAACCCATTTTTTGGGTTTAAATAGTTTTTCATGAAATGGTTTCGGCTAGAACCGTTCCGGCTGAAACAGTTTCGGCTAGAACTCCCCCACCACATCAATGCCACATGGCACCTCATGTGTGCCATTAAAAATGTCCTTTAGTGCGACACAACTATGTACTTTTACTCTTGTAAAATCTCAAATTACTTGGTGAAATGAAAATCAATGGTAAATTCCATTATATAGATTCAAACGGTCAGATTAGGTCTTCAATAAATGCTCTATATACTAGTAGGTATAATACAATTTTCTCAACCTTTGTATGATAGCTCAATTAGCTCATTTTCTCAATTTATCACTCGGTCACTACTGACATTTCTAGTTCAGCTCGGTTAATATATAATCTCATATATTATAGGAGCTTGACACATACTGAGTGACTCAGGCACTATAGACATAAATAATGATGCTTGACACCAATTATGCATAATAAATATTTTTTCTCAAATCTATCCTAATACATCTTTACTTATGCAAATATGGACTTTAACACATCTAATGTTAGGAACTAGTGTAAAATATAGCATTTGAAAATACAATTTGTTACATACCTTTTTTTCTTAATTATAAGTAGTGTGATCACCTAATCCATTGGATTGGGTGATCTTAGGTTCATTGGATCCACTACTACTTACTTCCTCTTTGTTTCTCCATGTTTGATTCATTTGGTTCTTTATTTGATCAATAGTCTCTTTACCTTTTATTTGTTCATTACTCAGTGTTGGTACTCTGGTCCTGCAATCATTTCTTAAATCGCCAATCTTGTCACAACTATAACAGACCAATCTTCCATTCATCCAACTCTTGGATTTACCTCTAAAGTGTGTCCTTCTACAATTTTATAGAATATGACCATATTCTCCACAATAGTGGTAACTATACCATGTATTGTAATCCCAATTGAATATGTTATCTTTCCTAGGTGCATTAGATGTTAGGAATAATAGTCCACCAATAAAACTGAGGGGGGGGGGGTGAATCAGATCTATGACAGATTATTAAACTTTTAAACATTGAATAGCATGAACACCAAATAAAATGATAACACAATGAATGCCAACACAATAACACAATATTTTGTTGTCGAGGAAACCCTATTAAAGGTAAAACATCGGCGGGAATTAACAACCACTAATGATGTACTGAGAGTATAGTATCATTGTTAGAATATTAGTCTTGTTAGGAGCTTATTGAAACATTACAATACATAGTCCCTGTTAGGAGTCAAAGAAAAAGAGTAGGCTCACTGCCCAGGCTCACTACCCAAAGAAGGTTATGTCCACCCCGAGAACTCATTGTTCACAACACAAGTGTATATAAGGAAAATACACAATCCTTGTGAACTATGTAATATATTTTACTAACATCTCCTACACTTTTTGATTTTATATAATTAAATGTCAATACAAATTATTCCAATAATAAATCTAACCTTTTTAGAAATTGAATGATTTTTTTATTGTTGAACTTCTCAAAAAATTTAACTTTATACAAAAATTAAAATTAAAATAATTTTCATTATAAATACCATACATTTTCCAAAAATAATTTTTTTATTCCAAATCCTACATTTTTCAAATTTATATGATTAAATGTCAATATTGATTATTTTCAACAATAAATTTAATATTTGTATACAACTATATCATCTTAAAATGGAAGCACTTCCATCTTGATAGGTTTAGCACCCTATTTTACTACATTTATCATGATAGACATTAATTTAGGATGCATTTTGCACTCATTTTCTTCATTCTAGGTAAAATTAAGGTTAGGATCCTAAGGATTCTCCTTAATTTCCCTCTTCCATGGTTCTATTTTATAGATAGGACTTAGAAATAGGTCCTCATGTCCTTCATCATAATAATCATAGAAGTTTATGTCTATCTCAGACATTTTGTTCTGTTCTAGGCATCCTCAGGACCTCCTAATTGGGTTCTAAGTCAATCTATGACCAGGGTCAGATTCAAGGTCAAACCTGACTAGGTTAGGGTTGAGGTCAAACCTGACTAGGTCAGGTTCAATCTTAGACTTGACTAGGTCAGGTCCAACCTTGATTTTGACCCCTTTCTCTAAATTTTGAAAATCTTTGATTTTTGGGCTTTGGGCTTTTGGGATATTTAGTTTCCCACCTTCGGGTTAATCATTTTGGGTTTCGGAATGGTAAATCCTTTAATTGAATTTAATCTAGGTATATTTTCTAAAGGTTAGGACCTAATTGGGATTTAATTTTCCAAGGTGGCCCCTCTAGAGGATTGTGCCCTAATTCACTATAAAAGGAGGCCTTCCTCTCTCATTTTCACATCCACAATCAAGAAATTGTAAGCTCTCAAGTGCAAGCAAGGGATAGTGAAGGTGCAAGATAGAAAGAGGAAGATATAGAAGATCAAGCCATTGTTGACATCAAGCATCTTTGTGAACTCATATTTGGAGCAAGAGAGATCCTTTCTTCCTTGATCCACCATTATCAACTTTCAAGCATTCAAGGACTCAATCATGGAGTAGCAATTACGGATTGTGATTTGGGTAGAAGTACTTTAGCCTTGGGGGCTTGGTATGCTTTTCTATCTTATTCAAATCTATGCATTGTTGTTTCATACATATTCATGCTAGGGTTTTGATCAAGAAGATTAGATCTTGGCATTACACTTTCAATACATAAACACACACATTCTATTTCAATCGGCTATTCGTGGAGGTGGAGACCACTAAAATGGGGGTTTGACTAAGGGAAAACCCTATATAGCCACCCATAGAACTCCCTTTTTCAGATATCTATAGTTTCTATTTCAGGAATCAGATGACAGATTTGAGTACCCTTTTTGCCAAGCTTCCAGGCTCTGCGAACAGAATCAAAATTGGACTTCAAATAAAAAATGTAGTATTTGACCTTTTATGAGGGTCAAACCCAAGCTGAGCCATCTCTGAAAAATATTTCTGGGTTTTCTCTATCTTAGCATTTCCAGTCCAAAATAGGTTTCAAATTTACTCAAAAGTATACACGGACTTTAAAAAATAGGTATTTATAAATCAATTTCACGATGAAGTATGTATCTTGACCTATTGATTTTCAAGTATTTACTTATGTTATTCCAATTTCAATTTCAAATGAATATGTGTTGAATGTTAGGTACATTACTATGTTTCCATTTTAACTGTATTCATTTTGGTGAACCCGTTTACAACAAATCTTTGTTGTATGGTGTTAGATTTAAATCTTGTATACTTATAAGATTAGATTTCTTTCTTGCATTTTTTATGTTTCAAAAATACAAAAACATTGCAAAATTCCTTTAAAAATACAAAAATATTTTCATGCTTTTAGTACTTTCTTTGTATTCGACATGTATGATTCTTGTTTTGAGTACTTTGATGAGGTTTTTATTGAGGATAGATTCCCCAATGAGGTACATGGTAGTGAGGCTGAAAAAGGTTTGAATATGGTCTCCATGGATCCTATTCCTATTTCACTCTCCTCCACAACCTCTCCAATTGACCTTTACCATAGGGTGTGTGCATGGTTACCTTCATGTCCCACTATTTGCAACATTGATAAACCTACAATAATATATCCTTCACCTTTGATGATGGTAAAATGATGTCCTCCTATAACCATTAAGGGTAAACCTAGAGATCCTTTGGATTTCTTTGATAACACTGATTTTGTTTCACATGCTTATCACACACGGAATAGCCCTCAGCCTACTGTTCTAGTTTCATTACCTCCTTCTCAACCTATGCTTCCTCAAGCACGTAGGTATCCATCTACCTTTAAGGAGTACAACTTAGTTGATCAATTATGTGCTACTCCTACTAAGATATCTTTATGGGAAATACTTCAAACTTCCCCAACATATCATGAGGCATTGCAAAAAGCTCTATCTACTCTTCCTGCTTCGCCTCCTAATCAAGAGAACATTCATTATATTTTGAATTGTATGCATACTATGCCTTCTGTACCTCCTATTTTTTTTCTGATAATGATTTACCTTCCTTAGAGGTGCAGAATCAATATGATGCTCTTATGGTGGTTGTCTCGATTAAACAGAGTATCATTCGAAGAACCTTAATTGATAATGGATAAGGACTTAATGTTTGTATCATGGATATGCTCAAGGCCATTAAAGCTTATTTATCTACTATTCAACTTGATAATGTTCCTATATGTGGATTTGATAATATTTTGAAAAGAACTTTGGGTATTATAACCTTACTTGTTAAAGTAGGTCCCATTATTCTAAATAATCCTATTCATGTTATGCCTGGACCTCTAAACTATAATCTTCTTTTAGGAAGACCTTGGTTACATACTATGCATGCAGTTCCTTCTACACTTCATCGCAAGGTTAGGTTCATCTATAATAATCTAATGTATATATTACATGTGGATGATGCCCTAAACTCTTTCTTAAATGCTAAATATGCCAAAATCTTTGAACCTCTTCTACATTTATTAGAGAATACAAGGTCTCTAATTTAGAATTCATGAAGCCACAAAATGAATTTGAGAAAAAAGTTTTTATTTCTTCTCCGTTGTCCGAAGAATTAAAAAGTAATTTTGTTGCCACCTCGATTAATGAAACACTTGACACTATAAAGCCTTATTGTTATGACATTGTGACATATGCCACTCCTTGGACTCCTTCTGACATGACTGATCGATATGGTCTTGGTTATCATTTTCTCAAGAAATCAGGATTTAATGGGAAAGGATGTGGTAAACATGAATAAGGTATACAAGTACCTTTGGATAATGAAGTCTATGATCATACATATGGATTAGGATTTAATCCTTATAGAAAACCATTGGCTTTTCCTCTTAATGTTAATCATATTTGTAGTGGACAGTTGAGGTTGGTTAACCCATTATGTATCAACCTTAATCAACAATCCTCTTTGGATATTTTTCCTAAAGATGAAGCCTTAATGAAATTTTTAGGGGTTTATGAAGATTTACCTAAGTTTCATCACAATGAGGAAAGCCTTATTGTTTGAAAATTGATGCTTATTTTGGTGAATATAAAGAACATGATATTCTCCATTTACCAATGGATCCTTCGGTAAGAAGTGATTTGTTAATTACTGAAACTATTGATATTCAAGTGGATGCAAATGACTCTGAAAGGTTGATAAAAATTGGGAGATGTTTGGATTAGGATGAACATGATCAGTTGGTTTCCCTTTTTCTCAAATTTAAGGATATCTTCGCTTGGACATATTTAGATATGCTAGGTATAGATTCTAAGATTGTTACTCATAACATTGTTTTAAAGCCAAATATGAAACTTGTGAAGAAGAAAATTTGAAAGATGAATCCATGAATCACTTTGCTAGTTAAAAGTGAAATTGAAAAATTATTGGATTCTGGATTTATCCATTCTATTGATTATTCAGATTGGATTTCAAACATTGTGCCAGTATCAAAAGGAGAAAATAAGATAAAGATGTGCATTCATTTTAGAGATTTAAATAAGGCATCCTTGAAAGATGATTTCCCACTACCTAATATTGATATGATTGTGGATTCAACAGTGGGTCATGCCTTGTTATCTTTTATGGATGGTTTTTTGGGATACAATCAAATCTTTATCCCTCCTGAGGATCAATTTAAGACTACATTTATAATGCCTTAGGGAACCTTTTGTTGGGTCATGATGCCTTTTGGATTAAAAAATGCGGGAGCAACTTATCAATGGGCTATGACTTTGATTTTTCATGATTACATTCATAAGATTATTGAAGATTATGTGGATGACATCTTGGAAAAATCTATACAGAGAGAAGATCACGTTACTATTTTACGATAGATTTTTGACAAAATTAGAAGTTATAATATGAGATTGAATCCTAAGAAGTGTGTTTTTGGAGTTGATTCTGGTAAATTATTAGGATTTATAATCTCTAAGCAAGGCATCAAGGTAGATACTAAAAAGATTGATGCTATTGTTAATATGCCTCCTCCTAAGAATATTTCTTAGTTACAAAGTTTACAAGGAAAAATACAAGCTATTCATCACTTTATTTCTAATTTAGTGGAGTGAACTATTCCTTTTACTTCCTTGCTTAGAAAGGATACCATTTTCTCTTGGAATGAAGAGTGCAAACAAACTTTTGAGAAATTTAAGGAGTATCTTGCGCATCCTCCTATCTTGCAGCCTGCAAATTTTGATAAATCATTTCAATTATACACTTTAGCGACTCCACGGGCTATGAGTGCATTGTTAGCTCAAATTGATGATAATGGTAAAGAAAAACCTTTGTATTACATTAGTCAAACTTTAATTGATTATGAACCATGATATACAAATTTAGAAAGACAATGTCTAGCTGTAGTTTATGCATGTCAGAAACTCAAGCATTATCTTATAATTGCTAAAGTTAATGTGATTGTCAAGTCTTATCCTTTGAAACATCTTTTCTCACAAATTGATCTTTTTGGTCGGCTAGAAAAATGGGTTATGTTGTGTTAGGCCAATTTTCTGTCATAGCAAAATCTTGTGAGATTGGCCTGTTCCCTACAATGTGTTTGTCAAGTGTCCTGCCTCATGCTTTTTTTTGTTGTCACCTTGCTCTGGTCCAAACTGCATCTCCAAATTCACAAACCCCAGAAAGTTATTAAAATTTGGAGGTCCGTGGGATGTTTTTCAAAATTTTCCACAGTGTCGAAAACCCACAGTGTTTTTGAAAGTCCATGATGTTTTCGGTCTGTATGTTTTCATCACTGTGTTTCCTACTTTTGTGCGCTTGTCCTTTGGCGTCAAAAACTCTATGTGTTTTCGGTCTTCCACTGTGTCAAAAACCCTATCTATTTTCAACCTCGCAGTTTCTTATTTATGGTGTTTTCCCTCAACTGCATAGGTCCGACGTGGATGGTGGGTCTAGGCTCTTCCTGATTGGCTATCACATGGCTGCATGTCAGACTTTTCTAACATGCGATCATGCGACTGCTTGCCACCTAGCCATGTGGGTCCCAGTTTCTGTTCAGCTACCTAGCGGTCTTCTTTCCCTCAAGTGCGCAAGTGCGATGTGTGGTGGGACCTAAATTTTTGAAGGCTCAGCGGGCCCTGATGATGTTAGAAGATGAATGGTGGGTGTAAGTTTGCAAGAGATTTGTCAGACCTTTGCGATCTTACGCTGGTCGTTGATATTACTTTTCTCAAGCGACAGTTCTTCGGTGGGTCCTATTTGCCAAGTGGTTTCTTATGTGCCACACTGTTCTATGTTGGAAGGTTTTCATTCATCCGCATGATGTTAAGTGGGCCCGGTGTCAGAGGGGTGATAGGTGGCTCTTCATGATTGGCTGTCACATGGCTGCATGTCAGAATTTTTTAACATGCGATCATGCGACTACTTGCCACCTGTCCATGTGGGTCCCAGCTCTTTGTAGTTGGTCTAGTTGCAGTTTCGTGGTCCCAGAGGTGGTTATGTGGTGGCCTTTGGTTGGCTGTCATATAATCACATAGCCTAGTTTTTGGATATGCGATCATACGACTAGGTACCACGTGGTGTTGGGGCCTGGTAGCGAGTGATGAGGCATCTTCCGGGTGCGGTGGCGGTGTTTTATTAGCCGGCGGGCGGTGGTGTTATCTTCATACAGTAGTGGTTCTAGAGGTAGACATGTGGCAGCCTATGATTGGTTTTCACATGGTCGTATAGCCTAGTTTTTGGCTATGCAATCATGCAACCGCTTGCCACATGTCCCTAGGGCCCATCGGCAGAGTGGTGCTGGTTGCTGTTTGGTGGTCATGTGGTAGCTTTTGGTTTGTTGTCGCATGGTCACATAGCCTAGTTTTTGGCTATGCGATCATGTGACTGATTGACACATGTGCATGGTGGTTGCAGTCAGTTGGTGGTTGCGGTGAGGGTTGCGGTGGCGGTTATGGTAGCGGTCTGTGGATTGCCGCATGTTCGCATAGCCCATTTTCGGGCTATACGATCATGCGATAGGGCACCACATGTGTTGGGGCTCGTTTGTAGCTATTTGGTGGGCTCAATGGTAGGTGAGGTCGTGGTGATCTCCAATTGGTCTGTGCTAGTGGGATGGTGTATTTGAACATAGACCTAGGTTAGGATTTTTGTGGGTGGTTTGCGGTTGGCATTGCATAGTTAAGAAGCTGCCATCGCATGATCGTGAGGGTTAGTTTAGTGCCTTGCGATCATGTGACCAGACATAACATGAAGCCTAGTTCCTTATGGCGGTGAGGTTGGTAACCATGCAACTGTGCCACTAAAGATGAATGTTAAGATGTTAAGCCCGCGAGGGGAGATTGATCATACGACGGGGCTATAAAGTTGATGAAGGTTTAAATTTTGACCGTCGATCTGCTGCTGGGCACCAAAGAGGTAACCGTTGAGATTCAAATTTGTAGAAGGGTTTTTAGCAACCAAAGGTACCTGGTTTTAATGATTTTTGGGTGGATTTCTTACTGGTTTGATGGCGGTAGGTGTTTCGAAGTGGTCCAGGGGCTCTGTGGTTGATTGCATGATGACTTTTGTACCTGGTGGAGTTTATTTTTGAGCTCAAGAAGTTGTTTACAGGTGGCTGATTAGGCTAATTTTAATAGCAAATTCCTAGTGCTCTATCTTGGCTCTTAGATTTTCATAATTGCTGATCTGTTGGAGATTTTCTCTCTCTAGATTGCTTGGTTTCCTGCCCCTGCATTAAGTTTTGATGTAATTTTTGGTGGGTTGAGTAGTTGAAACCCTGACCCTAGCTATCCGTAGCTTGTTGCATTCTCTCTAAGAATTCCAAGGCAGCTAGTGGTATAAATTGTAGGTTGTTCAATTTTGTAAGGGTTCCTTCATCTGCAAAATTTTTGAGGAGAATTGGTTCCAAGTGAAGGGTCTTTTTCTGGTAGATTTCTCCTTCTCTCTGCATATAGAGTGTTCTTCTCTCATTGCTGGTTCAGAGAATACAGTGCATATTGTAACATATGTCTTATGTATGAGATTGCAGCATACTTGTTATTGTATCAGATTGTCTCCATTTGGGTTTTAGACTTATAGATTACAACATCAAGGGTGTGTACTCTTTCTACTTGCATTTCTAGTGAGTGTCTGCAATAGAGTTGCCTTCACAGAAGTAGATGAGTCTAGGACTGGTGTTCAGATATGTATGGGCTAGGGTATCAAAGATGCATCATGCTTGTCTTCTAGTGGATGCTGGTTAATGTATTGCTTGTTCTTAGGTCTTCATTTGGATAAGTGATAACATATTTGGGTGCACAGGTGGTTTGGTAATGTATGATCTGGTCAGGGTGAGTGTGTTGTCTTCTTGTTTCATAGCTCTATTGCAGTGAAGTATTTGACTCTGCTGCCCATTAGATAAGGTACTGGTCTATTAGGGACTTAGGATTTCTCAGGGGTCCCTTCAAATCCATTTAAAATCATTTCCTTTCAATTCCACTCTTTCCCTTTCATGTTGTTAGGATAGGTTTCTAGCTTTCAATCTCATTCCATGCAAGTAGGGCTATTGCATGAGGCTTTCTATCATTGGGGTACAAGATACCTATAGGAGATTGATTGTTATTCCACATTAATCTATCTGCAAGCCTTTGGTTTTGTCATCAGGTGTCTTGAGTGTGCAAATAAGGCAATACCCATGTGAGTGAATGTGGAGCTCAAAGAAGGAGGATTTATCTTTATCCTCATCAATTGGTTTATTTTTCTTGTCAAGCTTGAGTGCCTAACCAGTGTTTTAAGCCTAACTATTTGATTCAAGCTTGGTCCTACAAGGAAAAGAGCCAACAAGATGGTGACTCTGCTGGGGAGAGTCTAGAATAGAGTCAGATAAACAAAAGGTATTAACTATATCTTCTCACTAAGTGTTGAGTGGCGACTCTGAGTTCTCTATTTGATCAGTGTGTTCCCTGATAAGCAGTGCATGTTATCCTAGTGAGTTTTGTGTTGGTTGGGAGCAGAAATAAAGAATATACTTTCCTCTTCAAGGAGGTGGTGACTCTACAAAGAAAGAACTTGATGGAGCTGCATGTTGAGCTCTAGATCTGCCTTGCCTTCCAATCAACAAGCAAGGTTCTTGCTGCAGAATTTTTAGGTATTTTTCAAGTTTTAAATGTCTCCTTATTAAGTGGTCAAGCACAAAGAAAGGAGTAAGGTGTGATTAAAGGTTACCATACTTCAAGTTCTTAGTTGCAGTTTGGTAGAATTTTATGGAAGTATTGCATTGGTTGTAATGGATAGGATGAATAATGAGATTGCATTATTAGAACAAGGCATCCTTAGAGATTATATAAAATTGGTAAGGTTGAAGGTAGGATGCAGACAAGATCTATCCATATCTCTGTTTTATGATAGATTTTGTGAGATGTATGATGAGCTTCCTGAGGATGTTGAGTTTCCTGAATCTAAGTTCATTGGTTTATTCTTGGAGCTCTATTTTCTTGAGTCAACTAGTTGGTCAGATGCTTTGTGGGAAGAGAATTACAGATGTGTTAGGGATTGGATACTTAGTGATGACAGCCTTGAGCTTGAGGATGCACTTAGGTTCATGTCCTTAAGTGCTGATGTTGAGAGTGATGAAGACAGTGAGGGTGTGGTGTCTTCATATGAGTCAGATACAACATGGGAAGAGGAAAGTGATGATGAAAGTGAACATTCTTTGGATAGTGAAGATACTGAGGATGATTCATCCTCAGGGTATGAAGATAAAGAAAAAATAATTTCTAGTATGATATCAGTGAATCTTCGTGTGCTGTGAGTCTCCATGAGGTTGAGATGGGTGCTGATTTTAAGGTGTTTTCCAATGCTTTATATAATAAAAAATTTGATTCTCAGCCCATTTTTTGTCATGATGTTCAACAAGGTGTATTGCATGAAGTTGTCAATCCTTTGTTTGAGGAGCATGTGGAGGTTTCAGATCCAGTTGATTTAGGGTGTTCATTCTCCATCTGTGGGTATCAATCTGACTATTCTTTTGAGGTCCAGCCGGTTACACCTGTGGAAATGTAAAGATAAGATTTAGATGAGGCCTTTTTGCAGGTAGAGTATGAGGCTTTTGTGTTTCTAGTTGATAGCATGCATGAGTCAGTAGGTGAAGATCAGTTTTAGTATAGAGGTACTGACCATTGACATGCCGAATCATACTTTCATAGTGAGCAGGATGGAGAGAGTGCCAAAAAATTTTACATGCACTATGAAGAAAGATACTTTGTTCTTCTTGATATGCTGGTTGAACATGTTGACAAGCTTGTGGAGACAAATGAAAACAAAATGTCTGATGTGCAACATGAAGGAAGCAATGAAAATCAAGTTTTTGACAGAGGCAAGAACTAACTCTTATTTGTTGCTGCAAATTTCTATATAAAATGTACATTTTGTAAATATATTTCCCCTTCCTGTTGTGTACTTTCCTATTCCCTGCATTTTATTTATTTATTTATTCTTTCTGAGGTCCCTACCTTTTTGTCCTGTTGGTGGTTTGCTCTCCCAAAAATCCTGAATTCTCACATGGGCACAAGTTATCCATCGTCCCCAGACAGAACCACTATTAGGCTAATTTTCTATCATAGAAAAATCTTGTGAGATTGGCCTGTTCCCTGCAATGTGTTTGTCAAGTGTCCTACCTCGTGCTTTTTTTTGTTGTCACCTTGCTCTAGTCCAAACTACATCTCCAAATTCGCAAAGCCCAGAAAGTTATTAAAATTTGGAGGTCCACGGGAAGTTTTTCAAAAAATTTCACAGTGTCAAAAACCCATAGTGTTTCTGAAAGTCCATGATGTTTTTGGCCCTATGTTTCCTGCTTTTGTGCGCTTGTCCTTTGGCATCAAAAAATCTATGTCTTTTCGGTCTTCTGCTATGTCAAAAACCCTATGTTTTCGACCTCACAGTTTCTTATTTGTGGTGTTTTCCCTCAACTGCGCAGGTCCCATGTGGATGGTGGGTCCAAGCTCTTCCTGATTGGCTATCACATGGCCGCATGTCATACTTTTCTGACATGCAATCATGCGACCGCTTGCCACCTAGCCGTGCGGGTCCTAGTTTTTGTTCAGCTGCCTGGCGGTCTTCTTTCGCTCAAGTGGGCAAGTGCGATGTGTGGTGGGACCTAAATTTCTAAAGGCTCAGCGGGCCTTGATGATGTCAGAAGATGAACGGTGGGTGTAAGTTCACAAGAGATTTGTTAGACCTTTGCAATCTTATGTGGGCTGTTGATGTTACTTTTCTCAGGCGGTAGTTCTTCGGTGGGTCCTATTTGCCAAGTAGTTTCTTATGTGCCACATTGTTCTGTGTTGGCAGGTTTTCATTCGTCTGCATGATGCTGAGTGGGCCTGGTGTTAGAGGGATGATAGGTGGCTCTTCCTGATTGGCTGTCGCATGGTCACATGTCATATTTTTCTAACATGCGATCATGCGATCGCTTGCCACCTGTCCATGTGGGTCACGGCTCTTCGCAGTTGGTCTAGTTGCAGTTCCATGGTCTCAAAGGTGGTTATGTGGTGGCCTTTGGTTGGCTTTCACATAATCACATAGCCCAATTTTTGGCTATGCAATCATGCGACCGAGTGCCACGTGGTGTTGGGGCCTGGCAATGGGTGTGGTGGCAGTGTTCTAATGGCCGATGAGCGGTGGTGTTATCTTCATGTGGTAGTGGTTTTGGAGGTGGACATGTGGCAGCTTGTGATTGGCTATCACATGGTCACATAGCCTAGTTTTTTGCTATGCGATCATGCGACCGCTTGCCATGTGTCCCTAGGGACCATCGGTGGAGTGGTGTTGGTTGCTGTTTGGTGGTCATGTGGTAGCTTTTGGTTGGCTGTCGCATGGTTGCATAGCCCAATTTTTGGCTATGCGATCATGTGACTGGTCGACATGTGTCCATGGTGGTTCCAGTCAGTTAGCGGTTCTGGTGGTGGTTGTAGTGATGGTTACGGTGGCGGTTACGGTAGCGGTCTGCGAGTTGCCACATGTTTGCATAGCCCATTTCTGGGCTATGCGATCATGCGATAGGGTGCCACATGTGTTGGGGCCTGTCTATGGCTATTTGGTGGGCTCAGTGGTAGGTGAGGTTGTGGTGATCTCTGATTGGTTCGTGCTGGCGGTATGGTGGATTTGAACATGGGCCCAGGTCAGGATTTTTGTGGGTGGTTTGCGATCGGCATTATATGATTAAGAAGCTACTGTCGCATGATCATGAGGGTTAGTTTAGTGCCTTGTGATCATGTGACCAGATGTAACATGAAGCCCGGTTCCCTGTGGTGGTGAGGTTGGTAACCGCACGACTACACCATTAAAGATGAATGTTAAGATGTTAAGCCCACGAGGGGAGATTGATCAGACGGTGGGGATATAAAATTGATGAAGGTTTAAATTTTGACCGCCGATGTGCTGCTGGGTGCCAAAGAGGTAACCGTTGAGATTCAAATTTGTAGAGGGGTTTACAGCAACCAAAGGTACTTGGTTTTAGTGATTTTTGGGCAGATTTCTTACTAGTTTGATGGTGGTAGGTGTTACAAAATGGTCCAGGGGCTCTGTGGTTGATTGCATGATGAATTTTGTACCTGGTGGAGTTTATTTTTGAGCTCGAGAAGCTATTTGCAGGTGGCCGATTAGACTGATTTTAATAGCAAATTCCTAGTGCTCTATCCTGGCTCATAGATTTTCATAATTGCTGATCTGTTGGAGATTTTCTCTCTCTAGATTGCTTGGTTTCCTTCCCCTACATTAAGTTTTGATGTAATTTTTGGTGGGTTGAGTAGTTAAAACCCTAACCCTAGCTGTACGTAGCTTGTTACATTCTCTCTGAGAATTCCAAGGTAGCTAGTGGTATAAATTGTAGGTTGTTTGATTTTGTAAGGGTTCCTTCTTCTGCAAATTTTTTGAGGAGAATTGGTTCCAAGTGAAGGGTCTTTTTTCGATAGATTTCTCCTTCTCTTTGCATATAGAGTGTTCTTCTCTCATTAATGGTTCAAAGAATATAGTGCATATTGTAATAGATATCTTATGTATGAGATTACAGCATACTTGTTCTTGTATTGGATTGTCTCCATTTGGGTTTTAGACTTATAGATTATAGCATCAAGGGTGTGTACTCTTTCTACTTGCATTTTCAGTGAGTGTCTACAATAGTGTTGCTTTCACAGAAGCAGTTGAGTCTAGGACTGGTGTTCAGCTATGTATGGGCTAGGGTGTTTAGAAGTCTATTAAGGGACAAGCATTGATATATTCTCTTGCCAAAGCTCCTAGTCCTTGTCTAGATGAAAGTTCTACTTCTATAGAATTCCTTGATGATAATATTCTAACTATTCAACAAGATGATATTTGGGAATTATATTTTGATGGGTCTTAAGTGTAAAATAGGTTCTGGGGTGGGTATCATCTTGATTCCCCCTACAAAAAAACCCATCCCTTTATCATATACATTAACCTTTCCTTGTACTAATAAGATTGCGGAGTATGAAGCTCTTATAGCTAGACTACGAGAAGATTCATCTCTCAATATCCAACATTGACAAATATATGGTGATTCACAAATAATAGTTGTACAGATTAAAGGAGGATATCAGACTAAAAATATTAAAATGACACAATATAGAGATTTAGCTCTTACTGTGCTTTTGCAATTCCCCTCTTATACTATCTAGACTTTACCTAGGAAGGATAATCAACATGTAGATGCTATGGCAAGTGCATCTTCCTTGGTTTTTATTGAGAACAATGCTAAAAACTTTCAATTTACTATACAAACTCTTAAACACCCTACAATTTCTAACAAGCTTACTCTTGACTATTTCAATTTGCATTCGAATGAATGGTATTCACATATTTTTCATTTTTTGAAAGATGGTACTTTTCCTAAATTGACAGCATGGAACATGCGTAATCGTATTTGGAAACTTGCAGCATGGTACATCATTTTAGGAGATACGCTTTACAAATGCTCTTATGAAGGATTATTATTAAGACATCTCAATAGAACTGAAATTCATGTAGCTTTAGCAGAGGCTCATTTTGGTTCTTGTGGGGGACATTTTGGTGGAAAATCCCTAGTTAATAAATTGCTTCAAATGGGATATTATTGGCAAACAATGGAATAATATTCTTTCATATTTGTTAAGAAATGTCCTCAATGTCAACAACATAGTAATTTGATTCATGTTCCTACTCGTGAGCTTCATAATCAAGTTTCCCCATGGCCTTTCAGTGTTTGGGGCTTTGACCTTATTGGAAAAATCTCACCGACTTCTTCTCAAGGACATACTTACATTCTCATCACTATGAACTACTTCACGAAGTGGGTTGAAGTTGTCCCTCTTTGTTCAACAATGACATATGTTATTTTTTATTTCATCCTTAATAATATCATAACAAGATTTGGTATTCCTTCAACGATAATTTTGGATAATGGAACATCTTTTAAAAATAAAGAAGTTACAAAATTCTTGGAGAAATATAGAATTCAACATAGATTTTCAACTCCTTATTATCCTCAATCTAATGGACAAGCTGAAGCATCAAATAAAATTATTGAACAAATCTTGAGAAAAATAGTTAATAAACATGCAAAGGATTGGCATACTCAATTGACTTATGCTTTATGGGCCTATAGGACTAGTGTTCGTACCACTACAAGTTCTTCTCCTTATAATCTTGTCTATGGTGCTGATGCTATTATGCCTTTGGAACTAGAAATACCTTCTTTGCATATTTCATTTCATGGGATAATTGATAAAGATACATTTTGTGAACAACACTTACAAGAATTAGAGATGTTGGATGAACAATGAATACATGCTTTAGAACATATAAAAGCTTACCATAAATCCCTTCAGAAACAATACAATCATAAGGTAATTGAAAGAACATTTGCAGTTGGTGATTTAGTTCTTTATGAGAATCAACAGAATGTGAATGCTTTACTAGGTGAAAAAGGAAAATTTAGCCGTAATTGGCTTGGACCTTTTGTTGTAATTGAAGACTTTGGTTTAGGTGCTTACAAACTTGCTGATATGGATGGTGTTTCTTTTAAGGAACCCATTAATATTTTGCATCTTAAACATTATTATCCTTAATTTCATTTCTTCCATCTGCATTTATGTATTCCTTATAAAGATTTATTTTATAGAACTTATGTAGTTACATATTGAATATGTTTATGCACTTTATTTTCTTTCTTTCTTTCTATTAATTAGTAGAGAAAGTTTTCATTCATCAAAAATATAGTTTTTCAAAGTTTTGATACATATGAGGCCAATGGCCCTATCTATCACTATGTCTATCACTATGTCACTCTGATGGCCGATGACTTCCAGATCTCTCTGCTCTGTGATGGGATGATGAAGATTTGTGTGTCCATGTATGGGTCCTAGAGATGTTCATACCCTATACAAACTCATGAAGACTCTATATCTCTATCATCATCTTCTCCTCTCTTTTTTTGCACATTCTTAGCTCTCACTGGATACATACAAAGATGTCGGCATGTCTTCCGAGATCCTTGTTACCAATGGAAGACTCTCACTCGTCGACTAGTAGTCAGTAGGATATAATGTTATCCTGGAGAACCTTAGATACAAAGCTCCTCCACTTCGCCATGCTAGCTATAGAAATAAAAACTTCTATTAGTCCCTTATCCTATCTATTTCAAATCAAATTATATTCAAATAATTTTCAATCAAATTTATACTTGGGTCTCCCTCTTGGATGTCACTAAAGTGCCTAGATGGTGGGGGCATGGAGTGACTACTCTCTCCATGATCGCTATATCTAGGCCTCAATCATGTTCTCAATGGTGATGTGCGTGTAATAGGTATATCTATACCAGTATCACTAGCTGGGGGCATGTCCTCAGCTCTCTCCTCTACTCTCTCCTCTGCTCTCTCATCTGCTCTCTCCTCCTCCATGGGATCTCCCTTAAAGATGTGCTCCTCCTCACCTCTGATATCCTCATCCTCCTCGGTGGCCTCACTATCCCAGTGTGTCCCCTCTGTAAAGCCTAGATCACCTATAGGATAATCCTCAAGAAAGATAGGGTGGGTCCCCTCCAAACTCTAGTACCTAATGTAATCTTGACTCACACATGAATAGGCTACATTTGATGGTACCTCTCTATCCACTATCTCCTCTGCATCACTATCCCCTATGTCTGCTATTGATGGTCAACATATGGCTCTGGGTCTCTGATAGTATCTCGTCAGATGTACATAGTGAGGTACCACCTTAGGGATTCCTTGTAATATGCCAAACTACCTCTTTACCTGATCATAATAGTAGGGCATCACTATATGAATCTGATGACCCTCTATTAGCTTACGCTACTATGAATGTCTCATCTAGACTCGTGTATCAGGCCACTCTCTCATTTGGCAGTAGGGTCTCCATATCACATCGGTGGGTGTGTGTTCAAAGCTGGGGGCCAATTCTGCGAAAGTCCATAGTGGAGGAAAAAAAGTAATACAAATCGGGCGCCCGATATTTACAAATTAGGCACCCGTTTAGCTTCGGGAGCCTAAAACAATTTTTCAAATTGGGTGCCCATTTAGGATCGAGCACCCAATGCAAAACGGGCACCCTATTTGTTCAAAACGGGTGCCCGATTTGAACAAATTGGGCGCCCGTTTTGAAAATCTATATATTTTTTGTTTTAAATGAAATTCTTGTCATTTTCATCCACAGCAAAAATGGAATCACATTTGGTATAGCTCAGGCACCCGGTTTAGCTTCCCCTGTCAACCCCACTTGCCATTTTTTCCTCTTCCAGGTAAGTACTATTGTTTTTTATTATTTTTTTATGATTTTTGTTTTTTTAAATGTGTAGTTTCAGGTTATTTTTAATTTAAAAATGTATAGCTTAATGTTATTTTCAAAATTATTGCATAAATTTAATTATATTTTATCTTTCAAAGTTGTAATTCTCTTTTATTTCAATTTCCTTAGTAAATTACCATACTAAAGTAGAAAACTAGTAAAATTTAGGTATATACAAAATTACATTGCAAAACCCTACATAGAAAACCAAAACCCTAGATAATAAAACAAAAACATAAACCTAGATAAAAAATTAATTTACGAAACCTTAAACTTAGAAAATCAAAATATAAATTTAGAAAACCAAAACATAAATTTAGTTCAACCAAAACATAAATTTAAAAACACAGACTCTCTCTCTCTTCCTCTCTCTCTCTTTCTCTCTCTCATCTTTCTCTCTCCTCTCTCTCCCTCTCTCTCTCTCTCTCTCTCTCTCTCTCTCCCTCTCTCCTCTTTCTCTCTCCTCTCTACGTTCTATTGTTTTTTATTATATTATAAAACCAAATTTTAGAAAATCATTTAATATAAATAAATAGAAAACCAAAACATAAATTTAGTTCATGCTATGTTTAATGTTATTTTCAAAATTATTGCATAAATTTAATTTTATATTTTATCTTTCAAAGTTGTAATAATTTTTTATTTCAATTTACTTCAAGTAAATTATTGTACTAAAGTAGAAAACTAGTAAAATTTAGGTATACAAAATTACATTGCAAAACCCTACATAGAAAACTAAAACCCTAGATAATAAAAAAAAAACATAAACCTAGATAAAAAGTTAATTTACAAATCCCTAAACTTAGAAAATCAAAATATAAATTTAGAAAACCAAAAAATAAATTTAGTTTAATCAAAACATAAATTTAAAAACAAAGACTCTCTCTCTCTCTCTCTCTCTCTCTCTCTCTCTCTCTCTCTCTCTCCCTCTCTCACTCTCTCTCACTCTCTCCTCTCTCTTCCTCTCTCTCTCTCTCTCCTCTTAAGTTTTGATTATTTAAGTCATTCAAGTTGTAAGGTAAAATATATTTTACAGTATGTTAATTGTAAATTATGTTTTAATTTGTACGCAGATTAACAATATGGATGACTTTCATATTGATGAGCTTATAGGTCAGCATGCACCACCACCTTGTCCTCCACCTCCCCCTCCCCCTCCATGCCCCCCTCTACCTCCACCTCCACCTCCACTTAGAGAGCTCAAAGATAATATTAGGAGAAA
Organism: Chamaecyparis obtusa; assembly: GCA_027943335.1. NCBI lineage: Eukaryota > Viridiplantae > Streptophyta > Pinopsida > Cupressales > Cupressaceae > Chamaecyparis > Chamaecyparis obtusa. The sequence goes on along the minus strand of BSBK01004082.1, from coordinate 335,676 downwards.
TGTAGAGGACATCTTGAGAGACATAAACATTATTAGGCATGATCCATATCCATCTATCTAGCTACAACACCTTGTAGATAGCATGCAAGGAGTAGTAGATTCCATACAGACATTAGACTACACGATTGATAATTTTGAGTTGTGGAGGGACTCTATGCATGTATATTATGCTAATGGCCTCTCTTATAAAGAGGTTAATAAGTTAAAAATTACAAAAAATGATTTGGCGCGCTATTTTTTGAACCCTACAATGGGTGAGCAGATAGTTGGCAAGAAGCCATGCATTTCCATTAGATGGTGTAGACACCTCGGGATAGCAGAGCATTTTTGGGAGCAGTGGTGGATGGTATTTGAACATCCACCACATGCTAATCATGAGGTCCCACTTTATTTTTTGAAGAAATTATGGGCTAAGTTTGAATTGGGTAAGAAACCCAATTACTTTGACATGAGAGCATTTCAGGGGGTTGGCTGGGGCATGCCAAATTGAGTGACAGAACTAGAAATCGTGTGCGCAATGAGCCCCTCATTCCTCTTCCAACTCTTGTACTTCTTGTACCTATTTATCATCGAGTAGTGCAGTCATCTCTTGGTTCTTTGAGTGCCCTTACGGGCAATTTGTTACAACACATGACCTAGGCGAGGACTACCCCCAGCATAGCACATGTTTGCACGAGTTGTGGGGGTATATGTACGGGTCCCCAATCTGATCTTGATGCTGCCCATGGTGGATATGGTCATGATGTTGGGGGTGCACATGGTGGATATGCCGATGATGATGATGGCGCACATGGTGATGCTGGAGATGATATCTCATCATATGTTGATTTCCTCAATGCAGATGAGGATCATCCCGCACAAGTAAATTTAATTATAATTTAAATATAGCGTACTATTAAATTTCTTATTTATACAATTATGAGCCATAAGATGTGGATTTTTTGGTGAACAAAGGAAGGTTGACCCTCCAACATTCATTATCCGTCATCATATGACATCGACACCTCAACATCTCGGTGCTCCATTCACGGTATGCACTTTGATCTTGATACATTTAAACTTTAAACAAAATAAACTTTAATTGATAATGTGTTTGACATATTTTTGTGATTTTGTAGGGTCTCTCATGTATGACTGAGATTGATAGTCCTTCATTCTCTGCCCCACTAGTCACCGAGAGTCAGCCGCATATACCTATAGTATGTTTTTCATTTATTAATTTTAAGTATTTGTATCTTACTAATTTATGTACAACTTTGATTCACACTTATTTTTTTGTAATTCTAGGCTTTTTGATTGTCTCATGTTGCACAATCCCGTTTACGTCCTCACTCATCAGTGACATTAGCTACATGTCACACACAGGTAATGTACACATGTTTTTATTCCATATTTATATATTTGATCAAGTTATATATACTTTATAATTTATGTATATATGTACTATAAGTTTGATTCATGCTTTATATATGTTGTTTAGGTTGACACCACCATGAGTCTTGGCATGGCTATAGGATTAAGCCAAATGCATCCATCGACACTATCCTTTGAGGTGATGATTAATTTAAGTAATTTTTCAATGTCTTGTGTGTATCTAGATATTTTTCAATGTCCTATGTGTATCTAGATCTTAGATGATTAATTTAAATAATTTTTAATTTGTACTTTAAATTTTTTTATAGGACTTGTCTTCATCCACTTTTCATGTAGTTGAGGATGAGGGTGCTCGAGACCAGACAGAGCAGGATTAGGGTGCTCAGGACCAGATGGAGTAGGATGAGGGTACTTAGGACCAAACAGAGCATGTTGATGCATTACAGTCCTGCTCACGTGGAGTGAAGAGGACTGTAGATCAGCTAGATGAGTAGAGTTAGATTATGATGACTATTTGAACTATTTGGACTTGTTCATTTTATTTATGATGACTATTTGAACTTGTTTTATGATGACTATTTGGACTTGTTTTATGATGACTATTTAGGCTTGTTTTGACTTGTTCATAGTATTTTTACTTGTTAGAGTAGGACTTGCATTATATACTAGTCCACTTGTTATCATATATTGTACTTGGACTTGTTTTTAGAGTAGGACTTTGTTTTGTGATTGTATGTATATATCATGAGTTGATATGATGGAAATTATGATACATGTAAATTATTTTAGGACTTGTTATGTAATTTATCAATTTATTATTAAAAAAATATCTATCTAACAATGACATCTATTAATTCATGTGTAATTGATCTAAGTATAATATCTAGTTACATGTTACTTGAGTAATATGAACACTTTGATTAACTATAAAAAAAATCATCTAGATCTAACAATGACATCTATTAATACATGTAAAATTGACAAGAACAATATGGATACATTACAAACTTAATAACTATTAAACAATGAGATCTATTAAGTGAACATATTTTGACCAATGTGCATAGTTTAATATTTGTAACAACAAAATTAGGTGAATACAAAGTTATGAATTTAACTTAAATATTTAAAACAAAATTCGATGTATAAAAGTGAGTTCGTGTGATCTTAAATTATTAAACCCAAATTGTACGAATACAAGAGTGCATTGTACTACATAAATAGTTCATGTCTATGTTCTTCCAGACATCCTGCATCATAAAAATAAACATGTTGAAATGTTAGAATTTATAAACGTTCATTTAAAGTTAATTTTAATTTTAATTTCAAATCTATATCTCTAAATTATAAATTATGACACTTCAAAGAAGACGTGTAGAAAACATATACAACTATGACAATTGAACAAAAACTTACATGTATAAATTTGATTCAACCTAATGTACCATCAGCATACTCTCTTTTCTGCAATGTAGATCTATGTTCTTCCTGACATCCTGCATCATAAAAATAAACATGTTGAAATGTTAGAATTTGTGTACTCGAGTTCATTTAAAGTTAATATGACAATTGAACAAAAATTTACATGTATAAATTTGATTCAACATAATGTACCATCAACATCCTCTCTTTTATGCAATGCATCTAGATGTTCTTCCCGACATGGACTGCATCATAAAAATAAATATGTTGAAATGTTAGAATTTATGTACTCAAGTTTATTTAAAGTTAATTTTAATTTTAAAGTTAATAAGACAATTGAATAAAAACTTACATGTATAAATTTGATTCAGCCTAATGTACCATCAACATCCTCTCTTTTCTGTAATGCATCTATGATTGCCTCATGCTCTTCCATTGAAAGTGTCCATAAAATTTTATTAGCAGGTCTCCCTTTGTATCTTTACAATTTGATATTTGTTGACACTACCAAATGGGAATAGTGTATAATCTTCTTTTCTGATTGGTAGTCTTCAAAAGCTAGTAAACCATTCCTTCTTGTTAGGTATTTGCGTAGCCATGTACCTACTTGATGACATATCAACTTTTTCTTAGGTTCTACACATCGAGCTAACCAATACTCTTTCTGCTCTTCATTATCCTCAAGTGCAAAAACAACATACATATGTCCTACAAAACCAAATTAAGTACATGTGCACTGTAAATAAAACTTGTTTAAATTAAAGGTTTATAATTCAAATATATATATATATATATATATATATATATATATATATATATATATATATATATATATATATATATATATATATATATATATATATATATATATATATATATATATATATATATATATATATATATATATATAATCATAAATTATATGACATACACATGTAACTAATATATAATTTAAATTTTTACAATAAATTTTATTAAATTACCAGGTTGTATGAGATCTGAAACACCATCATAATCTTCTGATGCAAAGGCATGATCTAGGTCTTCATTTATTATAACATCTTCATCTTGTCTCTCACTAGGTGTTAATGATTTGTGTCACCATTCTTCAACCCATTTTGTATTCTCGCATTCTTCCCATTCATCTGCAACACAGAATTGACAAAAACATGCAAGCTCCCTAGTCCATATAGTCCAAGTGTTAGAATTAGAACTCCTAAATGAATGTCATTTAGTCAATCCGCTGATTGTATTAAAATCATATCTTGAAAAGATATTCTTCTCTTCAACTAGCCAGAAAAATGTCTGATTGTAGAGTTCTGACTTGATCCTGTAGACCAACTTATTTTACACCATTCAACAATTGCACATGCATCTTTAAATTTTGATTTTTCCTCAAATTTGGGTTGCTCTCTACAAAGGGCTCTCTCAACACATGCACCAACACCATCATGTTCTCCCTTCCCGTGTCCAGCCTCAAAAAAACTTCAGATATGTTGGATATTTATTTTCTTGTGCATCCTACTCAACCAATAAAACATTCTAGCATTCTTGAATTATCTTGTGCAATTATCTCACCATATTAGATGTTGTGTTATATGAATTTCTCTCTCCCTTAAATTTTCATAAAAGATATTAAAGCAATATTGGACAAACTCCGATGAGTGTAACTTATTATCACTCATATAGAAATGGTACTCTCTCAATATTTTTTGATCCTCTTCTGTACTATCAGGTGCATGTCTATAGACAATATGAACAAAAATTGTTACTTGCACTGAATTATAATATTGTGGTTGGATCTCATCTTGTGGTGCAAGCATGTAGTTCTCTGCAAAGTCAACAACTAACAATATACTACCAATTGGAAATTTATTCTTGCATATTTGAAATTGTCCATCTAGCCATCTAGAATTATGAGAGTGTTTCACATATTTAGGTATGATCTTACTCTTGAATTCATTCATAAAAGCATTAACACTAAGTTTTTCAGTTATTAGGTTACACCATTTTCCAACTTTTCCATCCTTCAATGTGTTAGTCCATTTTCTTGTCACAACAAAATCCTTTGAAATGGCTTCTTCCCTGTAAATGTTTCTTGGTTTGTGCCCTGCCCTATGTTCCTTGTGTTGTCACCTTGCTCTGGTCCAAACTGCATCTCCAAATTCACAAATCCCAGTAAGTTATTCAAAGTTTAAAGTCTGCTGGAAATTTTGTCAAAATTTGCCTAAGTGTCGAAAACCCACAGTGTTTTAAAAAATCCATGATATTTTTGATCTATGTGTTTTTGGCCTGCATTGTTTTTGACCCTTTGTCCTCCAGCTTTGTGCACTTATCTATTGACACATTAGAAACTTTGTGTGTTTTTGATCTTCTTTCATCAAAAACTTTGTGTGTTTTTGACCTCCCTATTGTCGGTCTGTCAGCTTTCCTTAAGTGCGCAAGTGCGATAATAGGTGGGCCTGGGGCTTCAAGGCTCTTCTCTGATTGGTCATCGCATGGCCGCATGTCAGACTTTTCTGACATGCGATCATGCAACCACCTTCCATCTGTCCGTGTGGGTCCTATTTCTTCCTGATGTTCTACTTGGTAGGTGGTTAAGCTTTCATTCCGTGACTTGGCGACTTGTGGTTACCTCCTGTTCACTGGTTTTTGGTAGTTATTCTCTTAACATTCAGTGACTTGGCGGGCGGTCTATTTTTCTTCAGTCATGCAATCTCTTCATTCCTAGCGGTTAGCGGCTGACATCTAGTGACTCGGCGACAGTTAGTTGCGTAGTCATTGAATTCTTGGTAGCTTGTTAGTGGGGGCCCTCATCAGAGGTGGTGTACATGTGGTAGCTTGTGGTTGGCTGTCGCATGGTCACATAGCCAAGTTTTTGGCTATGCGATCATGTGACCGCTTGCCACATGTCGTTGGGGCCCATTAGCAGATGTGGTGCCAGTTACAATTTGGTGGCGTGACATGTGGCAGCTTTGGGTTGGCTATCGCATGATTGCATAGCCCAATTTTTTGGCTATGCGATCATGTGATCGGTCGACATGTATCCATGGCAGTATGGCGATAGTTGCGGTACCTCTTGCGGTGGTGGTTACAGTGGTAGTTATGGTAGCATTTTTTTGGCTGCCACATGTTCGTATAACCCATCTCTGGGCTATGCGATCATGCGATAGGATGCCATGTGTCCCTGGGGCCATCTATATTTGCTTGGTGGTCCCATTCATAGGTGTGCCACGAAAATCTCCAGTTGGTCCATGCTGGTGGGAGGTTAGGGTTTGAATGCGGGCCCGGGCTAAGGTGTCTCAGTGGATATATGACAGTTGATAGGTTTTCTATTTGTGGCTTGTCGCATGTTTGCGTAAGCCAGTTTCCCAACTTGCGAACATGCGACAAACCTTGTTGAGGCAAGCGATGGCATCGACAGTTAAGAGAAGGTGGTGGGAAGTAGCATGTCGCATGTTCACATAGCCCATTTTCGGGCTATGCAATCATGCGACAACTGTTTGGTGTCGCCATTGCGGAGTTAGCTTGAGATGTTTGAATGGTTAAAACTTGAGGCCGGCGAGTGCATGGTGACAATTGCAGATTCAAATTTGAATCTCTGTGAATGTTTCCAGTGACCTATAAGGAATGAAATTGATGGTAGGAAGGGCCCCAGTTGGTGAAACTGATCTTCTCCACCGTTCCAATGCACTCTTGGGTATGAGATGATTGTAAAGAGGAGTGTCTTGCCGTAGGGGAATAAATGAAATGTACCAAAAGTAGTTGCAGGGTCACTTCTAGTTTGAATTTTGTAGAATTTTGATTGATTTTCGATGCCTTTTAGAGATTCTTTCATGATTGAAGATCAAGTGTTAATTGCATTCAGGACTTAGTGTTTTCCCTCTGAATTGTATCAGATTTTGAAATGCCTAATTGATGGAAAACTCTAACCATGGTTACCCTTAGCTTGTTGCATCTTAACTTATGTGGGATTTCAAGGTAACCATGGGTATATATGTTGTTTTTGCTAATTAACCAGGGGTTCCAGTTTAGAGTTCCTTCCTAGTTCGAGTGAGAGGTTCTGACCTACATATTTCTTCTTCTCTCTCCATATAGGGTATTTTGTTTCCATTGCTGGTTCAGAGAACATAATACATATTGTAACAGATTTATTTTATGCATGAGAACTTAGTTTGTTCTTACTATGACTAAGCTATCTCCATTTGAATTCTGAATGCATTAATCATACATCAAGGGTGTCTGGTTTTTCTACTTGTATTGCCTAAGTGTTTGCAAGTGGATTTATCTTCGCAGAGGTAACTGGTTCAGGGTTAGTGTTTATGCATGTATGAGCTAAAATATCAAAGATAGGTCATGCTTGTCTTCCAATAGATGCTAGTTAATGTATTGTCCTTTCATAGGTCTCTTCTAGTGGGAGGGTTAAAATCCTTTGATGGATAATAGCATGCTTGAATGCACAGGTGGGTGTTCAGTTGAGGTTTGGTCATGGTGTGTGATTGATGTCAGGCATCAACACATTGAGCATATTGTGTTCTTGTTTCATAACTATCTCTTGCAGTAGGGTATTTGACTCTATGGCCAATTGGATAAGGCACTAGTCTATCAGAGACTTAGGGCATCTCAGGGGACCTTTCAATCATTTTAAAATCATTTCCATTCAGTCCCACCCTTTCCCTTTCAAGTTGTTAGTGTAGTTCTCTAGTTTTCATACTCACCCCATGCAAGTTGGGCTATTGCATGAGATATTGGTTTCATTGAGGTACATGATACCTAAAAGAGTTTGAAAATCATTCCACAGTCAGTTACCTACAGGCTCATAGTGTGACACAAGGTAATATGTGTGTGCAGTTGAGGTATACCTACCTGAGTGATGTGGAGCTCAAAGAGTAGAAGGATCTCTCTTTGATCCTTGTCAGTTGGCCCTTTTTCTTGTCAGATTTGGAGTGTTGAGTGAATGTGACACTAGCCCTATCAATCCTGATGCCAAGCTGACCTTTGGAGAAAAAGAAAACCAACAAAATGATGACTCTGCTGGGGAAGAGGTAAAAGATAGCAAGTCTTTCTACTTGGCTGGATCATCCTAGAGTTTGGTTAAAAGATCAAAGGGTCAGATATAAAAATAAAGAATTTGCTGATATTTTCTCACATGGTTGTGAGTGGTAGCTCTGATTTGTCTTTATTTGATCAGTGCATCTTTTTGATAAATAGTGTGTACTTGGTGTAGCTTTGTGTTGGCTGGAAGAAGAAATAGTGAGACATTTTCCTCTCAAGGAGGTGGTAGTTCTGCATGACACAGTTATCTGATGGAGCTTCAAAGTGAGCCCAAGATCTACCCTACCTTCCAGCCAAAGGGTCTTCTGCTACAAGTTTCTCCCAGGTACTTCTCAAGTTTTAAATGTTTCCTTATGAGGTGATCTAAGCACTAAGAGAAAGAAAATGGTGTGATAAAGAGGTTAGCATGCTTCAATGAATAAGAGTTGCAATTCTACAAATTTTTGGTGAAGTATGAACATGGGTAGTGGAAACTCCAGTTTCATTTTTTAGCCCATGGGTGTTTACATATGTTTATAGCAGAAAAAAGTTGTGTTTTGGTCTAGTTGGTGGTCTACTCTCCCAGAGATCTGAATTCTCGCATGGGCACAAGTTACCCATTGTCCCCAACCAGAGCCATTATTAGTCCATTTTCTAGTCACAGCAAAATCCTTTGAAATGGCTTCTTCCGTGAAAATATTTCTTGGTTTGTGCCCTGCCCTATGTTCCTTGTGTTGTCACCTTGCTCTGGTCCAAACTGCATCTCCAAATTCACAAATCCCAGTAAGTTATTCAAAGTTTAAAGTCTGCTGGAAATTTTGTCAAAATTTGCCTAAGTGTCGAAAACCCACAGTGTTTTCAAAAATCCATGATGTTTTCAGTCTGTGTGTTTTTGGCCTGCGTTGTTTTTGACCCTTTGTCCTCTAGCTTTGTGCGCTTATTTGTTGACGCGTCAGAAATTTTATGTGTTTTCGATCCTCTTTCATCGAAAACTTTGTGTTTTCGACCTCCCCATTCCTGGTCTGTCGACTTTCCTTAAGTGTGCAAGTGCGATGATAGGTGGGCCCGGGCCTTCAAGGCTCTTCTCTGATTGGTCATCACATGGCCGCATGCTAGACTTTTCTAACATGCGATCATGCGACTGCCTGCCATCTATCTGTGTGGGTCCTATTTCTTCCTGATGTTCTGCTTGGCGGGCAGTTAAGCTTTCATTTCGTGACTTGGTGACATGTGGTTATCTCCTGTTCACTGGTTTTTGGTAGTTATTCCCTTAGCATTCAGTGACCTGGCAGGTGGTCTATTTTTCTTCAGTCGTGCAATCTCTTCATTTTTGGCAATTAGCGGCTGACATCCAGCGACTCAGCGATAGTTAGTCATGTAGTCACTGAATTCTTGGCAGCTTGTCAGTGGGGCCCATTGTCAGAGGTGGTGTACATGTGGTAGCTTGTGGTTGGCTACCGTATGGTCGCATAGCCAAGTTTTTGGCTATGCGATCATGCGACCACTTACCACGTGTCCTTGGGGCCCGTTGGCAGATGTGGTGCTAGTTGCAATTTGGTGGCGTGACATGTGGCAGCTTTGGGTTGGCTGTCACATGATTGCATAGCCCAATTTTTTGGCTATGCAATCATGTGATCGGTCAACATGTGTCCATGGTAGTACGATGATGGTTGTGGTACCTCTTGTAGTGGTGATTGTAGTGGTAGTTACGGTAGCAGTTTACGGGCTGCCGCATGTTCGCATAACCCATCTCTGGGCTATGCGATCATGTGACAGGATGACATGTGTCCCTGGGGCCCATCTATATTTTCTTGGTGGTTCCGTTGGTGGGTGTGTCATGGCAATCTCTGATTGGTCTATGCTAGTGGGAGGTTAGGGTTTGAATGTGGGCCCAGGCTAAGGTGTCTCAGTGGTTACATGATAGTCGGTAGGTTTTCTATTTGTGGCTTGTCGCATGTTCGCATAAGCTAGTTTTCCAGCTTGCAAACATGCGACAAACCTTGTTGAGGCAAGCAACATCATTGGTAGTTAAGAGAAGGTGGTGGGAAGTAGCATGTTGCATGTTTGCATAGCCCATTTCTGGGCTATGCGATCGTGCGACAACTATTTGGTGTTGCCATTACGGAGTTAGCCTGAGATGTTTGAATGGTTAAAACTTGAGGCCCGTGAGTGCATGGTGACCATTGCAGATTCAAATTTGAATCTTTGTGAATGTTTCTAGTGACCTATCAGGATCGAAATTGATGGCAGGAAGGGCCCGAGTTGGTGAAACTGATTTTCTTCGCCATTCCAATGCGCTCCAGGGTATGAGATGATTGCAAAGAGGAGTGTCTTGCCATAAGGGAATAAATGAAATGTATACAAAGCAGTTGCAGGGTCACTTCTAGTTTGAATTTTGCAGAATTTTGATTAATCTTCAGTGCCTTTTAGAGATTCTTTCATGATTGAAGATTAAGTGTTAATTGCATTCAGGACTTAGTGTTTTCCCTCTAAATTGTATCAGATTTTGAAATGCCTAATTGATGGAAAACTCTAACCAAGGTTACCCTTAGCTTGTTGCATCCTAACTTGTGTGGGATTTCAAGGTAACCATGGGTATATATATTATTTTTGCTGATTAGCTAGGGGTTCCAGTTTAAAGTTCCTTCTTGGTTCCAGTGAGAGGTTCTGTCCTGCAGATTTCTTCTTCTCTCTGCATATAAGGTGTTCTATTTCCATTACTGGTTTAGAGAACATAATACATGTTGTAACAAATTTATTTTATGCATGAGAACTCAGTTTGTTCTTACTGTGACTAAGCTATCTCCATTTGAATTCTGAATGCATTAATCATACATCAAGGGTGTCTGGTTTTTCTTCTTGTATTGCCTAAGTGTTTGCAAGTGGAGTTATCTTTGCAGAGGTAACTGGTTTAGGGTTAGTGTTTATGCATGTATGAGCTAAAATATCAAAGATAGGTCATGCTTGTCTTCCAGTGGATGCTAGTTAATTTATTGTCCTTTCACAGGTCTCTTCTAAGGGGAGGGTTAAAATCCTTTGATGGATAATAGCATTCTTGAATGCACAGGTGGGTGTTCAGTTGAGGTTTAGTAATGGTGTGTGATTAATGTCAGGCATCAACACATTGAGCATATTGTGTTCTTGTTTCATAACTGTCTCTTGCAGTAGGGTATTTGATTCTGTGGCCAATTGGATAAGGCACTGGTCTATCAGAGACTTAGGGCATCTCAGGGGACCTTTCAATCATTTTAAAATCATTTCCATTCAGTCCCACCCTTTCCCTTTCAAGTTGTTAGTGTAGGTCTCTGGTTTTCATACTCACTCCATGCAAGTTGGGCTATTGCATGAGATATTGGCTTCATTAAGGTATAGGATACCTAGAAGAGTTTGAAAATCATTCCATAGTCAGTTACTTGTAGGCCTGTAGTGTGATACAAGGTAATATGTGTGTGCAGATGAGGTATACCCGCCTGAGTGATGTAGAGCTCAAAGTGTAGAATGATCTCTCTTTGATCCTTGTCAGTTGACCCTTTTTCTTGTCAGATTTGAAGTGTTGAGTAAATCTGACACTAGCCCTATCAATCCTGATGCCAAGCTGACCTTTGGGGAAAAAGAACACCAACACAATGGATACTCAATAGTTTTAAATCTTTGTACATTAACTAATTGTTGTCCAAAATCAAATGAAATATTTTCATGCAAACATTCATCTAATAATGTAAGATTGCCGCATACATCACATACACCAGAAATACATGCATTCAAAAGATAAAATTGCTCATTAGGTGGGTTACAAAACAAATTTGATATAAACTCCTTTAGAGTTTCAGGTGGTATATTTATACCACATTCTTGCAACATTTCATTAGTATGCATAGTAGAATGTATAGATCAAAAAATATCATAATGATAATGAAATTAAACATGAGTTTTGCAACAACAGGTGATTCTTTCTTTGTTAATCCTTACATACCATGGTTTACATTTTTCAAAATATCTTTGACTAATACTAATAGTTAACACCTTATCATCCATAAATTTTTTATACAATTCTATTTGAGTCATATCTAAAAGGTGTTTTGGATGTGGATCACAAACTTTTGAATTGACTCATAATTTAAGAACATCTCTGGCATTAGGGGATACTCTTGTATTATCATGCCAAAAAATTTTAATCAATATTTTGACTTCACCAGAAAGTTTAATGTTAGACCTTGGGAGTGTGCCACTGAAGGTCCATAAATGGTTTGCCGGATCACTTTCAAAGTTAACTCTTCTCTTTACAGCTCTTGCTAAAGTTTTATGATTAATATTAAGATATCCACTTATGTTTGAAATCATTCTTTTATCAGTAGTAGTTTTGTTTACTAAAGCTCTTGTTATTGCTCGTCATGCCATATTACTATCTTTAGAATGACTTTTCTTTCCAATTGTGTCAAAGGCACTAGCAATAGTTGATACAACTTGTTTTAGAGACTCATCCTTCTTCTTAGTTTTCACATAAATGCCTAACCTCTTCATCACTTTTCGCATTTTAGATATTTTAATTAATTGTAACATTAATTGACATTGAAACCCAAATTTCTTATTATAAAAAAATTCTCTAAACAATCTGCTCACATGTGTCCTAATCTGTCTTGATGAAACCAAACCATGCAGATTGTTTAACACATCAATTTTAATTGAAATTGTTCATTTATTTCATTATCATTCAAATGAGTTTCTTTCTCAATCGGTGTTTCTATGTCTACATTTACATTGTTAATTTCAATTTGAATTGGTGTTTGATTTTCAGTTTCAATTGGGGTTTGATTTTTAGTTCCTTTATCATTATGATTAACATTACTAATTTCTAAAATTTCACGTGCAATTAAACTTGTTAATCTATTTTCAGGAATAAAATTTAAATCATTTCTATTATAACCCGCTTCTAGAAAATCATGAACATCTTTATCAAAATAAGTTGTAACAATTGGATGCGAAGACATACCTGTATCCAATACTAGATTAGAAGATGCACCTGATTTTTCTTCTTCAACCTCTACATCCATTATGGTGTCTTCATTGTCCTCCTCTTTTGAAATAATTATTGAACTTGATGCTCCAACATTATTCAAGTTTTGAAGTCTTTCTCTTCTTTCTCATTGTCATTTTGCCTCTTCTCTATTTTTTGCAATCTCCTCAGGTGTCAGATTCTTCTTTAACCTCTTTCTACATTGATTTGATCCCATTTTTGCAGAAAAATTCAAATTGAAACAATCTTTCATGAATGTCAGATTCAAAATAAGACAAATAAAAGGAATGTTGGTAGAAATATTCTCTTTGTCCGGTGCGAATCGATAGAAAATAAAATGAAAAGTCACAACCATTAGATTAGGCCCACAGTCTGGTTTTTTTTATTGCAATGACACTTTAAGAAATGGGTGCCCATTTTTAGTTTCATGAAACAGGGGCCCATTTTTTGATACTAAAAATGGGCACCCATTTTAGATTTACAAAATGAGGGCCCGTTATTTGAATTTAAATAACGGGCGCCTGATTTGTAAATCTATGGGTAGGAACCTTACCTCTTGGCTTGGGTTTTGGTTCAGGACAGGCTTGGTCCCACCAAGCCTATGCTTGACCCTGCAAAAAAATGGCTAAGGCATTACAGAGTAAAATTTCTACCTTGCCATAATTTTTAGGACAACTTCCCGAATGAATTTTTTGATAAAACAAAAACCCATTTTAGCTTTTATTGTGTAGATTATAAAAATACAAATTTTATAGTGATATGATAAATTTTAATATTTATACAATATTTATTAAGCCAATGTGGTACGTAAACTTGAAATACCAAGGTTAACTAAAACTTTAATAACTTTTTAATTTTTTTTAAAATGAGTTATATGTCATCACACTACATATAATTATTTTCAATTTTAAAAAAAAAAATTAAAAAAAAGTGAAGTTATCATCAAATTATGGTGTCTGTACACCAGAGGTTTAAAAAATATACTTTATAGTCAATTAAAAATTAATAAAAAAAAATATTCAGTAAAAAGATAAGATAAAATATTTTCATCAATCTTCAGTGTTTTAGGTACCTTTTCCCAAAAGGATTTCCAAAAATACATTCATTTACTTCAAAAAAGGGTGTCCGTACACGTGTGAGCTGTGGTCCTGAAACAAGCATTTTGAAAAAGTGGTTTTTAGACATGCATACTAAAATTCAATTTATACCATGTGGGTATTGAAATAAATTACATATTTGAAAACTAGATTCCGAGCACTAAATTTTATACTACTGAAGTTTTTCAAGATTCAATCTTTAAGTGCTTCAAATTTGGACATCAATTGACAGAAATTTTGAAAAATAGAGAAAACACTTCCACTTTTTGGCCAAAAGTGGGACCCGACTTCTTGCAGCCACCCCGGTGCTAGCAATGCGGTCTAGATGTACTCTCCAATAGAGCATATCCCCAAACTACCACACATCCCTTAAAAGATATGCAAAGGCTCTTGATGTGCTCGCATCTACCATCACTGACACTCCTTGTGGATGTGTACATGTGAAGTGCTCAAAAATCCATACCTGCAGAACTATTCATGTCGATAGACTCTCTCGCCGATACCTCACTAGCTGAACCAACTCATGGTATAGCTGAGCTAGCATGTTGCAACCCCATGAGAACATGGTCCTCTCTCTCTCCATCTTTTGTATGACATGTTAGAGGTGAGCAAAATATGGTACCCTTTGAGTTGGGTAACAAAACCAAGGCTACTATACACAACATCACCTTCTGTACTAAAGGTGTAGGCCTTGATAGTATGGTAGATTGTAGGATCTGATCTAGCCGGCTCCACATCACTGGACGCATTCCTGCATAATACTTTATGTCTACATGGATCTCCTCAAAACCATGCTATGCCTGGGTTTGATAGTCTCCCCTCAGACTGGAAGCTGCATGATCCTATAAACATCCTCTAAATTCATTGTGATCTCCCTAGAAGGAAGATGGAGGGAGCATGTATCCTCATCCCATCTCTTTATCAAAGCCAACAACATGGCTCAGTGTGGTCTGATCTATGGAAGGACTAATACCCAGTACAGTCCCACATCGCTCAGTAATTGCATCTCCTCATCATCTAGCTCAGACAGTCTCTCCTTGACATTCACTAGCATTTCCCCAAAGGGATGCTCTCGGAAGCAGACTAGGTCCTGCAAGAACAAACAACCATCATATCAGTAATATACATTATCAAATATGAAAAACTAACTGAACTAGGTCAAAGTTGACCTCAGTTAGGTCAATGTTGACCTTACTGGGTCAATGTTGACTTTATTGGGTCAGGGTCAACCTTTTTGGGTCAAGGTCGACCTCATCTCAAAACATGACAAAAACCCCCTGGGCAATGTTGACTTTCATGGGTCAAAGTTGACCTAGGTAGGTCAATGTCAACCTAAATGAAACAGGGTCGACCTAAAGGGGGTAAAATCAACCTAACCTATCAAAAACAAGAATTTGAAAAGAACAAAGGTGGATAAAGGAAAAACTCACCTCGGGTAGTGGTCATCTGGTAGCTAAGCTGTGTCTCAAAGACTCCAGGCGTGTCGCTCATAGTTCCTCTCTTCTCAGCATCTTGCTTTCTTGTTTCAAATCTGTAAATGGTAAGAATGAGTAAGTATTACTTTTATCTCTTTTATAAGATAAAATTAGGGTTTTCTTAGGGTAAACTCAAAATTTCTTCTTTATGCATTTAGATAGACATCCAATCTTTCCATCACAACTTGAGTTCGGTATCTCTATTTTTAGTGCCATCAGTGGCATTGGAATCATGATTTAGACACCTAACTCCTTGAACCATTTTAGGAAGGTTAGGAATCCTTATAATTGGTTTAGGAAAGGACTTTTCAACACTCTACATCTCCAGTATATAGAGTTTTTCTTATCACCCTATTTCACCCTTCCAAAGTAGAAAGCCGAAACAGGGGGGGCGGCATAAGGGGCTCTATACACTTCTCAAATTATCATATAGTAAGTTCTAGGTGATTTATAGATTTTCATTAACCTTGTGTGTTGTAGGTTCTAATAGTTTTTTGCAGGATCTTTACATCGAGGACTTGGCTATATCCTTTCATTTACTATGATGCTTTTTTACTTTAGCTTGCATATTCATGTAGTGTCATATCTAAGCTAAAGTGGGGGCTAAATGTATCATCTTAAAATGGAAGCACTTCCATCTTGATAGGTTTAGCACCCTCTTTTACTACATTTATCATGATAGACATGCATTTAGGATGCATTTTGCACTCATTTTCTTCATTCTAGGTGAAATTAGGGTTAGGATCCTGAGGATTCTCCTTAATTTCCCTCTTCCATGGCTCTATTTTCTAAGTAGGACTTAGAAATAGGTCCTCCTAGCCTTCATCACAATAATCATAGAATTTTATGTCTATCTCAGACATTTTGTTCTGTTCTGGCATCTATTCTAGGTTTCTGGGCATCCCCGGGACCTCCTAACTGGGTTCTAACTCAATCTATGACTAGGGTCAGATTCGAGGTTGAACCTAACTAGGTCAGGGTCGAGGTCAAACCTAAATAGGTTAGGGTTCAGCTTAGACCTAACTAGGTCAGGTCCAACCTTGATTTTGACCCCTTTCTCCAAATTTGGAGAATCTTTGATTTTCGGGCATTGGGCTTTTAGGATATTTAGTTTCCTGCCTCCAGGTTAATCATTTCGGGTTTCAGGATGGTAAATCCTTTAATTTCATTTAATCTAGGTATATTTTATAAAGGTTAGGACCTAATTGGGATTTAATTCTCCAAGGTGGCCCCTCTAGAGGATTGTGCCTTAATTCACTATAAAAGGAGGCCTCCTCTCTCATTTTCACATCCACAATCAAGCAATTGTAAGCTCTCAAGTGCAAGCAAGGGATAGTGAAGGTGCAAGATAGAAAGAGGAAGATATAGAAGATCAAGCCATTGTTGACATCAAGCATCTTTGTGAACTCATATTTCAAGCAAGAGAGATCCTTTCTTCCTTGATCCACCATTATCAACTTTCAAGTATTCAAGGACTCAATCATGGAGTAGAAATTATGGATTGTGAGTTGGGTAGAAGTACTTTAGCCTTGGGGGCTTGGTATGATTTTCTATCTTATTCAAATATATTCATTGTTTTTTCATACATATTCATGCTAGGGTTTTGATCAAGAAGATTAGATCTTGGAATTACACTTTCAATACATACACACACACATTCTATTTCAATCAGCTATTCATGGAGGTGGAGACCACCAAAATGGGGGTTTGACTAAGGCAAAACCCTATATAGCCACCCCCAAAACTCCCTTTTTCAAATATTTACAGTCGCTATTTCGAGAATCAGATGATAGATTTGAGTACCCGTTTTGTTGAACTTTCAGGATCTATGAACATAATCAAAAGCAGACATCAAATAAAAAATGTAGTATTTGACCTTTTATGAGGGTCAAACCTGAGCTGAGCCATCCTTGAAAAATATTTCTAGGTTTTCTCCGTCTCGGCATTTCCAATCCACAATAGGTTTTAGATTTACCCAAAAGTATACATGGACTTTAGAAAATAGGTATTTATAAATCAATTTCATGATGAGGTATGTATCTTGACCTAATTGATTTTCAAGTATTTACTTATGCTATTCCAATTTCAATTTCAAATGAATATGTGCTGAATGTTAGGTACATTACTATGTTTCCATTTTAACCGTATTCAAAAAGTTAATTATTTTAACACACCAACTATATAAAGGATTTTACAACAATAAATTTAACTCTATCATAAATAAAATTTTATATTTTACTTAATTTGCATTATTTACTTTGCATGGAATTCAATACATGCATAGATGCAATTATAAGTCATGTGTTTTAGATTTTCCCCCAAAAAATATTTTTTTTAATGCATATTGAAGTTTAAAGGAACTCTACTATAGTTCAAGCGATGGTGTAGTGGTGGGCAACAGAATGAGTAAACAAAGTGTTTGGTTGTGAATGAATAAAATGCACTATTTTGTCAGCCCAGTGATATTTTTATTTTTATTTTTTATTTTTAAAAACCCATCCCCCTCATATAAATATAGAGGTGAGCCAGTAATTGTAGCTTTTATTGTAGTGTGACTAGCAATTAACTAGTCTTTCTTCTTCTTGGATTTTCGTTCGATTTTCTAGTGGATAAATTCCCTTGTTTTGAAATACGAAAACATCCATGGAAATGGAAGGTAAAGTGTAGTTGAAGAGCTTAGACGATGAGATATTTGAGGTTGATGAGGTGGTGGCATCTAAGTCTTTAACAATGAGAAATTTGATTGAGGATGGAGAATGTCCTGGTAACATCCAACTATTGAAATTAAAAGTTTTAGAACTATGTTTTTCATTATGTGAAGAAAGACATTATTTCACAGAATAATTGTATATTACTTTTCTTACTAAAAAAAATAACAATCCCTTTTCCTTTCAAATAAAAGTTTCTGCACAACTAAAATTTTAATCATCTCATTCTCAAACTCCTCTCAATGCTAAAATGGCAATATTTTGTTGAAAACAAGGCCAAAAAGAAAAAGGATGAGCCCCTGAAATAGCACAACACTATCAATCTAATATCAACAAAGTTGAAGATTTAGAAATTCACCAGTAACATCACAAAACTATTCATTAAACTCCATAGACATGGTCACCAAATATTTACTAATATTATCAACCATCACAAGTACTATTTTTTGTGCACATCAACATGGGGTATTCGAAGTAGTTCATTATTTTAAACATATATTTTTCCCACAAAGAAAATCCATTCAATGACAAGAAATATGAGAAAAGCATCATTACCCCCTTTCAATACCTTTCATATGCATTGTGTCTATTTCAACATTTTGTATGTATGTCTGGACACTCGTTTTGTGCAGCTCAGACACTCGGGCAATGACCCTTTAAATATTCTTATGCCTATTTCAATAAGGTTCAGCAAAATGTTGATGTAATGATTATTTTTTCTCATTGTTTGAAACTCGCTTTCTCATTGTTTGAAATGAGCTTCCGAGCTTATGCCCTTTGCTGACGTGGTATAAGTTATTTTTCACCTGTCACACTCAGTTACCGAATAAATTTATTTTCTCCTTTCAATAACCTCTCACAAAAACCTTATATTTGCATAAGAAGTAAAGAGGAGGGCCCGCCAATATTGTACTACATGGAAAATCATTTTGAATATATATAAAATTAAAATGATTTGCACTTAAACTCATTTAATAATGTTATAAAATATTATTTAAAAAAATAATTTAAATAAAAATTTATCTAAATATATATTTTTATGCCCATGAATCTAAATGCATCTCCCATATAAACATGATTTATTGAATTCTGAAATTTCTTTATGTCTCTATTCCTCAAATATGCATGCTATTCTTTAAATCAAAAAATTGATTTAAATTATAAAATATTAGATCAATTTTGAGAATGAGATTGTAATGCTATGGAGTGAGTCCAGTCCCCTTGTTGGCCCAACTATATATTTTTTTTGTTCCAATTCATGGGCCTAGAAACAACTTGAAACAACCTCAATACACATTATGAATAAAAAAATAAAGCGTGAAACCATGAAGATTCATTATTTTACCTTTCTACCTACTACCTGAATAAAGCTCAGGGCCTTAGAAATTGCCCTAAACAACTAATCAAACATCACAAGATCATGAAAACTAGAAGGCATATAGAATTATATTGTAAGAATCACTTTGTATGATATTTTTGCTTGACACTTCATGGAGTGAAGTATTTTAATCACCAAATTCCCTTTGTTTTTTTTGCAACTGGACACACTAGAACCATCCTAAAATCCTATCAACATGCCTCTTGGAAAACTACCAAACAATGGTTTGATGAGTTGCCATTGTGAGGATATTCCTTGTCATCATCCATATCATATAGGACCTCCTACTATAGTAACTAATTTGGTTCCTCTTCTTCTTTCAATAGGACTTCTGATTCTAGTTGAAGGCTCACGAACAACAAGTTGCAACTCCTCCCATGGTAGCTTTTTCTTTGTCTTATCCTCCTAGGATGACATGCATGCTAAACTATTTTATTATTGATTCAAAGAGTAGTTTGAAGATGTATCTAGAAGGAAAAAAAGGAGAAAAAAATGATGGAAGGATTCAATGAATCTGACTTAAACCTAAGATCTATAGAAGAGATTAAGTGGCAAAAGATTAATCTACCTGATCGAGGTATAAGGATGACCTTATTGTGAGGTTACAGTATGAGTGGAAGAGGTTGATGTTATTGACTGATGAGGATGACCTTATTGTGAGGTTACAGTATGAGTGGAAAAGGTTGATGTTATTGATTGATGAATTTAAGCAGAAGACTAAGGTGAAGCTATGAAGAAATGAACAGAGTTGTGGTGATTGGTTGAAGAGAATTCCGAGTAGATCAGAGATGGAGATTGGAATGAAGGTTAGTCAGTAAATTAGAATATGAGAGAATTGGATCTATAATTACAAAGTGAGTTTTATATTTTAGATCAGAACCTATTGTTACTTTCTGACCATTGTATTAGTCTAAATCCTTTAATCAAGGTTGACCTAACAGTTATTGTGTAAACCCTTTAATCAAGGTGATATTCTGATGGAATTTTCTTAAGCCCTCTAACCAAGCCACTCTTAATCCTTTAAGAGGGTCACACCTAATAGTGTGTATTGTAAACCTTTAATAGGTTTGGCTTCTCACAGAGCTCACTTTAGAAGAGTGCAAATTAGTAGCATGCTATAAGTGGTTTTTCCCAAATTGGGTTTCCACTATAAATCCCGATGTTATACTTGTGTGAATGTTATTTTATGTGAATGATTTTGAAAGTTTTATATTCTCCAAGTTGATTACTTTTGGATAGTGGACTTCAAGTTTTTTTAATTGGTATATGCTATAAAGACCAAGTGAATTATTGATTAGATCTAAGTTTATTGAAGAGCTAGAAAGTTGAATTGGTACATCTGGACCTAAGGATAATTGATTCACCCCCCTCTTAGTTATTCTAGAATAATTCTAAAAGTAACCATAATCAACATAGATAAATATATTAAACTAAACCAAAATCAAGAGAGATCGAGCGAGAAGAGGAGAGGGGGGGTTTCAAATTTGAGCATGGGTGGGAAACTAGAGGATGGAGGGTTTTCGATGGGATCTGCATAGGGGATGTGGGAATTATTGCCGATTTAGTGTCAGGAAATGTGGAAAAGGTTGGTGGGTCACCTCTGGCTTTTTCCAGCAAGGATTTTTGTCCCTCCAAGGGGTCAGAGATGGAAAAAGTTCAAGAAAGACTTAATTCTTCCCCCTTGGAGCATCAAGGAGGTAGACTATGTGGCTTCTCTTCACTTAACAGAAAAGGGAAATGCTCAGGTGTTTTTGGTGTAAAGCCTTTTGGTAAATCTTCATTCCCTGAAGTTAATATCATCTATGACCCAGATAAGGGAGCTTTTGGTATTTTTATCCTGGACCCACTGATAGACCATACTGTGTCAATAATGGCTTCAACTTTGGTTGGTAAGTTCATGTGACCTAGACTTTCGAGTAAATCTAATAGGTTTAAGGAAGTTAGTTTACATATAGTCTTGTGGCATGGTACAAGAATTGTCATTATTTTTCTATACAAGAAGTTAGTTTACATATAGTCTTGTGGGCATGGATAGGTGTAGGGAAGTTAGTTTCCATATTTTCTTGTCAACTTTCTTTATAATGATTTCTTGGCCTTTAAGAATTTGGATATTTGATGGCATGGTATTTGTCAATCTTCTGAATTTAAATTGAAGTAAATGTAGTAATTTTAGGGGATACATTTGTAATATTTTCATCAAAGGTACTATGAGATGTTTTATTAGGATTGTTTTACAAAGATATAAATCAAATTATTTTACCCATCGGTTGTATCAATATTGTGAATTTAAATTGAAGTAAATGAAGCAGTTTTAGAGAATAAGTTTGTAATATTTTAATCAAAGGTACTATGAGATGTTTTATTAGGATTGTTTTGCAAAGATATAAATCAAATTATCTTACCCATGAGTTGTAGAAATTTTGGGAATTTAAATTGAAGTAAATGTAGCAGTTTTAGGGGATAAGTTTGTAATATTTTAATCAAAGGTACTATGAGGTGTTTTATTAGGATTGTTTTGTAAAGATATAAATCAAATTATCTTACCCATGGGTTGTAGCAATTTTGTGAATTTAAATTAAAGTAAATGTAGCATTTTTAGGGGATAAGTTTGTAATATTTTAATCAAAGGTACTATGAGATGTTTTATTAGGATTGTTTTGCAAAGATATAAATCAAATTATCTTACCCATAGGTTGTAGCAATTTTGTGCTAGCTGGTAAAATAATTTCCTTTGCAATATTTACACTTTACCATCTTCTCATTTATTTAAATCATTTTACCAATAAAAATTATAACCTTTTATCTTTTACAAAAATACTCCAACTAATAAAAACTATATTTTCCCTTTTATCCATTATGTAAAAAAATTCTCATTGAAAAACATTATTTCACACAATAATTATTATAAATATTATGCTCCAAAATATTTGTTGCACAAAGAAAATCCATTCAATGACAAGAAATATGAAGAGAGCATCATTGCTCCCTTTCTATACCCTAGCAAATCATTCATATGCATTATGTCCAAAGCTCCATTCTACCACACACACAAATAGGGAAAACAGTGGCACTTTCTGAGCATTTCCCACAAATCCATTTTCTGCTAATCTCTAGTCCCATTACGACATGGGTAGTGAGAATGCTCACAAAATTTGTGAAAAATGGCTTCATACTAGTCATTTGCAATTCTTGTTTTAAAACCTTATTCATCTACTATAGCCCCTTTTGCATACCAACCTTCTTTTTAATTATTCTTCTACCTGTGTTGTTGATCACCTACCTTTATTTATTTTTATTGTTAATTTTCATTCACCTCTAAAATTAGCATTTGAATCTTCCATTTAATTAGGGGAATTGGAAAATCAATTCCAATTCTGCTTTAAAGTAAAATTTATAATATTTTGAAATCCATATGCAAAGAAATTTTTACATCTTCTCATTATGAATTCCAGGTGAACCAAACAGTTCCAACCATATTTCAAAAACCATTTTCTAGATTTATAACTTTCAGAATTATCAAATAATAGAATTTGACAATTTCAAAGTTATTTAACTCCAGCAACCAAATAGACCTTATAAACAAGTGGAGCTTATGCCCTTTGAGTAATTTTTCACTAGTAAAACTCAGTGTTTGAATGAATTTATTTTCTCCTTTCAACAACCTTTCACAAAAAGCAACTATTTTTTTTGTATCTTTCTACATACTACCCAAAACAAGTTCAAGGCCTTAGAAATTGCACTTAAAAACTAATCAAATGATAACATGAGATCATGACAACTAGAAGGAATACAAAATTATATGTTGAGAATCACTCTCTATGATAGTTTTGCTTGACACTTCATGGAGTGAAATATTTTAATCACCAAATTCCCCTACTTTGTTGTTTTTGCAACTAGACACACTAGAGCCATCTTGAAACCCTATCAACATGCCTCTTGCAAAAATACCAAACAACGGTTTGAGGAGTTTCCATTAGGAGGATTAACTCATTCAAAAATAAAGAAGGCATGTGCAAAAGCATATCTCATGACTTCATTTCTAATGTAAAATATAAATGGTCAAAGTTGATCATGATCAAACTATCATAAACATGGAAGTGTAAAACATAGTGAACTTGGTTTGGTTTAGGCCTTGAAAAAATATGAAATATTACCCTAAGACTTTACAATCTATCATAGAGGTACATTTATATATGGAAATTCCATGATACTAACCCACTTGTCATGAAAATCACCTGTTAGCAAAATATAGACCCTCATAAATGGCCACTCAGGAAACACAAAACTATGCATGTCGAAAAACAAAAGAAACTGCAAATAGATTTGCCTTGGACAAATTATCAAATGAGGTCCCTAGGATCTCAAAATGGATAGAGGAGTACACCAATATTTTGAAACATAGGAAAATTATCCTTTTTTCATGACAATCAATTGGATATGAAGAATGTATCCGAAAAGTAGACCTTATGAATAATTATGACAATGTGTAAAATAAAGATCCATGTTAACCCCTTAGATGGGAAAAAAGAAGACCTACAACACTAGGGTACTCTTTGTTTGAGAAAGATAAACTTTCTTGTCCTTCTGATAATCACCCTCATTCTCTAAAACAAGCATGACTTGGGGTAATTTGCAAATTTCTTGCAAAGCTAGGTGCCTTATATGGGGCATCCTCATGATGGTGTTGGGTCCAAAAGATCATCCTTGGCCTTGTTGTTATACCCAACAAAATTAATATCTTGTTGGCTTGGAAAAGGCTCCTCCTCCATTTGTGAAAAGATGAACTCCACCTCTTCATGTTACTCATGAACCATCTCCATGGGAGATGTTGGTAAGGTGTGCGTCTCTACCTATTTCTAGTGAAGATCATGATCTTCTGATGAAGGCGAAGATGACTTGATGTATATGGACAATAATTTTTTTTCTAACTCTTCCCAAAAAATTTCCTCTTCATCAAAATATTCTTTCTCTACTATGATAATATGCACAGGTTGAGAAGCAACCTCATGTATATCAACATATTTTGAAAATTAAGAATAAATAGGTTTTACAAGGACCCAAAACCCAAAGAGTTATATCAACATGTTCTTCCTCAATAATAGATATATTCTTTGGATCTTCCTCCTCATCCTCCATATCATAGAGGGCCTCCTACTATAGCAACTAATTTTGTTCCTCTTCTTCTTGCATCGGGACCTCTGATTCTAGTAAAAGATCAATAGCCAAGATTTGTTCATCAAAGGTAGGAATAACTTTTTCGTCTTATTCTTCCTCAATGAAAGAGGGAAGATCTTTGAATAAGAGGAATAGATCCTCTTCATTATATTTAGTTTTCATCTATAGAGATGTTTGAATGGGTACAACCTTCTCATTATCCTCTTACAACTCTTTTGTTTCCCCCTTAGAAGAATATGAAGCTCAAGAACAACAAGTGGCAACTCCTCCCATGGTAGCTTTGTATTTGACTTGTCCTCCTAGAATGATATATTTGGACTACAAATACTCAACATCATTGGTCCATCCATAAAAAGTGAAATGGTATTATGCATAGAGATCTAAGACAGTGAATTATTTTGCACAAGGAGTGGAGAAATTGCAACATTCAACTACTTACAGGAGATAAAATGTTGGAGACCACTTCATGTAGAGTTTCCTTGTCAAAGATATAAGGACTTCATTAGTGCACATCAATAAATGTGAAGAAATAAGTAGAAAAGTTCAATGGTACATCAAACCAAATTATAGATGAGTAGAGATGTCAAAATACTTAGTCAACATCATGCTAAGAATAGTAATCTCCCTTAATTATTCTAAACATCAAGCAATAATACCACCATGATAGTAAAATGAGTTGGAAAGTTGTTTGAAAGGTATCATTGTCATTTTGAGTAGATGGAGACATATGTGGTAGTGGTATGTAACATAGATGAATTAATCAAAAACATAGTATCATAGAGACAACTGCATTTATGATGCAATTGTATCATTCAAAGAGAAACATCCAGCATGAATAAGTGATTACACAGCTATAATACATATATTTTTGTCTTTGATTATGTCACAATCATATTAAAAAAAATATTTTCTACCCAAAAAGAATATCTCATTGTGCTCTTAATATCATCATAGTGAAATAATACATGAACATTGCAGAGATTGATAAAAGGGATCAAATGACAACATATCATTCTTTGGAAATATCTGATCAGTTACAATGCAAATAAATGAAACCCTATTTTCTTTCCTTTTGTAAATGAGAAGCTAATAAACATGAAAGATTCTATAGAATGCTAAAGGACCTTAATGAACATCAACATCATGAAGCTTCAAGGGTAAATGCTGGAAATTGGGTGCCTATTCTGTAGAATTCCTATTTAAAAATTGGGCACCCATTTAGCTTCAGAAGTTTGAACCATAAATACAAAATGAATACCTATTTAAAAATCAGGCACCCATTTGTCTTTGGGCACCCGAAGCTAAACATTCACCTAATTTAAAAAAAATGGATGCCCATTTTGCAAGTCATTTTCACAACTTGCGAAAGAAGATCATGATTTTGGATGTATGGGTTCCCATTTCTACTACTACCACCAACCCCCTCAGCTATTTTTCTCCCGATTCAAGGTATGTACCATTATTTTTTATTATTTTTCTTTATTTTTTATCATTTATTTTATTAAAAATTGTAGTTTATTATTATTTTTAAATAGGTAGATTAGTAATTATTTAGTTTCATGTTTGGTTTCTAATTTAGCATATAAATAATTATATTTTATGTTTAATTTAGTTAAATTATTATTTTTAATTTACTTTGTAAATTAGCGTACCAAACTAGAAAACTAAAAAAACTATTAAAACTTAATTTAACCTTAGGTAGAAAACAAAAATGTAAACCTAGACACAACTGAAACAAGAAACTTTCTCTCTCTCTCTCTCTCTCTCTCTCTCTCTCTCTCTCTCTTGTATTTTTAAATTTATATTTCTAAATTGTACATTCTAACTAATTATAGGTCTTTCTTTGTAAGGTAAAATTTAAATTATATATTAATTGTAAAGTCTCATGTTTTTATATACATGTAGATTATATCCATGGATGATTTTAACATTGATGAGCTCTTAGGTCAGCAATCCCCAACACCTCCACCCCATCCACCTCCACCTCCATGTCCACCTACTCCCGAGGAGTTGAAAGAGAATATTAGGATAAATCTACATGTCATTATGCGAGACATCAATACCATTAGACATGATCCTCATTCACCTCCCCAATGACTACACCTTATAGATAGCATGGAAGACATTGTAGATTTTGTACAAACATTAGGCTTTGAGCTAGATAATTTTTAGACATGGAGGGAGTCCATGTGTACCTATTATGCTGATGGACTCTCTTATAAAGAGGTCAATGATTTAAAAATTACAAATAATGATATGAAACATTATTTTTTAAACCCTAAAATAGGTGAGGAGATACTTGGCAAGAATCCATGTATTTATTAGATGATGTTGGCACATGCAGATTGTTGAGCATTTATGGGGGTGGTGGTGGATGGTATTTGACCATCCACCACACGCCAATCACAAGGTACCCCTATATTTTTAAAAAAAATTTATGGGTTGAATTTGAATTGGGTAGGAAACCCAATTTCTTTGACATGAAAGAAATCCAGGGGGTTGGTCGACGTATGCCACAAGCTAGGCTAGGGGCCCAATTGAGAGATAAAAGTAGAAATTGTGTGCATAATGAGCCCCTTTCTCCTCTTCTTCCTCCAATAGTTGGACTGCACATGTCCATCATTGAGTAGTGTAGTCTGGTCTTGGTTCATTGAGTTCCCTTTCAGGCAATTTGTTAGAGGATTTGACCCACATGAGGGTTTACCCTAGCATAACACCTATTTGCACAAGCTTTGGGGATATGTGTATGGGTCCCTAGAGTGATCTTGATGATGTTGATGCTACCCATGGTGGATATGATGAAATTGATGGTGGGGCACATGGTGATGTTGGAGATGAGATCATATCATTTTTATATTTTCTCTATGTGGATGATGAGCATCCTGCAAATGTAAATTTAATTATAATTTATAGTGCAATATTAAATTCCATATTTATACAAATATCAACCACATACATGTGGATTTTCTGGTGAAAAGAGTAGGGTTGACACTACATCATTCAGTGACCATCATCATATGACATCTACACCTCAAGATATCAGTGCCCCATTCATAGTATGCACTTTGATCTAGATACATTTAAGTACATTTAAAATTTAAACAATTTTAAAACTTGAATTGATAATGTGATTAATATATTTTTTGCAATTTTGTAGGGTGCTTCATGTAACACTAAGATTGGCAGTTCTTCATGCTCTGCTCCATCGGTCATTGAGACTTAACAACATATACATGTAGTATATTTTTCATTCATTAATTTTAAGTCTTTATATTCTTACTAGTTTATGTAAAACTTTGATTCATACTTTTTTTTTGCAATTGTATGCTTTTGGATTGTCTCATGCTACATCACATTTATGTCCTAACTCATCTGTGACATTACCTATGTGTCACACACCTAATGTAAATACTATTGTTCTGTAAATTTATATTCAAGTTATATATACTTTAATATTTATACATATATACTCTAAGTTTGATTCATGCTTTATATATATTCTTCAAGTCGACACCACCATGATTCTTGGGATGACTAAAGGATTAAGACAAATGCAGCCATCAACATTATCCTTTGAGGTCATGATTAAAATTAATTTTCTAATGTCTAAATTATGTACCTATCTTTTATACCTAAATTATCAAAATTTTGTAATGTTTATTTTTACAGGACTTGATTGCATCCAATTTTGATGTTTCTTAGAGAGGAACTCCATGTCCCACTGAGGAAATTACTGAGCATGGACACATGATAAAATTTTAAATGTTCAACTTAATATTAATAACTTTTTAAGTGAATTATGCAAGTCATTTGAATTAAACACATGTAGGCTTTCGATGAGAAGAGTTAGATTATATATGTCACATACATTATTTTTACTCTTTATATGATGGACATTTTATGATGGAATGTATTATATGTATGTTATTGGGACTTGCTATCATGTTATTTGGACTTTGTTACCAAGACTTCTTGTCATATTATTTCAACTTGTTAGGGTAGGACTTTCATTATCACCTGACTTGTTATCCTATTAATTGGACTTTTTTTAAGAGTAGGACTTTTTTGTGTGATTAAATATATCATGAGTTGATATGATGGACATTATGATACATATTATTCTCAGACTTGTTATGTTATTTATCTTATTCATGGAATTTTTATCCTATTTCATGGTTTTTAAAATAGTGGTTTGAATCTATATATATGAGATTATATAATATGATCATTTAATATAAATTATAATTAAATATTAATTAAATAATTTGATCTTTAATAGTAGCTATTTCTTCATGTAATTAACAAGAGAAATCAATTTTAAAACTATCATTAATCAACTAACTTAGTATATAATTGACATGAAACAATATAGATGTAAGCAATCTTGACTATGATTAACTATAAAAAAATCATCTATCTAACAATGAGATCTATTAATTCACCCCTTTTCAGTCCTAATTTGAAAAAAATTCCCACTTGATGGCTCCTGCTGATCCCGCTGTAGTTGTTGCTACCATTTCTCATGTACCCCCCACTGCTATTGTCGATGGTGTGCCTCCTATTGCTCTCCTCATCCCTAGGGCTCTTGTGATGGTTGCTTCCCCTCCATCACCTATGGATGCAGCTCTTGTTGTCAAGCCTTTAGTGGTGGCATTGATGTAGGGTCTTACTACCCTAACTTCTACTAGTTTGGCTCAGTTCCCTCTCATGCCTGTGCCTAAGCCTATTTTGGGGAAGACCATTAATCATCGTGCCTTCCCAGTGGGTAAAAATATTGTTGTGGAATTGGAGGAGGAGACTATATCTGAAATTGATGCTATTTCCTTTGTTTTTTGTTCGCATGGCCTAATCTACAGATTTGAGGGTCACTAGCCTTGTTTACCTAAACTACATTCTTGGATTTCCAAGCATTGAGAGCCCCTTATCTCTAGTACAGTCAACATATTTCCTATGGCTAAGGGTTTTTACGTTTCTCAATTTGATAATGTTGTGGATAGAAATACAATTTTGTGTAAAAAAAATTTCAGCTGGGAAGGTTGTTTCATGCTGATGCTAAAACCTTGGCATCCTGACTTCTCCCCATCTTCTGAAGCTTTTAATAAGATTCCCATTTGGGTTAGGTTGGCTAATCTTCCCCTCCATGTCTAGGTTGATTCTCTTCTCAAAACTATGGGGGATGCTATTGGGGATTTTATTTTGGTAGACAATAAATTTTCTATCTTGCTTCATTCCACCTATGCCCGCATTTTGGTGGATTTGGATATCTCTAAAGGTATTCCTATAGAGATCAAAATCTTTACTCCTAATGGTAGAAGTTGGATTCAACATTTGGACTATGAAGGCCTCCCCTTCAGATGCAGAAGATGCTGTAAGATTGGTCATATTTCAAACCAATGTGATCTTCAAAAATTTAACAGGACTACCTCATGGTGGCAAGGTGTCTCTTCTCAACACTATACAATGGAGAAGGTGTCTTCTCCTTGAATATTTTTGCAAGTGGTTGAGTAGGTTCACCCTGTGTCTTCTCCTCCTATTGCTGGAGTAGTTGTGGGTGTTGTTTTCCTCCTTCATCTGCGTTTGTGTGGATTCCTTCAGGTTCTATGGTGGTCTCCCCTTCTATTGGTTTTGGTTCTTCTCCTTTTGGTTCTCCTGTAGGGTTAGCCGTTGGGTCTTCTCCTATTGGTTCTTCTATTGGAGTTGTCCCTCTCCCTGGCCCTGGTTCTCAAATGGCTGCCATTGCGGAGAGTGTTGCCCCCTCTGGGGGGTTTATTTCTGATGTTTTGGATTCATTGGATTGGAATAATGATGATGCTAAGGTTGAAGAAGGTTTGATTAAGATTAAAGGTAAACATTCCAAGAGATCTTTGCCTTCTTTTGATATGACCCTTTCATCTCATTAGAAGGGTGCTAAAGGAAAATCCTAAATTATTGGGTTTTTCTTTTGGCTGGGTTTTCTTGGGGCTCTTCTTGAGCTTTGTTTGTTCTAGGTTTGTGGGAACTTGTTGGTAAAACCCTCATTTAGGTCTTGACCTGTTTCCTTTTTGTGGGTTGTTTATGTCTATCTTTTGTGACCTTGTAAATGGTTTTAGGTACCCATCAAAACCTATTTTACTTAATAAAAAACTATGAGATCTATTAGTTTGAACTATAGATATGGATGTACAAATAAATCTATCATTATCTATTAGTGAACATATGACCAATGCACATAGTTAAATATTTAGAAAAAAATTATATAAATATAACTATGAATTTAACTTATATATAATTTTTTTTGGATGAATATAAGTGAACTCATGCTTTTTATAAAACCAAACTTGGATGAATAAAAATGTGTAATGAACTACATAAATAGATCATGTCTATGTTCTTCTACAGGTCTTGCATCATAAAAATGAATGTTGAAATGTTAGAAAATATGTATTTAAATGTAAACTTCATTTAAAGTCAATTTTCATTTATTTAAATTCATCTATGTTGTCAAGTTGTACTTGACACTTGAAAACCAAATGAATTAGCTCTACATATGAGACTTGAAAGAAGACATCTACATATAGAACACCATATAAAAATAAGACAAATAACAAAAGCTTATATGTATAAATTTGATTCAACCTAAGGTACCATCAACCTCCTCTCTTTTTTGCAATGTGTCTATGATTGCCTCATGATCTCCCACTGAAAGTGTCCATAATATTTTATTGGCGTGTCTCCCTTTGTATCTTTACATTTTTCAAAAGATCTTTGACTAATACTAATATTTTTTGATAGAAAGAGTAGCAAGAGGGTGTTGGCCCATGGAACAAGGAAGACTAATAGCACATTAACAACACTAGCTTCACAACAGATAAACAACAAAGTAATAGTGTCTAGTCTACCTCCATCAAAAACAATCTTGCAGATCCTTAACAAAAAGAATGAACCACAGTTCTAGTTTAACCAAAAAGTCTTGAATATAGTAATAGTAAACTAGCTTCCAGGGCTAAACCAAAGACTTAAATACTTAACCAAAAAACAAAAAAACCTAGAATAAAACCAGGGACCCAAGGGCTCAAAACAAGAAAAAATCACCATGGCACCAACAATAGTTAAGTCCTATCACCTAACCGCTTGGACAACAAGGTGGCGGCCCATTCTTCCTGCACAAATAGGAAGAGGTCTCTATTATCCCCATTAGCTTCTAGCTTACCACCAAGAATCTTCTCCTTCACATTACATAGAGTCATAGCTGATGCATGCATTACTTTGAGGGAAATTTTTTTGGAGTCAGTGATGCGGGCCTTGATTTCCTTCATATCCTACTTGATACCCAATATCTCCTTGTCCAGCTCAATGAGTTTTTTCTTGAGGGATGCTTTGAACCTAGCATACCCATCAACAACCATGGTAGTGTGCTCAGTGTAGAGGTAATTGACCTTCTTAGTGTGGGGAGAGGGTGGGGTCAGGGTATTGCTATGAAGGATTTCATCCACCATGGGTGAGGGATTCAAAGGAGGAATGTTGCTAGACCTCGGAGAGCTCAAATGCTCAGCTGAGGAGCCCTTAATTGATCCAGAGGGGCCAGATGTATCCATATCCTATGAAAGTGTCTTGTCCTTAGAGGCCACTTCCCTTATCCATCTTTTACACTTTTCTTTGGCAATTTTGTTAGAGCACCATCAAATGGTACCATCCATTTCAACCTCCGTCCCCACCTAACTGTCCAAATTTTTTGGTTTCTTAAGCCTCTTCTTAGCTTTAGGGGTTTTATCATCCACCATTGTATCTTTCTCTTCTAGAGACATGAAGACATGGGAGTCCTCTAAATCCATCAACATTTGGAAGGGGTTCCACACACCTCTTAAGACCCTTGCCATTATGTGGGATAAGGTCAGTCTCCTGGATGGACTGGGAGGGGGATTAAGAGGGGTTATTAGCTCCTGGAACACCAACATCCAGGGTGATATATGTGATAATTAGGGGATATTGAGGTAGGGGGAAATTTCATTGTGGAAATTGTACAAATAGATTAAAAGGCCTTGGCGAAGGATGGGAATTGGTTTCTCAAGGTTTTTGTTCTCTTTTTTGTCCAGGATGTTGTTTTCCAACGAGTGGAGGAGGTAGAATGGGATGGAAATAAGGTCTCTATTCCTAATATGATTAAGAAATGATAGGTGATAGTAGTAAAAGATAGTAAATTTTCCCTCTAAATTGAAATACTTCATGATAATATGACAAGCCTTAGGCCATAAGTCAGGGAGCAACTCACAGTTGAAACCTCTAAACTTTTTAACAAGCTTTTCTCTAGGTCTGAAGAATTGGTTGAGACTGCTCATGTCTAACATTCTACTGGTTTTCTTGTGTAGGATTTGAGTAATACAAATCCAAAAAATCCAAAGATGACCTGCATACAAAAACCACTTACAAGGAAGTAGAGACAAGAAGAGGGCAAGGGTTTGACTCAAAAATATGAAGAAGAAAATATCCCTAATTAATGAATGAATTGAATGTACAATGGATCATCCATATAAAGGAGATCAAAAGCCTTGAAAGGAAAACCCTAGTACATGTAATAATTAGTTTAACTATTACATGACTAATGCATGCAAGTTTATATTTAAAACAACTAATGCATGTGCATTTAACTAAAGCAAAATGATTTGACATCTTAAGAAGGGAGTAAAGTTAATTAAGATAATTAATAATTTACTCTAACATCTTGTATTTTCTTCCCTCTATCGAAAGTGTCATCACTTTTCCAATGACTTCTTCATTGATTTGAAAGTGGATGCCCTTGATAGACACCTTTCTGTTGCATCATGAGGACACAAATTGCTTAGAAATATGTTCATCATGGTCACCCTTCATTCTTTCCATAAAACCCCAAATGCCACTATCTTTGTAGTAGTGAATAACCAGAGGATCAAAAGTGAACTCCTCTTTGATTTTGTCAGGTTCAATGCATAGAGTTTTGCCACCCATCTTGACCGAACTAGTTTCCACAACAAATGCTTTTTGAAAATTACAGAGTCAAGATTTGCAAGCCAAGGCATAAAACATGGCTTTTTGAGTTAACTATTTAATGCATTTTTTTCTCATAAAAGGCACAAAATGGGTGGTCTTTGGGGAAACGAGCCCTATACAACAAAATCCAGTGGATCTCCAAGTGTAATCATTAGAAGTTAAGTCATTTTTTCCATTAATGTCCTTGATAGTTGAAATGACCAGCTGGTGTGGACAACCTCATTTCCATACATAATCTCTCAAAAGCTAATTATGAACCTTTATTAAATTTTGCACATACATAGTCATAATGATAATAATCATCATATTAAGCCAGCATAGAAGCTTGGTGGGGCCCTCAATAATTATATCAACAATGCGACCCATTTTAAACATTATTGGTGTCATATTTTTCTCACCTGATTAGCCATTGAGTCTCCTTTGGTAGCAAACTAATCTCCTCCCGACTGACCACCCTAGTTTTTTTGAGCCCAATACCAGCCACAGAATCAGCCACCGAGTTACCTTCCCTGTAGGTATGGGAAATGATAGTGTTCTGGAAGTTGTTGAGAATCTCCTAAATTTTCACTATGACAGTGTTCACCCACCACCCTACACTCAACCTTCAGTTAACAGCCTCCATAATAACTTTGGAGTCCTCCTCGATCATCAACAACCTGATATTCTTAGAGATGACAAATTTTATCCCCCATAGAAGAGTCATGCCTTCGGCTTGGTTAATAGTACTATTTCTAAGTGGCCTAGCATAATCCAAAAGGAAAGAACCATTGTGGTCGCATAGCACTCCACCCCCACCCTAGGAAAGATTGTTTTCCACCCCATCAAAGTTTAATTTGATCCAGCCAAAGGGTGGGGCAACCCAACGAGTAGCATTCTGGACCATTAAATTTGAGTTGTCAAACCTAGTGAAGCCAACCAACAAGTTCCAATTGTCAACAATTTTGATCTCCAAGGATGAAGGGGGTGCAAAGGAAAGTTTCCAATTAGTTGAGGCACCTTTCTCACATAGGAGATTGGTGCCTAGATAGAGAGAGGCCTCAGGCAGGGAATCAGTCTCCTTGAATATCCTTTTATTCCTTCCTTTTTATATAGTCCAACAAATGTGCGGGGGGAGTAAGTGTCATAGGAGATGGAGGAGGGGGTGATTGGAAGGGGATCACCAAATAGTAAATTTGTGGATATCCTCCCCAAGGACCCAGGGGATCCCCAGTCTTCCAATAACTCCATGCCAAATACTAGTAGAGTAGTCGCAATGTTTGAATAGGTGGTTCATAGTTTCCTCCTCCTTTTTGTAGAGGACACATCTACTAGCTAGGGAGAACCCTCTTTTTATAAGGTTTTCATGGGTTAGCACTTTACCATGCATTAGCGTCCACCAAAAGAAGTTTATTTTCAGAGTCAGGTGAGGAATCCACACATTTTTCCAATCTTCAGGGTTGCTCTCTTCCTTTAGAAGGAGGTTGTAAGCAATCTTGACTAAGAATATTCTATCTTGTGTGGGGGCCCAAATGATAGAGTCATGGCAATTAATTCTAGGAATTTTGACATTTCCCAAAATTTCCATAAGTTTATTAGCTAATTGTTCCAACTGAGATCTGTTTCTAACAAGGTGCGCTACATTTTTCCATCAACCTCCAGCCATGTAGTTGTAGGTTATATCACCAAGGATAGGCTTGATGTAGGTCATGAGGGGGCCAAATGACCCAGAAAGGGTAGTGTATAATGGATCCATGAGTCATGCCAGAATCATATGGATCTCCCATTTTTGAGTTGCCAGAAGGCACCCTTAGAAAGCATGTTTTTGCATTTGAAAATATTCACCCAGAGTTTGGAACATGGGGAAGGTCATTGTCCTGGTACAACATCCCATAAGGGTTCCCTTGAACATATTTAGCTTCCATGATTTTACACCAATTCACTTTTCTTTTTATAAGCTTCCATGCCACTTTCATGGTGAGGGCCTTGTTTAGCATGCCAATTCTCTTAAGTCCCAAGCCTCCTAGTCTTTTAGGAAGACAAACAGTTTCCCAATTGACCAAGGACATCCTCTTTTTCTCTTAAGATCTAGCCCACAGAAATGTTCTTTGAATCTTTTCAAGCCTATCAGCCATGTAGCTTTTGATCTTGAAGAGGGACAAAAAGTAAACAAGTATCCCCTGGAGAGTAGAAGCTACTAGTTGGAGTTTACGAGCATTGCTAAGGATCTTCCCTTTCCAGCTAGCAAGTTTCCTCTAGGTTCTCTCTAGGATGGAATTCTAGAATTCTTGAGAGACCTCTTTGATAGTGAGAGGGAGGGCTAGGTAGGTGGAGGGGAGTGAAGCCGACTGATAGCTTGGGATCTGAAGCACTCCGATTTAGATCTTGATAGGGGTTTTAAAGAAGAAAAGTCTTCTTTTCTAGTAGTTGATGCACTACCTCGAGGCCATAGCATAAGTCTCCAACAAGTTCTTCCACTATCTAGCTTCAACTAGTGAATAGTACCCAAAGAGGAAAGTATCATCCACAAATTGTTCCAGGATAGCTTACTACAGAGTGGAAGCTATTTTGACACCTTTTGTTCTTCCCATGGAAGAGAGCACAGTCAGATTCTTGCTAAGAACTTTAGTCATCATAATGAATGGATAGGGGGAGAGTGGGTCTCCATGTCTAAGACCTTTTTTAGGTTGAAAAAAGCCCCTCGGGGAGCCATTGACCAACACAAAGAAACTAACAGTTTGTGTACATTCTTGAATAATGTGAATAACCTTATCATCAAATCACATTCTACTAAGAATTTTTAGAAGAAAGGACCAATTAAATTTATCATAAGCCTTAGATATATCAAGTTTGAATGCCATACCTAGTGCTTTACTCCTGTCCATGGAGTGAATAATTTCATGTGTGGATATCGTAGCATCTAGGATTTTCCTTCCTGACACAAAACCTTTTTGAGTAGGGCTAATCATTTTGTCCAGAAGGGGCTTTAGTCTGTTAACAAGAATCTTAATGATGATCTTATAGAACATGTCAAAAATATGAAAACATGTCAGAAATACTAATAGTTAACAGCTTATCATCCATAATTTTTTTACATAATTCAGTTTTAGTCATGTCCAAAAGGTGTTTTGGATTTAGATCATGAATTTTTGAGCCAACTCTTAATTTAAGAACATTTCTCGCATTAGGTGATACTCTTGTATTATCCTACCAAAAAATTTTAATCAAAATTTTGACTTCACTAGTAGGTTTCATGTTGGACATTGGGAGTCTCCCACTAAAGGTCCATAAATGGTTTTCCAGAACACTTTCAAAGTTAACTCTTCTCTTTAAAACTCTTGCTAAATTTTTACAATGAATATTAAGATATCCACTTATGTTTGTAATTATTATTTTATCGGTAATAGTTTTGATTAATAAAGTTGTTATTGCTCGTCATGCCACATTACTATCTTTAGAAGAGATTTTCTTTTTTATTGTGTCAAAGGCACTAGCAACATTTGATACAACTTATTTTAGAGATTCATCCTTCTTCTTGGATTTCACATAAATGCCTAACCTCTTTAGCACTTTTCGCATTTTAGTCATTTTAATTAGTTGTAACATTATTTGACATTGAAACCCAAATCTCTTATTATAAAAACAATGTCTAAACAATCTAGAAGGATGTTTCCTAATTTGTCTCCATGAAACCAAACCACACATATTTTCTAGCACATCACTTTTAATTTGAAATTGTTCATTAATTTCATTATCATTCAAAGAGGTTTCTTTCTCAATTGGTGTTTCTATGTCTACATTCACATTGTTGATTTCAATTTGAATTAGGGTTTCAATTTCACTTTCAATTAGGGTTTGAATTTTAGTTCCATTAACATTATGATTAACATTAGTAATTTGTAGAGTTTGATGTGCAATAAAATCTATTACTCTATTTTCAAGAATACAGTCTAAATCATATAAATTGTAACATGTTTCTACCAAATGATCAAGTTCTTTATCAGAATAAGTTACATTTGGCTATGAAGAAATACCTATATCCAATACTGGATTAGAAGATACACTTGAATTTTCTTCTTCAACCTTTGCATCAATCATGGTGTCTTCAATGTTCTCCTCTTCTAAAATAATTGTTAAACTCGATGCTCCAACACTATTCTAGTTTTGAATTCTTTCTCTTATTTTTCATTGTCATTTTTCCTCCTCTCTAATTTTTGCAATCTCCTCAACTATCAGAGCCTTGCTTTCCCTCTTTCTGCATTGCTTTGATCCCATGTTTATACCAAAATTTGAATTCAAAGGATTGTCTTCATGTCATATCCAAAACAACACAAAAAAGAGAATGTTGGTTCAACTTATTCTTTCTATAGTAATCAATTAAAAATATGATTGAATCATCATTAATTATTGAGATCAGACCCATAGTCCTATTTTTTGTCTGTAATGGATATTTCAAAAATCGGCACCCATTATTTAAATGAAATGGGTGTTCATTTCTTAAAATGAGTGCCTATTTCTATTTCAACGGATCAAATAGAAATAGGTACCCATTTTTTGAATTTCAAAAATCGGTTGCCCATTTTTTTAAAACTAGGAATGGCAACTATATTGCCACCTTGGTTTTTGGTTCAGGACAGGCTTGGTGGGACCAAGCCTATTCTTGGGCTTGGAAAATTATGGCTAAGGCATTGGAATATAAAATGTTTGCCTTGTCATATGTTTTCGAGGCCTTCCTGAATGAAATTTTTGACGAAAAAAGAAAACCCATTTTAGTTCTTATTGTAAATATTCTAAAAATATATATTTCATGGTGATATGAGTAATTTTAGTATATCTACAATATGTATTAAGCCAATGTGGTCCCTAAACTTGAAATACTAAGGTTAACTAAAATTTTAATAAATTTTTTTATTTTCCATTTTTTTAAAAATAAATTATATGACATAAATCTTAATATAATTTCCTTCAAGGTAATTTAAAAATTCTAAAAAGTGAAGTTATCATCAAATTATGGTGGTTGCACACTAGAGGTTTAAAAAATGTACTTTATTCTTAATTAAAAATTAATTTAAAAATATTTAATAAAAAAAGAAAAAATATTCTTATTAATCTTCAGTGTTTTAGGTACCTTTCCCCATAAGGATTCACAAAAATAACTTATTTACTTCAAAAAATGGTGGTTGTACACATGTGTAGTATGGTCTTGAAATAAGCATTTTCAAATAGTGGTTTTTAAACATGCCTACTGAAATGCAATTTATACCATGTGGGTATTAAGATAAATTACATATTTGAAAAGTAGACTCTAAGCACTACATTTTCTATTACTCAAGTTTTTTGAAAATTCAATCTTTATGTGCTTCAAGTTTTGACATCAATTGATAAAAAAAATTAAAAATAGTGAAAACACATCTAGTTTTTACCCAAAAATGGGACTCAACTTCTTGTATCCATCCTCAAAGATCACAACTTATAAGTCTACGTTTCATACATATAATTCATGAATAATAAAAGAATAATACACAAGTTATAACCCAATTCGAAGTATGAAAAAATATGTAGGCTCAATGCCATGTTCACATAAAGGTCTTAGAAAATTTACAAAAATTATGTAAAGCATTTTTATTATTTAGGGTTCAATGGCCACAGCACAGAGAAGTAAGCCATGGTGATTTTCTATGGTGATAAAATCCAAAAAAAAATCTTCAGAATGTTGACCTCGAGCATGTGAATAATGAAAGGGCATAGAGAGGTCTTGTTTTTTGTTTCTTTTGTCAAAACACATAAGTATATGGGCCGTGTATAGTAAAGGAAAACCCTCATGGTTGTTTCTCATTAAAATCTTGAATCCTTTTAGAGTATCACGAATAGCCTCAATGTCATGAATAGAATAGTCAAATATGTATTTTCAAATCATTTTGTTTGTGCAAAAATCCAAGATGGTGGTTTTTCTAATGTAAATAGACTACCATTTGCAAATAAGACCCTTAGAAGTCATAATTAGAACAACAAAATGAATGTATTCCTCCTTGTCTTTCTAAATAGCGCAAAGATAAAAGAAGATATATATAAAATCAAGTTACTTGTATTTTCCTTGAAGAAAATGTTTGAGGCACAATGAAGCATGAATTCCATGTTCAATAGTTTGAATCTATAACTCAAAATCTACAAAGAAAACTCCAGGTTTTAGAGAAATCTCCCATCCAAACTCTTGGTGGCAGCATGATTGAATCCAAGGGTAGAGAGAAAAAGTGTGAAATGAAGTGCCAAATGAGGTGAGTTAGGGTTTTAAAACCCTATTTCCTTTAAATAAGAGTAGACCTTTTGATGAGATCATTTTCGCATGGGGTTCGTTTAGTTGTTGGAAATAAATAACGTCAGAATTGCCAAATTCTAGTATATGACAATTTTGGAAGTTTTAAATCTGGAAAATAGTTTTTGGAATCTAGTTGGAATTGTTTGGTTCACCTAGAATTCATAATGAGAAGATGGAAAATGTTGTTTACATATGGATCTCAAAATATTATAATTGTTTCTTTACTCCCAATTCCCTTTTAAGTGGAATTAGAATTGATTTTCCAATTCCATGTATTTAGATGGAAGATTCAAATGCTAGTTTTAAGAGTAAATGAGAATTAAAAAATCCCTATTCCATTTTCATGTTTTGTACACAAACACAAAAATGTTAATTCTGGGATTCGACAATCCCAATTCTAGTCTAATTCCAACAAACAAACAAGTCTTTGGAGTTTGACCTAAAAGGGCATTGTAATATCACCTTAGGTGATTTTTTTATAAACTTATTGGAAGTATATCCCATAGGTGGTAACCTAAAAGAGTAATATTTCTAAAGTTTTAATATAAGTGAATATCAATATTTTATTTTAAATAATATTTATTGATCTATTTAACCTCATAATTTAATGAATATTATGTGTAATGGTGGATAAAGATGTAGGGGATCTATCTTTACCCTTATTACATTCATATTGTTGTATTTATGTGAGAAATGGGGGAAAGTATAAGATCTTTCCCTAATCCAAATTCCCAAAAAGAGAGATCCAAATTCATTAATCACAAAGAAGCGATCAATGCACAAATGAATCAAACAATGGAGAATATGAAGAAAGGAGGAAATCCTATAATTCACTATAGAAACTATATGCTTGAAGAAGACAGATGCTAACCTCAAAATAGGGTAAAACTGGAAAATGCTGATTTCTGATGTCTGTGCATAGTTTCAGGGAATTTGGTAACCTTCTTAGAATTGGAAATGCTGAGATAGAGAAAACCCAGAAAACTTTTGTCCTTTCTGAGGTCAGGTTGACTTTGACCTAGATAGAGGGGCATAATCCTACCCTGCGG
This sequence comes from Chamaecyparis obtusa, assembly GCA_027943335.1. Classification (NCBI taxonomy): domain Eukaryota; kingdom Viridiplantae; phylum Streptophyta; class Pinopsida; order Cupressales; family Cupressaceae; genus Chamaecyparis; species Chamaecyparis obtusa. Next base: position 294,655 of record BSBK01004082.1, on the reverse strand, counting down.
CAAAATTTTAGACCTCACTGAAGGTCATCCCTGACTTGAAACAACTCTAACAGATATTTTGTTTGCGAATCTCTAAAGTTTGCTGAAAAGGGTATCCAAATCTGAACTTCAATTCGTTGTCTTGTACCTATACCTGCAAGAAAAATAGTTTTTGTTATTTGGACGAGGGGTTTTCCTCAGTCAAATCTCAATTTAGAATCAACCTTGAAATGTAATTGAATTTGCAATATGTATGAAATAAATTAAATGGAACTATTCACCTTGCTTATGTTGAAATCCTTGGGGAGGATTCAAATCCTTGAATCCACAAGTATGGATGCTCCAAATGAATGTAGGAATGTATGAAAGATGTCTCAAATCAATGGCATTAGATCTTCAACACCAATCTTGAATTGATCTTAGCATAGGAAGAGGCTTGGATGAATGTGGATGGAGAAATCTTCAACAAGAGGGCTCCATAGAGATTGAATCTTTCAATGGCTAACCATGGATATCCTTGATGAATGCTTGAATGTTTGAAGATGAATGAATGATTTCTTTCTTTCCTTCTCCTTCTTGCTTTCTTCAAAGATTATGAGGATGAGAGATGGATTGAAATGAGAGAGGAAGGCTTCCTTTTATAGTGATCTAGGGAACAAACTTTTAGAGAGACCAACATTGAAGAATTAAATCCCAATTAACCTTAACACCTAGAAATGGACCTAGATTAAATGTAATTTAAAAGTTTACCATTCTGAAACCCAAAATAGCTGACCTAAAAATGGGAAAATAAAACTTTCTGAAGCCTGACATCCCGAAATTCCCAGAAATTAAAAATTGGGCTTGGGGTTAGGGTCAAGGTTAACTCTTCCCTAGGTCAGAGTCGAGGTCAACTTTGATGTAGGTCAGAGTTGAGGTCAACCTTGACCCATCAAGTCATCATTGAACCAGAAAGTCAAAATCTTTAGTTTCTCAGAGAAAGATGTCAGAAAGAGGTTGGAAATAGGGGGAGAGAAGCTGAACATGGGGGAAACATCTAGATCTATGCAAAGACCTAATCAATGAACTTGAAATGACCCCAAAACACTTACTTGGAGGGCTAAATGTTCTTATCATGGAGGTGCTTCCATTTTAAGATGATACATTAAGCCCCCACTTTAGCAAAAGTATGGACTCGATGCAAACTCTTGGTAAAGGAGATCGTAATGAAAAAATAATATTTTTAAAATCAAAGGGAAAAAGAAATCCTCAATCCCCTAGAGACTCAAGTCTTTATCAACTCCAAGATAACAATAAGAGAGACATCTCTAGAAAAGAGAGAGAAGAGGGTGTGATTATCTCACCCAATGAGAACTTATGTCCCATTGTGAACCACACTAGGAAACAACACAACTGGAAAGATGGAATTGAACCGCCTAGTGAATGTGTCTACTCACTAGTCAACTCATCAAGGATTCACCCTCGGGAATATTCTATTCCACAAGAGTAAAACCAAAAAGAGATCCAATATTAAGGACACCTTCAACCTTAAGGGATCAAAAATTTGAAAATGGAGGTTAAGAGATCCTAAATAAAAATCCATGCTTTAAGGATTAGTCACTAATCCATAAAGGGAGAAAAATATCCTAAAAAATAATATATGTATATCAAAAAGTGGGTATTTGCAATAGGTGAGCATAGCGTACACCCCCACATTAAAGTCATTGCTAACACTTTAACATGAGCAATGGCTTTAACAGAAACATAAACAATTCCACTGATTACGTTTCTACTACAAGATTCCCCCAGACAAAGATAAATCAAGGGAAATACCACATAAACATATAGAGAAAACAGAAGGGATCTACCTGTCGTGGGGTCAGTATGATCATAAGATGATATATATATATATATATATATATATATATATATATATATATATATATATATATATATATATATATATATATATATATATATATATATATATATATATATATATATATATATATATATATATATATATATATATATATATATATATATATATATATATATATATATATATATATATATATATATATATATATATATCATATTATTGCAAATGAATTGACATCATTCCCCAAAGAAAGTAGAACTACAATCAAAATGGAGGAAAGATAACATAAGAGATACAAAGAAGAATCTTTTCAGACCATGTCATGGAGACCAAAAAAGGATTTAGTGCTACCAAGTCCTGAATCCAAGCAGACTATATGAGGAAATATTTACGAATAATAGCACAAGTACAACATAACATGAAATAACATATAGAAGAATAAAGATACATATAGAATAATTGTACAACAGGTTCGATTCCATTATCACCTTGGGTTGTATAAAATAATCTAACAACATTTAGCAAACAGATCACGGGAGAAGCACATTACAATAGCCAAACACACATCAAAGATACCATAAAGGACAAGTTGATCAAGCATGCCGCATACTCTCCCCATCTCATTCTATATCATTTAGGGAAGGTGGGTAACTTGCAAGAGGGATTATATCCAACATAGTTGGAATGATAGCTAGTTGCAAATAAGGATCCTCTTGAGAATCATAATGTTTGATACTAGGTGTAATTGTCAATTGTGATGAAAGAATATTAGGTAAATAAGTGTCAATTTCAATAGTTTCCTATTCATCATTAACATCATCAAAAGTATCTTCTTCATCTAAGATCATTTTAACATCATTATTAGCAGTAAATTCTTCTAACACATCATGCATAGGCTTATCAAAAGAAGGTAAAGATTTTTGAAGAGTAGAATTACGAGCTTTAGCTTGAGCATGACACTTCTTATGATTTTCATTAGCAGATCGATTATGTTTTTCCTTACTTGAAATATGTTGAGAACTAGGAGGAACAACCACTAGATCCTTCACATGTTCTATAGGAGGATTAATAGGATTATCAACAGACTGACAAGCAATAGTAGGAGCTTGATTAATAGAACTAGAAGCCATGGAGGTATGGAAGGTGTAGGAAAAAGACCATGATTAAGATCCATAGGAGGTATTCTTAACTCAAGAATCTTATGATGCTTATAGGTTTGATATGAGTGGAAAATATTATTAGGTTGAGAAGGACATGAATTATGTAATGGAGGCCAAAAGAAGTCAAGAGTAGCACAATTTTTGGGCATAGAAGGTTGATATAAACTATGATTAACCGTCTTCACTTCTTCATCATGAAAAAATTTAAGACATTTATGGATAGGTGAAGCAACAACATGCATGGCATTTAACCATGGCAAACCAAGCTTAACTTGAAACTGATCAGAAGTAGGAACAACAACAAAGGTAGTGTTCACAATTTTACTACAAAGTTCAACTGACAAGTTAATAGAACCAAATGATGGATAAATAAAACTATTACAAGTTTGAATCCACACATTAGATGTATCATAAGAATCATGTTGCAAGTTTTTCATAAAAAGATTTTCTCCAGTAATAACATTTACTCAGGATTTAGAATGAATAAGACAACCACAAGTAGGTATTTAAGAAATCCTAGCATAAATGTAAAGGGGACCATCAAGAGCCCTAATAGTCTCAGAATCATCAAAGGTAATCAAAAGTTCCTGAGGTCTTTTATTCTTAGGTTGTTTTTGAGGTTTAGGCTGAATTTTCAATTTAGGTTGTAGTTTTGGAATAGGTTGAGATGGAACTTGAGATTGAAGCTGAGGTTAAGGCTAAGGTGGAGATATAGATTGAACAACATGCTCCACTTGGTTAACAATGTGATTAAGATCATCCATCTTTGAATCATACATAATATTCATAGAAGATGGCTAAGCAATGGTATTAGTATCATGTGTAGGTAAAGGATTCATATAGATTTGAAGATTTTGATTAGGAGGGGAGACATATTTATTCCCACTACCATCAAGATTACCAACATATAAGGCATTAGAGTCAATTAAGTCTTGAACCTTATGTTTTAAAGAATAACATTTCTCAGTATCATGACCATTCTGACAATGATATTGACAAAAAGCTTTATTATCAAAGGATTTAGATGCAATTATAGTAGGTAAAAGAGGTTGAATAGGAGGTAAAGTAAAAATATTAGCAGTCAACAACCTATTCATAATAGAATGTAAAGATTTAGAAAGAGGCGTAAACGTAGGATTTAATCAAAAAGAAAAGGATGTAGAAGTAGCATTGTGAGATGCAACAACAGCTTGATTAGAAATTGCATTCACTTGTTTGTTTATCTTGACATAGTTGTTGAATTTTTTAAATTTATTTGGATTAGGAGCATCATCACTTTTATCAACTAGAACAGGAGCCATTGGAGTGTTACTCTCAAATTGAATCACTTGTAATTGATAATGATGAAGCACAGCACAAAGCTGTTGAAAAGAGGTAAATTCAGTAAGAAGAATCTTATCTCTAATATCCTTTTTCAAATTTTAAATAAACATACGTTGAATATCAATATCAGGAACATGATATGAAATTTGAGCATGTAAATGCTTAAATCTACCAATAAATTCAGTCAATTTTTCATTAGCACTTTGTTTACAATGCGTCAAATCAATCAAAGACACTTGCAGACCAATGTTATTTTGAAATTTTTGAATAAAAGCATTGGAAAGTTGTGGAAATGAGTCAATAGAATAAGGAGGGAAGGAAGTATACCATTGTAAGGCCTTGTCACCAAAATTTCCAGCAAACAGCTTGGCTAAAATCCTATGGTCATGACCATAATCACTACAAAGGATTTGAAATGTTTTAACATGATGAATAGGGTCTCCTTTTGAGTTGTAATTATCAAGACGAGGCATATCAACTTGCTAAGGAATAGGAGTACGAATGATGTCTTGGGAAAAAGGACTTCCCATGTCACATGTGAGAATACTAAACTTGTTTTGAGTCAAGGATGCCTTTTTTTGTTGTAAGGATGACAAAGATTGAGCCAAACTGATGATTATTGAATCATTAGAGGAAATAGGAGTAGCAACATTGGAAACACTAGGTAAAGTGTATGAAGCTATAGGAATGGAAGACACAACTGGAGGAACACTTGGAACTACAGTTAGAAGAGGATTAGGATAAGTAAAAAGAACATTATGATAAGAAGGTTGTGATGTAGGAAGGGAAACAGGAGGAACACTCATAGGAACAAAGGGAACCATCATAATCACCAAAGGATTATAGGTAGGAATACTAGATAAAGGAACATAAGAATGTTTGACACTAGTCACCAAAGGAATCAATCCTAAATCTTGAGCTTCTTGAGCTAAAGGTTTAACATTTGAATGCACAAGATGAGTAATACCATGCAAGAGATTCACATCTTGATCACTATCATGAAGAACTTTCTTAAGAGCCTCTATAGCTTGAATGGAATCTTGATTATGGTTTTCTTGAATAAGCCAATTACCCATTTTATCAAGTTCAGTTGAAATTTTTTGGACTTGGTCAGGAGGAACTCTTAAAGAATCATCCTCATCATGAGATGAGTGAGAAGATTTTTTCTCCATAATAGGATTGGAATCATGAATAATCAAATTGTCATCTGAGATGCTAAGGAAAGGAGATGAAGTTTCAGGATCAAAGGCACCCATGAGTCTATGACTTCTTCTAACCAAAATGTTATAAGTAGGACTAGAGGTAGTAAAGCTCATATACCAATGCAATGCAAATGAACTAAACTAAGAACACACAAATCATAAACAAATGAATATTTTTGTATTTTTGAAATAGAAAGGAGCATGCAAGATTTAACATAAAAGGAAAGTCTAACACCAAAAAGGGAAATCTAACACCATAAGCACAATAGGGCATCTAATTCCATAAAAGAAAAGTGGGTAAGCGTGTCGAGTTCACCAAAATGTAATGGTGGATAAAGATGTAGGGGATCTATCTTTACCCTTATTCCATTTATATTATTGTATCTATGTGAGAAATGGGGGAAAGTATAAGATCTATCCCTAATCCAAATTCCAAAAAATAGAGATCCAAATTGATTAATCACAAAGAAGTGATCAATGCACAAATGAATCAAACAATGGAGAATATGAAGAAAGGAGGAAATCCTATAATTCACTATAGAAACTATATGCTTGAAGAAGGAAAATACTAGCCTCAAAATAGGGTAAATCTGGGAAATGCTGATTTCTGATGTTTGTGCATAGTTTTGAGGAATTTTGCTACCTGCTATGAACTAGAAATGCCGAGATAGAGAAAACCCAAAAAAAATTTGTCCTTCTGAGGTCAAGTCAAATTTGACCTAGATAGTGGGGCACAATCTTACCCCTCACTAAAGGTCATCCCTGACCTAAAACATCTCCGATGGAAATTATGTTTGTAGATCTCGGAAGTTCACTGAAAAGGGTATCTAGATTTGAACTTCAATTCGTTGTCCTATAACTATACCTACAAGAAAAATGGTTTTTATTGTTTGGATGGGGGGTTTGCCTTGGTCAAACCCTAGTTTGGAATCAACCTTGAAATGTAATTAAATTTGCAATATGTATAAATGAATTAAATGGAACTATTCACCTAGCTTATGTTGAAATCCTTGTGGAGGATTCAAATCCTTGAATCCACAAGTATAGATGCTCCAAATGCATGTAGGAATTGATGAACTACAAATGATTTAGAACTTGATTGAAGAATCTATGATTTAAGATCACCGAGCTCATTGATTAGATATGACATATGATTAAATCAGTATTATGTTGTCATTGATGTCAACTAGTTTGACAACAAATAAATATCTATAGTAAAGGAGTGGAAGAGATGAAGTACATAAATATCTACATGAGGAAGATGGATATGAAAGATGAGGATAAAGAATACATTTAGTAACTTGTTGATGAGTCTATGACCTTATGATATTGACATGATTATGTTTCATTCATCTGTGATGAGGAAAAGAGCTAAAAGACACAAAGCAGTGTTGTCAGTTGATGAAGAATTTTAGTGTACACCAATGAAGGGAAGTGTATATCGAGCACAGTGTAAACTGAGATTGTGTTCACCAATGCATTTCTTTGTTAACCAAGCAGAATAGAGGAACTAAATTACTAGCTTAGCCGACAAGATTGATGAGCTGGAAAGTGTATGATTTCAAGGTAACAGATAATGTTTGTTACACAGATTGATGGCTAACAAAATTTAGGAAAGATCTAAAGGATGAGAATCAAATGAGCTATTGACACATAAGCTGAGGTATGTTGAAGAGGCAAAATCAACAAAGATGATTAAGCAACAAAATCTGATGGAGCAGAAGAAAATCGTTTACTTGTCTATATAAGAGATTGGAGATTTCATAGTGAGAGGTAATGTCAGAAGGAGGAGACTACATAATTATTGTGTGAAAAAATTTTCATGCATACTTGATCATACTAGTTAGTGAGAACCAAACTCCAAAGTTTTTACTGAGTGACAGGAAGCTATTATCGAGCGACAGTAAGTTACTAAACATTGATTGGAACATAATTGATTTAATGATCAGAGGATTGAATGAGCTTAATGATGATCTATACATCTGCAATTGAAGTTGTATTAAGGTAGATCACCTACTATTACATTTTAACCATTGTACACAGTCAAATATCTTAACCAAGTGGACTAAGAAAGTCTTTTATGTATCATTCATAGAATGAAAATTGTTTTCCCGTCATCCCCAGAGTGACTGTTGGTTGGATGATAACGGTTGGTCTAAAATCCTCTAACAAGGTCACACCTAAAAGTGTGTTTGTAACCTTTAACAGGGTTGGGTCTTCACCGACCTCACTTTAGAAGAGTGAATATTTTTGGGTTGCCAGTCCCAGGTCACTTTTCCCTTCATAGGGTTTCCACATTAAATCTCTTGTGTTATGTGTTGATTGTGATGTTTTTTTTATGGCATATTTGCATGTTGCATATTTGATTTGATCGGTAACTACTATATGTTTTATACTGGTAATCGGTAAAAGCATAGATAGTACAGTATTTTAAGTTACTGAGTATCAGAAGTTTTAAGTATTTGTTTTGGATTATACATTTTGTATTGGGACACTGGATAACTGTTTCACCTCCCTCTCAGTTATTCTAACAATTGGTATCAGAGCATTGGTTTCTTAGATAAGAGTTTTAAGGAATTTAGTACAAAGATCTCAAAATGTATAAGAGGGAAGTGCCAAAGCTCAACAAAGAGAACTTTGGAGTATGGCAAAGCTAGATGAAGTTGCACATATCTAGAATTGGGAATTCTACACTAGAATTGATGGAGAATGGCTATATAGAACCGATCACTAGTCCCCTGACACTTGATCAACTAAGAGATAGGCATGAACACAATGTTACTATGATGGAGATTGTTTCTTCCTGTACCGATTCTAAATTTGAAGATATTAAATGTTGGACTACTACAAAATCCATGTGGGATAAACTTTCTCAAGTTTATAATGGAGATATGAATGTCAAAAGAGCTAGAGCAGAAAGCTTAAGGGGCAGATTCGATGATATGAAGATGAAGGAAGGTGAGAATAATGCGTAATACACAAATAGATTGAAAGAGGTAGTACATACTATTAGAGCATCTGATGGAGTTATTAGTGAAGAGACAGTTGTAAGAAAAGTCCTCAAAACCTTATTGCCAATTTACGCAATCAAAATATCTACTATTCATGAAACAAGGTCTGCAGTTGGTAATGTCCTTACACTTGACAATCTGATTGGTAAACTTACAACCTTTGAATTGAATAACTTTGACAATAGTGTTGTTTCATCTGTGGAATCTGATTTCATGTCTTCTCTGAAGATTGGTAAGTCTAGCAGGAATAATAGGAATGATGATAGTGATAGCAATACCGATGATGAGCTTGATGAACTTGAAGCTCTTATGGCCACAAGATTACCCAAAGGTAAAGGAAGGTATCGAGGTAAGCTACCTTTGGCATGCTTTAATTATAGAGAGGTTGGCCACATTGCTACTAGATGTCCACATAAGAAATATGATGAAAGAACCAAAGACTGATCTAAAGGAAGCTATGGGAGAAGAGTTGACAGAGGCTAGCAACACAACAAAGATAACCAAGATAGTAATCATAAAGGCAAAAAGGTATGTTACATAGCCAAAGATAATGAATCTAAATCTGATTCTGATGATGATGTAGAAGTTGTATTTTTTTCTATGAAAGATGACTTAGAGGAAGAAGATCAGCATGTAGAAACAACACTGATCTCTAAATTGAACAAAAATAATACATGGATCATAGGCAGTGGCTATACACATCACATGACTGGTGATGAGGAGAAATTTGATCAAATTGAAGAATACAATGGAGGATCTGTTAAGATGGGTAATGACACACCCTGTATGGTAAGAGGTAAAGGATCCCTGATGATAAATGATATTATAAAATCTAAAAATGCTTATTGGGTAGATGGACTGAACTATAACTTGTTAAGTGTGGTATAGCTGAACAATTCAGGTCACCGAGTTGCTTTTGAGAGAAAGAAAGTGAAAATCTTTGATGATGGTGGAAGATTAGTTGGAACTGGTGCACAATCAAGAGGTAATCTATTGTATCTTGATACTGATGAATCTTCTTGCTTGATGATGAAAAATGAAGATGCTTGGTTATGGCATAAAAGGTTATGCCATGTGAACTTTGATAATGCTATTAAGATCATTAAAAGGAAAAGAGTTAGAGGTCTACCTAACTTGTCAAAACCTGATCATGTTATGTGTCATGAATGTCAGAAAGTTAAGATGAATAAATCTAGTTTCAAAAGCAAGGATTATTCAACAAAGAAGATACTTGAATTGGTTCATACCAACCTGTGTGGTCCTATGGGAACTCAGAGTTATTATGGTGATAGATACTTCTTTTTTTTTTTATGACTATACTAGATTGATGACTATTATGTTCTTGAAAAAAAATATGAAGCATTTAAGATGTTTAAGTGGTATAAAGAAAAGGTAGATAAAGAGACTGGTAAAGAATTGAAATTATTAAGATTTGATAGAGGAGATGAATTTATCTAAGATGAATTTACTAATTTCTGTAATGAGCATGGTATTAAAAGATAGGTCTCTTCACTGAGGAAACCTCAACAAAATGGGATTGCTGAAAGAAGGAATAGGTCAATAGTTGACTGTGCAAGAACACTGATGCTGCAAAATAATGTTTCTCAGACACTGGAGGGAAGCTATCAGTATAGTTGTTTATGTTTTGAACCAAGTAGAACTGAAGGACACTAACAAGACACCCTATGAGTTGTGGTTTGGACACAAACCTACTTTAAGTTATTTCAAGATTTTTGGAAGAAAATTTTTTATTTTAAAAGATGAGAGAAATGGGAAGTTTGACTCAAAAGGTGATGAAGTGATATTTCTAGGATATTCTAGTAAAAGCAAAGCATATAAGTGTCTGAATAAAACTATTAATAAAATGATTGAAAGTACTAATGTCTGAGTTGATGAGTTTGATCAAAAGAATACAAAGGAAAGAACAAAGGAACTGGAAGACTATGGTAGATTTACTTACATTGAACACCCAGAGTATCTACCGAAGCCATAGCTTGTGATAACAGGTCAGCAGGAAAACAATACAGAAGAACAAAAAAGAGAAATCGACGAGCTGGATGGACCTACCGAGAAAGAAAATGAGCCTACACAGGATGAACAAGAAAGAAGAGATAGAGTACGTGTAATATTTGTCAAGAGACATCATCCCGAGATACAAATTATTGGAGACAAACAAGCTGGCATGCAAACAAGGAGTAAGACAAGACAAGGTACATGTCTAGTTTGTGATTATGAACCGAAAAATGTAAAAGTTGTATTAGAAAATGATGAATGGGTTAATGTAATGAAAGAGGAAATAGAAAAAATAGAGAAGAAAAAAACCTAGACCTTAGTACCCTGACCGAAAGATAAGATTGTTATCAGTACTAAGTGGATATTTAGGAACAAGCTAAATGAAAATGGTGAGGTAACAAGGAACAAAGCTAGATTGGTATGCAAGGGATATGCACAGGAGGAAGGAATCGATTATGGTGAAAAATTTGCACCTATTGCTATATTAGAAGGAGTTATAATGCTACTTGCATATGTTTCACACAAGAAATTCAAAGTTTATCAAATGGATGTTAAGTCAGCATTTTTGAATGGAATACTTGAAGAAGAAGTCTATATAGAACAACCTAAAGGGTTTGTTGATCCAGAAAACAAAGACATGGTATGTAGATTACATAAAGCTTTGTATGGTTTGAAGCAAGCACGAAGAGCCTGGTATGAAAGGTTGCATACTTATTTGTTAAGTATTGGATTTGTTAGAACTAGTGAGAACAACAATTTGTACATGAAAGTAGATACTGATGACACTATTCTTATTGTTGAGATATTTGTGGATGATATTATTTTTGGAGGTCAAGATAACATATGTAAATCTTTTTTTGATGAGATGAGAAAATATTTTGAAATGTCTATGTTTGGAGAGATTAAGTTCTTTCTAGGACTATAAGTGATTCAGCAAAATGATGGGATATTCATCACACAATCCAAATATATCAAGGAAGTATTGAAGATATTTGGCATGGAAGATGCTAAACCTATGGGAACACTGATGGATAGTAGATGCAAACTAACTAAGGAAGATGAAACTATAGAGGTAAACCAAACACTATACCGATCTATGATTGGTAAGTTAATGTATGCAGTTCATAGTAGACTAGATATAGCACATGCTATGGGAATTGTTGCTAGATTTTTTGCAAACCCTAGAGAATCACACATGATTGCTACAAAGAGAATCTTAAGATACCTAAAGAAAACAAAAAATTATGGATTATGGTATCCTTAGGAAGGCAAGTTTGAACTGAAGGTTTATACCGATGCTGATTGGGCTGGAAATGTGGATGACAAAAAAAGTACCACCGGAGGCAAATTTTTCTTTGGTGAAAAACTTGTTACATGGACAAGTAAGAAGTAGGCTTGCATTTCTCAGTCTACAACCAAAGTAGAGTATGTTGCTTCTGCTATGAATTGTTCAAATATTGCATATATTAAACAATTAATGGAAGGTATGAATGAGGTAATCATTGAGCCGGTGATTATATACTGTGATAACACAAGTGCAATTAATATTTCAAAGGATCTAGTGATGCACTCTAAGACAAAGCATATATCTATTAAGTATCACTACTTAAGAGAACAAGTCCAAGAGAAGCAAGTTTAGTTACAATTTGTTACATCAAAAGAACAATTTGCAAACATATTTACAAAAGCTCTATCGAAGGATACATTTGAGTACTTAAGGACTAGACTAGGGGTTCGTCCCCTATCTACCAGTCACTAATGTGATTTAGATGTTACATCAGCCTAATCTTATCACAAGATCATTCATTTTGATGTAGCATAGTTCACACTTTGGATCATGTTCAAGGTTATGATAAGTTTGAAGAACTGAAATAGAGTGGGATATCAGTATATAGAGATATAGAGAATGCATTTGACAACAAAGAGTTACTTGGCTGATAAAGAGTAGTGTGTTTATTTGTTTCTTTGGAATTTTTGTCAAAGGGAGAGCTAAAAAATATGAAACAATATACACCGATGAGAACTATTTGAGGGAGAGATAATCTAGAAGGAAGAAAGAAAGAACACTAAAGATCAGTTACTGAGAACAGAAGCAGGAACCTGAGAGCTGAAAAGATCATATTTGCAGAATGTCAAAGCTGGATTGTTAATGTTGTTGAGTAACGTAGTGATTAAACATATTAAGCTAGGGAGAGCTTGTACAACATTTGTTCACAGAGTTGTAGAATACATGTTTGGTATGTGTATGGTATATTTCATATTACTTGAGTTGCCATCAATGCCAAAGGGAGAGATTGATGAACTACAACTGATTTAGAACCTGATTGAAGAATTTGTCATTTAAGATCACTAAGTTGATTGATTATATATGACATATGATTAAATTAGTATTATGTTGTCATTGATGTCAACTAGTTTGACAACACTTACCTTGTAAGTTACTATACTGAAACATCTGTAGTAAAGGAGTGGAAGAGATGAAGTACATAAATATCTACATGAGGAAGATGGATATGATAGATAAGGATAAAAAATACATTAAGTAACTTGTTGAAGAGTCTATGACCTTATGATATTGACTTGATTATGTTTCATTCATCTATGATGAGGAAAAGATCTGAAAGACACAAAGCAATGTTCTTGGTTGATGAAGCATTTCAGTGTACACCGACGAAGTGTAGTGTATACCGAGCACAGTGTAAATCGAGCTTGTGTTCATCGATGCATTTCTTTGTTAACCAAGCAGAACAGAGCAACTAAATGACTAGCTTAGCCGACAAGATTGAGGAGCTGGAAAGTGTATGTTTTTGAGGTAACAGATAATGTTGGTTACAAAGATCGATGAATGACAAAATTCAAGAAAGATCTAAAGGATGAGAATCAAATGAGTTATTGACACATAAGCCAAGGTATGTTTAAGTAGCTAAATCAATGAAGATGATTAAGAAAAAAAATCTAATGGAGAAGAAGAAAACAGTTTACTTGTCTATATAAGAGACTGGAGATTTCATTAGTGAGAGGTAATGCCGGAAGGAGGAGACTAAAAAATTATCGCATGAACAAGTTTTCATGCATGCCTAATCATACTGGTTAGTGAGAACTAAACTACAGAGTTTTTACCAAGCGACAAGAAGCTATTACCGAGTGATAGTAAGTTACTAAAAATTGATTAGAACAGAATTGATTTAATGATCAGAGAATTGAATGAGCTTAACATTAATCTGTACATCTACAATTGAAGAGGTATTAAGGAAGATCACCTACTATTAAATTTTAACCATTGTACACAGTCAAATCTCTTAACCAAGTGGACTAAGAAAGTCTTTTATATATCATTCATAGAATGAACATTGCTATCCTGTCAACCCTAGAGTGACTGCTAGTTGGATGATAATGGTTGGTCTAAAATCCTCTAACAAGGTCACACCTAAAAGTGTGTTTGTAACCTTTAACAGGGTTGGGTTTTCACCAACCTCACTTTAGAAGAGTGAATATTTTTGGGTTGCCGGTCCCAGGTGGTTTTCCCCTTCACAGGGTTTCTAAGTTAAATCTCTTATGTTATGTGTTGATTGTGATGTTTGTTTGATGTCATATTTGCATGTTGCATATTTTATTTGACCAGTAACTACTATATGTTTTAGACTGGTAATTGGTAAAAGCATAGACAATACAATATTTTAAGTTACCAAGTATCAAAAGTTTTAAGTATGTGTTTTGGATTATACATTAGATAACTGATTCACCCCCCTCTCAGATATTCTAATAGGAATGTATGTAGAATGTTTCAAATAAATGACATTAGATCTTCAACACCAATCTTGAATGGATCTTATCATAGGAAGTGGCTTGGGTGAATGTGGATGGAGAAATCTTCAACAGGAGGGCTTCATAGAGATTGAATCCTTTAATGGCTAACCATGGATCTCCTTGATGAATGCTTGAATGCTTGAATATGAATGAATGCTTTCTATCTTTCCTTCTCCTTCTTTCTTGCTTGAGAGATTATGAGGATGACAGATGGATTGAAATGAGAGAGGAAGGCTTCCTTTTATAGTGATCTAGGGCACAAACTTTTAGAGAGGCCAAAATTGGAGAATTGAATCCTAATTAACGTTAACCTCTAGAAATGGACCTAGATTAAATGTAATTTAAGAGTTACCATTTCGAAACCTGAAAAAGTTGATCTGAATGTGAGAAAATAAAAATTTCTGAAGCCTGACACCTTGAAACTCCTAGAACTTCAAAATTGGACCTGGGGTCAGGGTTGAGGTTGACTCTACCCTAGGTTAGAGTTGAGGTCAAATTTGAACTAGGTCAAGGTTGAGGTTGACCTTGACCCATCAGGTCATCATTGACCTAGAAAGTCAAAATCTTTAGTTTCTTAGAGCAAGTTGTCAGAAAGAGGCTTGAAACAAGGGCGACAGAAGTAGAATAGGGGGAAATAGCCAGATCCATGCAAAGACCTAATCAAGGTGCTTGACATGACCCCAGACCACTTACTCAGAGGGCTAAATGTTCTTATCATGGAAGTGCTTCCATTTTAAGAAGATACATTATGTAAAGTGATATTAATTATATGTTATGAGGTTATGATTTAATAAGTGTTATTTCTAATAAAATATGGATATTAATTTATTTTATTACTTAATAAATATTATTTTTTGTAGTTATGGTGATATTATAATGAAGATAACTTCGTGGAGTCTATTTTTTTTAGGAAGGGATTGCTTGAAACTATAGAAAGTGTATGCTTGAGGGTTTTTAAGACTTAGAGGAGTTGCATGCCTTTTAGCTCGGTGGAGTTATGTTTTTGGAGAGAGAGTGGATTTTCTTATTTTTGGGTTCATATATATCACAGAGAGGAGTTTATCTTTCTTCACATGTCTGATTGCATGGAGGGAGTTGACTTTTCTAGAAGACTTAGAGCTCATTTTTTCGTGGTTGCAGGACATTTTCATTTTCCCACATATGCATATACGCCAGAGAGACGATTTTATTTTCTTTCAAATCCAGTGTGTAGTTTTGAGGAGTTTTGATGTACTTTGAGGATATTTTAACTTCATTATTAGTTATATATCAGTTAACAAGGTCTTACAGGTAGTTGGGCTTTAGTTTATTGTAGTTGCACTCCTATTTTAGAGGGATTTTTTAGTAGCATTTGAATATAGATTTTTGCATGGTTTTGGGGCAGTTTTGAGGCAATTGTGATTGATTTGAAGTTCTACATGAGTTTGACTTGGGTCTAGGAGATTTTTGTGGTGGTTAACTACATGTCTCTAACAATTTGACCCCTCTTTCTCCTTATTTTTCTCATCTATTTGACCCTTTCTTGATTCTTGACCTATATCTTGTCTTTTCACCTCATTTTTGTGGGTTCTCATTTTTGGCCATTATATTGCATCTCGCAAACATTTCCTGATTATTTTTATCGAGAGATTGATTCCATCTCAATTATTTTTCTATGTCCAACATCGATTGTGAGTGACTTTATTCAATATTGTATTTTTAACTTTATTTAATATATATCCTTTCAATATTTAATGCTGAATTTAAGATCCCATGGTACAAATTTGTGATTGTGCCTTACATTTTGTTATTAAAACTAAGAAAATATTTGTGTTTGAAGTGTCTATTATGAATGATCCTATGAGGTTTTTAGTTGCAAGTCAGAATTTTATTTCTAAAGTTTTAAAATAAGTGAATATCAATATTTCTAAAGTATTAAAATAATATGTCTAAAGTTTTAAAATAAGTGAATATCAATATTTTATTTTAAATAATATTTATTGATTTATAACCTCATAATTTAATGAATTTTATTTAAAGTGATATTCATTATGTTATGAGGTTATGATTTAATGAAGTGTTATTTCTAATAAAATGTTGATATTAATTTATTTTATTACATAATAAATATTATTTTTTGAGTTATGGTTATATTATAATGATGATGAGTTCATGGAGTCTATTTCATTGGAGGAAGGGATTTCATGAAACTATAGATAGTGTATGCTTGAGGTCTTTTTAGACTTAGAGGAGTTGCATGCCTTTAAGAGGTGGAGTTATGTTTTTGGAGAGAGAGTGGATTTTTTTATTTTTGGTTGGACATATATTAGTGATAGGTGTTTATCTTTCTTCACATGACTAATTTGGGATTGTTTCTTACATTTAGAGATTAAAACCAAGAAAACATTAGTGTTTTTCTCTTCAACTATTAGGATACCAAGCCCTGTCGTAAGAGTTAATTTTGTAGGGAGTTCCTAATTGAGTTGTGAGTTTGAAGTGTCTTTAATGAATGATCTTGTGAATTTTTTAGTTGCAAGTCAGATTTTTGTATCGGTACATCACCCTTTAGTTTTAGTTTTCTTTTTTCATGCGCACATCCTTCTATCTCTTTCCTCTTTCAAATATAGCATAGGTGAGTACCATTAAGGAAATAGCCTTGTAATCCTTGATATTTTCTCTTTCCATAGGATACCCATAGTTTGAGAGTATTTCCATATTTGAACGGGATAGCTAGATTAACATCTTGCTATAGGCACAATTTTGATTGACAATAGTTACAATACAACTCATGAAGAATATTCCATGAGAATCTCTACATGTTGCACATCCATCTAGGTGCAACATTTAAATAATAAAATAAAATATTATAATAATAAACATTATTATGCAATGTGTACAACACATTTTCCCATATTGAAAAAACTAAAGCCCAAATGCTTAAAGTAATAAACTAAAAAGATGCAAAATTAACATGTAGGAGTCCAATACTAATAGCATACTTATCTTGAATACAAAATATTTCTTAAAAGTTAGCATAATCCAAACTCTTACATAAATGAATTAAATATTAACACTTTTAAATATAAAATCATTTACACTATTAATATTAATATTAACATTAGCATTGTTAATAACATTATTATTATTAGACTTGATGTTAATTAGAGTGAATGAGAACATTATTAATATTATCATATAATTATTAATTTTAATGTTATCAATACAAATTATTCCAATAATCAATCTAAAATTACACATTGAGAAGTTACTCAAGCCAAATTACACGTTGAGAAGTTACCAATGAGCAGTGACAAAATTGATGAACAAAGAGAGAGACAGAAACCTAGATGAGACATGGTTGGAATTGGATACAATGAAGGAGAATGTTCTAAGACCAATGATGAATCACATGAAGCAAAGAATGAAGAAATACATACTTTTGAAGAGCCTAAAGAATAGATCAAACCTTTAAGAGGTAGATGGTTTGGATGCAACAAAGTTGGACACATGAAAAGATATTCCAGAGGTAAAGGCCCTTTGAAACCCTTTACTAGTTATTTTCCTAACCGTTATGCATATGGAATGTTAAGAAAGAAGAATGTAGGAAACCTAATCAGTCTAGATATAAACAAGATTACATTAGAGAAGAGTCAGTAGCCAAGATCACATGCTACAAATGCAATAACCTTGGGCATACTGCAAGGTACTACAAACTATAGGTAAATCAGGATAGGAGACCACCTATTGTTACAAGTAGTGGTTGTTGTTGCACCAAAAGATCGACCTGTTAATGCTCGATACAACCACTAGACTTATAGAAGACACAAGAGGCTGTTAAACCATGTCATGAATCACGAGGTGAGTGCTGACCATTTTTCCAACAATCTCCCCCTCAGTGTTACCTGAGGGGATTCGAACCTGTGACAAAGCTCTGATACCACTTGTTACAATTAGTGATTACTGTTGCACCAAAAGATCAACTTGTTAATGCCCGATACAACCACTAGACTTATAGAAGACACATGAGGCTATTAAACCATGTCATGAATCCTGAGGGGAGTGCTGACCATTTTTCCAACACGTACACATTACAAATTCAAGAATCTAGGACACATAGAGAAGTTTTGAAGATATAATGGAGAGGACAATAGAAGACGACCAAGAGGAACACCTCCTTTGGTTATAAAGAAGAATATTGGTGACAATGTTAAAAGTCTTACTAAGTACATGGATGAGTTCAAGAATCATTTCAAGAAATCAACAAATAAAGAGGATGAGAATATTTGGAAGGTAAAATATTTCAATAAGGCATTGGTTTAGGGAGGGACAGTAGATGCTATTGTATCTTCGTATGATGATTATATTGATACATCAATCTAGAAGGTTGCATGGCCTTAGGGGGAGCATTGGATGTAGATAAAAAATTATATCCAACCCCTGATTATGTAGAATGAGATCATGCAAGCTAAGATATGGTATATACAGATAGTATGGAGTTTGTGTTTGTGATTGGAGCACTTGGAGATTCATATCTGGTGACCACGAGATTTTGTTTGACTAGACAGTTTGTGAAGTTGAGCTAACTATTATTAATGCACTTACTCAGCTAGTGATGGATAAAGAGCTTTAAGCATATCATTTCCTCATGATTTAATAATCAATGACCAAGGAGAGCAATGTAAAGAATCATTTTAGCCACCTAGCAACCCCATTGCTTGATCGATTCGAGCAGAAGTTTTGGAATTCAATGTATCAAAGGTATTTAGATTTTCTACTCTTCATGAGGATATGGATGCACCTGTGATTTTTAATGTTGTTGATAGAATGAGGTATAAGTTTAAGAAGCACCCATTTAAGTCTTGTGAGGATGATCCAAAAGAGCATTTTTGCAAACCCCTTATGGCGTGTTTCACGTTGAAGACATTAGGGCTTACATACACTACAAGTATGAGATCATAGGAGATGTTGATATCTATAGGGAAATAGATGGAATGATAGAATTAGATGCAAATATGGTAGAAGAGTTCAAAAATTTGGAAGACCAATCCATTATCAAGTTAACCCTTCTAACTGAGTTCAACAAAATTGAATGGTTCAAGATCATCCTAATTAGAATTCATGATTAGTTTATTTGGATAGGACACTAGCTAATTAAGATATGTGGACAAATGATTCATGAGATAACTAGATTGCACAATACTAGAGCCCTCCCAATAGATGAGAAAAAAAAGAAAACAAGTAGAAACCCTAACCCATTCTAAGTGGGATGAGAGAGTGATGACAGTGAATTACATCTTTTAGCAAGATGTTAGATTGGTAGCAGTGCTACTAGGTTACAAGTTATTTTATAACAACAAACTTAATTTTGTGTCAATAGGAGCAGTTATGATTGCATATAGAATGGTTTAAGAAAATAAAAAATATAACTTATGTGAAATCCTAGCACAATAGTTCTTAGAGAATGTGAAAGTTATCAAGAAAGGTAAGTCAAAGACATTCAAGATTAGTTCACTTCTGGTTCACATGTACATCTATGTTTAGCATAAATTCCCTGGAATGCACCCCAGAGCATGGAAGAACAATATACCTACTGGTATACAAATCTCTGAAAGTTACCAAAGACAAGACAAAAATTGGGTAGATGGTGAACTATTTCCTGACAAAAATTATTCAGAGGAAAATGATGGAAAGGTACATGATACCTGAGGAGATAGTTGAGAAATACAACTTAGACACAATCTGTTTCATGGTTGAAACTGATTTTGTATGCTTTTAGGTAGTTGAACCTAGAAAGAAATGGTGCTACCCTATGGGGTATGAAGTCAATTCTGAGGTTCTTAGAATGCAAGTTGAACATGTACTAGTAGTTGAGGTAGACACATCTGAAGAGAGATGGGTAAAATACTAGGAAAAGTTAGAAAAAGTTAGAGAATAACAAGATAAAGGGATAAGGAAGAGAAAGATTGACAAAATAGTTGAGGACATTATTGCGAAAGTAGGAATCAATAGGGAGTAGCTAAAGAAACTAAGGACAAAGATGTTAGAAGGATCTTCCAACATGAAAATTGAAGCATCTCCTCCTTTTGTAGTAGAACAAACATTAAGTCCTTCTCCTGATATAATTGATTTATTAGTTTCACATAAGAAGAAAACACAAGTAAATGTGCCTACGAGCAAACCTAGAAGATCTACAAGATATAGTAAACCAAGAAGCCCTAAGAATAAAAAGTTAGAAGAAGACGAAAATAAGGAAGAAGAAAAATAATTAAACCTTTATTGAGGAATAAGGCCAGACTAGTGAGGATTATGGAAAGAAAGCATGATGAAGTCATAGAGGATAGACAAAAGGCACTAGACCAAATTCTTATGAGCAACATGTCTGAGAAGACCTCACCTCCCAAGGTCACCAAGCCTATAACTTTAGGAATAGGAGAAATTTCTAAGACAACTGAAATAAATGAGAAAGTAAGAGAAGTTGACATGCAACTAGACTTCTTTGTATCTAGTGTGCCGGTGACCCTTGGCACCTTGCTTGATGTAAATGACCCATTCCAAGAAAATATAGATAATGCGATGATAGTAGAAGAGGAAGGATAGGAAGAGGAAGAACATACAGAGGAAAAATAGGAAGAGAAAGTAGAGGAGAAGTAGAAACAATGAGAAGAAAGGCATGAAACAGAAATGTGAGCAAAAAAAGAAGTAGAGCTAAGATTAGAGCATAAACAAGAACAAGACACCTCCTCTACTCTATTGTTGGCAAGTATGGCCAAACCAGTGAGTGAAGATGTGGAAATCATGGATGAGGATAAACTCATGAGGTTATCCTTCATGGCATTTGCTAAGAAAAAGGAAAGGTCACAACAAAAAGGGGATAAAAGGGTAAAGGTGATTACTAGGGCAGTAGAGACAGTGAACAAAATGCTCCCTACACCTCTTATTTTTCAAAGAAAGGATGATGCAAAGAACTTGAGCATGGAATTAGATAATTTTGAGAGTCATTTTGAGTCATTGTTGAAGATTGTAGAGGATAAGGCTAAAAGAAGATTCCTAGAAAAGAAGTTGAAGGAAGTTTGTAAGTCTATCAAATGGGACTTGGACATTCTGAAAGCAACTACAATCAAAGCTAGAAACTATGTGGCACAAGGAATAAAGGTATATAGTTACTATATAAATCCTATTAGACATGTCAAGAATATTGAAGATATCATAGACAAGGACATGGATACCTTAGATAGCTTAATGGACAGTTGTGAAATTTCTTCACAAACTGTATTGGAAATGGATAAGAAGACATCCAAGATTTTGGATAAGATAAGTGCTTTGAATGTAGAGAAAGGGAGAGTAGTGGAAATATTTGGTTTGATGAAGAGTCTAATCACTCCTAAGCTATCAATTCTTGAAACTCATCTTATAGAGATGGAGAAAATAGAAGGATCAATGACAAGTTTTTTACCCACTGAAGGCAGCAAAGACAAAATCTTATGCAATGAATGGACCGATCCATGTCAATGAACTTTCGATTATTTCATGGGTTGATGAAGTGAAGACCTTGGAAGACTCCTTCCAAGATATTCTAAGTCTCACGAGTAAGTACTAAGTCTTTTGCTCTTAGAATTTTGAAATTTTTTAAGTACCTTTTCCATTGTTGTTGAAGGGAGAGGAAGAGAAGGGGAAAAGTAAGAAAAAGAAAAAGAATTAAATAAAAAAAAAGAAGAAGAAAAGAGAAAAAGAGAAAAGAAAAGAAAAGAGGAGAATATGTATATAGAGAAGTAGAAGGAAGATAATGTTCTAGCACTTAGTCAGTTTTTGATAAGTGTTCCCATCAATGCCAAAGGGAGAGATTGTTGGCAAGTGATATTTTGGAAGCACTACGGATCACTTGAAAAGAGGATAATATGTATATAGAGAAGTAGAAGGAAGATAATGTTCTATCACTAAGTCATTTTTTGCTAAGTGTTGTCATCAATGCCAAAGGGAGAGATTGTTGGCAAGTGATGTTTTGGAAGCACTATTGATCACTTAAGGGTTTTCATTTATGGAAACACTTATGGTAGAGTGATCGCATGAAAAAAGATTAGGTACTAGAGACTCAGTCAAGAAAATGACTAAGTACAGAATCAAAATAACAATATTTTG
Organism: Chamaecyparis obtusa; assembly: GCA_027943335.1. Lineage (NCBI taxonomy): Eukaryota > Viridiplantae > Streptophyta > Pinopsida > Cupressales > Cupressaceae > Chamaecyparis > Chamaecyparis obtusa. The sequence goes on along the minus strand of BSBK01004082.1, from coordinate 272,184 downwards.
TAGTACTGTTTTGGTTAGAGAAGAAGATATATGAAGTATTATGGCTTGTGAAGTTATAGGAAGATATTTTGGGATATGCATGACCTTTAGTTAAGGTCGCACGTGTTTTGGAGTAGATATCAGTAAGATATATACAGTGATACGAAAGTATATGAAGATAAAGAATCAGTGAAACAGGGTATGTGAACAGTCATAATGACTGAGGGAAGATTAGATGGAATGGTAATGTGCTAAGCCAGATGAATGTTGTATGTTTCTAACACTTTTGGTAATATAAGATTGGTAACTCTATGTTTATCATTTGCATAAGTAATTATTATGTTTTTTAATGTATTTGTGAATCTGACTGGATGAAAAAATTGATATAAGTATAAAATGTTTTGTTGAAGCGATACGTGTCATAGTGATGGATATGTGAAGGATGCGAATTTGGGATATTGAAAAAGGTAGATAGAATATGTGAGATATGATATTGACAGAGCTATAACTAGAACTATCAAAGCATAGAAGATGTTTGTTTTGTTCACTACTTGAAGAACACTTTTTGTGAAAGAGTTTTAATTGTAAGAGTTGTAAGCTCACCACCTTTAATAGGGTTTTTGTATACCCCTAACAGGGTTTTTTATTCCTCTAACAAGGAAATGTACTATGTAATACTTAGATCCTAATAGGGCTAGATCTCCTAACAGGGATTCAATATTTTAGTGCATAGTTGTCGGTACCATCCCCACTGGGGTTTTCCTTTGGTCGGGGTTTCCTCAAAAGAAAATAATGGTGTTATGAGTTATGTGTTATGTGTTTATGTTATTTTTATTTGAGCATTATTATGGTTTATTTACAATTGGTTGAAGTTTGAAATAAAGTGTTGTAATACTGATTAACCCCCCCTCTCAATATTACTTAATCCTAACAGATTTTGGAAGATATTAAAGAAAAGGTCACTAAATCGGTGGTTATACAATGTAATAACACTAGTGCTATTAACATTTCAAAGAATCTTGTGGTGCATTCTAAAACTAATAATATTGCTATAAAGTATTATTTTCTCAGAGAGAAGGTACAAGAAAAGGAAGTGAGGTTGGAGTATATGTCAAATAAGGAACAAGTTTCAAATATCTTCACAAAGTCATTACCTAAAGATGCTTTTGTGTATCTAAGAGGTAAATTGGGGGTCCTTCCCCTACCTAAAATGAACTAGACAAGATGATTTATCATAAATACACTTCATTCATTTAAAATCTTATGATTGGATTGACGTTGTATGACTACTCCTTGGGGAGCAGTCTATGTTGTTACAAGCTTGAGTGAGTCAAGAATGATAGAGAATATTTTTGAGGTAACTGATAATTTTGACATTGTTTTCAATCGGAGAGAAGTGGAGAGAAAAAACAAAGGGAGAGAAGTGTAGAGAAGGAGAGAAGTACAAAGAAAGGGAGAGAAGATGTACATATCAAAGGAAAGTCAAGACATGAGTGGAAACATTTTGGTTCATTTTGATATTTATTTAATAGTGTTTCCATCAATACAAAAGTGAGATATTGTTGGCATAATTGATGAAGGAGAGTCTATTGAAGTATTGGTCAATGAGTTATGGAATTGTTATGATAAAGGTTTGATTGAAGATCGGTCAGTTATTGTATTGCCATTCATGTCAATTATTGACTAAGTGCTCTTTGCATGTTGCTAAGCACAAGAATGATGGATAAGGTGATGTAGTAAGTTTTAGTAAATGGAATCATGTGTTGTGGTCTACAGAGGTATTTGATATTGTATTTATTATCACATATCATTATAGAAATGATTGAGATAGTTATGATAGCTTGAAGGTAAACAATGCAAATGCTATAACTATTAGTGAGACATGATAGGTGATTTGATCAACTTGTCACATTAATACTGATTAAGGTGATGCAATCATAATAGAAGTATATTAATACGATATAGAAGGCATGGTTTCAATCACAACTCATTTGAATGATCAATGATTCTCTATCAAGTAGTTATAGAAGTATTCTTAGGATGAATAGTTGATGTTCTTGAGTTATTGATGGTAGATCTTGTATTAGTGATTTTTTTTGTTGTTCCGATGATTATGGGTAAGATGATTAAAGAATATGGACACGTGTCAAAAAATGGAGGCAATGATCTGATGTTTATAAGTTCAAGGTTAGCATGTATTAAGGATCTAAGTGGATGCTTTGGAACAATCAATAACATGTTTGACTTTTCTTGGAGATTAAGTAATAAAATCTTTGTTTTGGCCGACATGATCACAAAAAAAAGTATTAGAAAATAAGGATTTGTGTATTTGACAATTGGAGCCAAGTTGTAAGATCGGATAAAAAAGATAAATTATTTTAGAGCTTGATCAAGGTGGTGGAATAGAACAATATATATGTTATGAAGTTAATTGTTTTAGTGTGTTGATCGAGTGATGGCGGATGTGCGATTGAGAAGTGGAAGTTACAATCAAACCATGATGAAGGTGAATGTGTTGAGAAGAGATTTTGCACATCAAAGGATCTGATCAGGCATGAATAATTCTATTCTATAAATCATTCCATTTTTTGTCCCCTAACAGTCACATCATTGAAATCCCTCAACCAGGTGGATTCTTTATAAGAAGTCCTTATTAAAAATCCTTTAATAGGGTGGCACACTAATTTGTGTTCAAAGTCATCTAACAAGGCCACTCTTAATAGGTTAAAGGTTTTAATAGACCTAGACGTAAATCCCCTAATCGGGTAGCACCTAACAGCTCTTATTGTATACTCCTAATAGGATTAAGCTCCTCATAGGGCATACTTCAGAAGAGTACATATTTTAGTGGGTACTAGTCCCCACCATGGTTTTTTCCCAATTTAAGTTTCCACAAGATAAATCTGTGTGTCAAATTTGTGGATGTGTTTATATGCTTTGAAGTTGCATTTGGTTATGTTTTGGTTAACTTGTGAATGTTTTTTTAAGTTCAAGGACTGAAAAAGTGTTTGAAATTTTTGATTATTGATTCATCCCTCCCCTCTCAGTAATCAAAGATTTAAGATCCAACAATGTATAGTAAAGGAAAACCCTCATGGTTGTTTTTTAGTAAAATCCTGAATCCTTTTTTAGTATCAATAATAGTTTCAATGTCATGAAGAGAACATCAAAATATGTACTTTCAAATCATTTAGTTTGTGCACAAATCCAAGATGGCAGTTTTTCAAATGTAAATAGACTACCACTTGCAAATAAAATCCATCAAAATCTCCCATCCAAACCCTTGGTGGCATCAAGACAGAACCCAAGGGAAGAGAGAAAAAGTGTGAAATGAAGTTCCAAATGAGGCAAGTTAGGGTTTCAAAACCCTATTTTCCTCCAAATAAGATGAGACCTTTTGATGGGATCATTTTCCCTTGGATTTTGGTAAAAGGACATTGTAATATTACCTTAGGTGATTTTTTTTATAAACTTATTGGAGGTATATCCTGGGAGTGGTAACCTCAAAAAATAATATTTATAAGGTTTTAAAATAAGTGAATATCAATATTTTATTTAAAGTGATATTAATTATGTTATTAGGTTATGATTTAATAAGTGTTATTTCTAATAAAATGTGGATATTAATTTATTTTATTATATAACAAATATTATTTTTGGAGTTATGGTGATATTATAATGAAGATGACTTGGTAGTCTATTTTTTTTGGTGGAAGGGATTGCATGAAACTATAGATAGTGTATCCTTGAGGGATTTGTAGACTTAGAAGAGGTGCATGCCTTTTAGAAGTGGAGTTATGTTTTTGGAGAGAGAGTGAATTTTCTGATATTTGGTTAGACATATATCAAAGAGAGGAATTTATCTTTCTTCACATGATTGACCTTGCATGGAGGGAGTTGACTTTTTTAGTAGACTTAGAGCTCATTTTTAGTGGTTGGAGGATTCCAATAATCAATCTAACTTTTTTTAGAAGTTGAATGATTTGTTATTGTTGAACTTTTCAAAAATTTTAACTTTATAAATAAACTAAAATTAAAATATATTTTATCATAAATATCATAGATTTTCAATATATAATTTTGTTATTCCGAGCCCTATATTTTTTTAAATTTATCTCATTAAATGTCAATACTGATTCTTTTCAACTATAAATTTAATATTTGTATAAAAATTAATTATTTTTAATACACCAACTATTTAAAGATTTTTACAACAGTAAATTTAACTCTATCATAAATAAAATTTTATATTTTACTTAATTTATATATAAAGAGGTTAGCCGGTAATTGTAGATTATACCGTGAGCAATTAACCAGTCTTTCTTCTTCTTGGATTTTCCTTCATTTTTCTTGCGCATAAATTCCCTTGCTTTGAAATAGCAAAACATCCATGGCAATGGAAGCAGGCAAAGTGCAATTGAAGAGCTCAGACGATGAGATATTTGAGGTTGATGAGGCGGTGGTGTTTGAGTCTTTAACAGTGAGAAGTTTGATTGAGCATACAGGCACGGAGAATGTCCTGCCCTTGCTAAACGTGACTGGTAACATCCTCGCCAAAGTTATCGAATACTGTAAATATCATGTCGAAGCCAAGGCCGCCCAGACCAGCGAAGACAAGCCCCCCATTTTGGAGGAGGATGTGAAAAAGTGGGATGAGGAGTTCGTGAAGGTGGATCTACCTACAATTTCCAGCCTCATTCCAGTATGTGTTTAGGGTTTACAACTTGTTTTTGCTGGTATGCTTAGGGTTTCAGATGTTGGAAAAATTAAATGCTGTGAGCTATTTGTCCCTTGAGCCAAACGCTCACCTACCACCTTTGACGAACAGAACAGCTAGAAACATTAATACGGGTAGGTGAGATTTTTGAATTTTGAAGAGGGGGAAAATGGAATATGACAAAAAGGAATGTCTCTCCCTCATTCATTTTTAGTTCAGCAGAGAAAGTGTAGATTTAGAGTTGCAGAGCAAAGAAGAAGATCAGCAGATCCAGTCGTCAGAGTGCAGAGAAAGAAGTTTGCTTATTTCGTGCCTGTAGTTGCACGTGTTTCTTCTCTGGTCATTCTGTAAGTTTATTATTGTTTTGATTCGACCTGTTGATGCAGTGATTGCTCCAGGCATTGTAGTATGCAGCCATTAGAGCTGCAAGTTTGAAGTTTAATAGTTTATTTGAAGTTTTAAGTTTTTAGGGTAAATTTAGGGTTTTCTGGTTGAAGTTGAATGCTCCCAGATTTTGTAAATGTTTTAATCAAAGTTAAATATCAAGCAAGGAGGCATACTCGAATCTATTGTTCTTCCCCTCTACATTGCATTTGAGAAGATCCTTGTTGAATATTTTTAAGTGTTGAGTGTTTGTTTTTAATCGTGAAGAGTTTCATGTTAAACTGTGTCACTCGGCATCCATTCTTGCCGAGCATTTCCTTTCAAGTGCTGAGTTGCCCTTCAGGTGCCGAGCTCACTTGGCACCCTCCTGTCACTCGGCACCTTTCATGTGCCGAGTAAGTGCTGAGTAAAACTGGCACTCAACACCTTTCATGTGCCGAGTAAGTGCCGAGTAAAACTGGCACTCGACACCTTTCATGTGGCGAGTAAGTGCCGAGTAAAACTGGCACTCGACACCTTTCATGTGCCGAGCAATTTTTAAGTGCCGAGTTAAAATTTTTAAAGGTTTGCAAATTTAAATTTTAATATTTCCCACATGGTATCAGAGCTTTGAGGCCCCACATCCAAAGTGAGTTAGGGAAATTTTTATTTTTTTTTCTTGGGATATTTGCAATGGCAGGAGATGCAGGAAAGATATGGCAGTAGCCACCACCATTCAATGGACAGAACTATGACATATGGGCAAAGAAGTTAAAGACCATAATGGTTGCAAATGATTTATGGGAGTTTGTGGTTAATGGATTCAATGATGTGACAGACCCAGCTCAGTATGCTGCTCTCACAAATCCCCAGAAGACTCAGCTGAAAGAGTCAAGGAGAAAGGATGCTAAGGCACTAAGTTTAATTGAGGCAGCAATGATAGAGACAGTCTTCCCAAAGATTGCAGCAGCAAATTATGCAAAAGAAGCTTGGGATATCCTTGAGACAAACTTCAAGGGGACTGATAAAGTCCGAACTGTAAAGCTACAAAATATAAGGAGGGAGTTTGAGAACCTTCAGATGAAGGAAAATGAATTGATTGCAGACTTCAGTTCAAGGACCTCCAATGTGATTAATCAACTGAAGTCAAATGGAGAAGACTATCAAGAGTAGAGGATAGTAGAAAAGATATTGAGGAGTTTACCTCATAAATATGACAACTTGGTCATGACCATTGAAGAGGCAAAAGACCTCACTGTTTTGACAATGGATGAGTTGATGGGTATTCTTCAAACCCATGAGCATAGGATCAACAGATCTACATCCTCTTCTACCCAAGAGCAAGCATTCAAGGCTCAGTCAAATCCAAGAGGAAGGGGGAGAGGAAGAAAAGGCTCAGGCAGAAACTCTAGAGGTAGAGGTCGAGGTCATGGAGGACAAAGAAATGCTGCAGTAGAAAGCTCAGATAGAGCAGATGGAGCAAGTAGCTCACAAAATACTTCAAGAGGAGGTAAGAAAAACTACAACTCAAATAGGAGTAATGTAGAATGCTACTACTGTCATAAATATGGGCATTATGCAAGTGAATGCTGGAAGAAGTAGAGTGATCAGTCAGGACAAGCAAATGTGGCTGATGCGAATATGGGAAGTGGAAACAATGCCACTGCCTTCATCATGTGTAATGTTGGTGAAGAAGGAAGCCCTGAGGTTGGTACCTCGACAGTGGATGTAGCAACCACATGAGTGGTAATGAAACCTTGTTTTCATTCATTGACAAGAGTTTCAAATCTGAGATTAAAATGGGTAACAATGGAACCCTACCAGTTGTGGGCAAAGGATCTATTATGGTCCGCACCAAGCAAGGTGAGAAGAAGGAAATATAAAATGTGTATTTTGCCCCTGGTATGAAGCACAATTTGATGAGCATTGGTCAGCTCATTCAAAATGGATACACAGTGCTGATGGAGAATGACAGGTGTGTCATTCATGAAAAGGATGGGAGCAAAAACTTACTTGCAGCAGTTCAAATGACAAAGAACAGAATGTTTCCCTTGAAGATAGAGACATGTTTCTCATCTCAAGTTGGTGCTGCACCTCCCACACAATCAGCTCTAAGGAGTGTGATTGAAGACCCCTCACGACTATGGCACCTCAGGTATGGTCATCTTGGCTATGCTGGTTTAAATTTATTGTCAAATAAAAGAATGGTAGACGGTTTGCCAAGAGTAGGAAATTCATGTGACAAGTGTGAGGCTTGTATTTTGGGTAAGCAACATAGGCTTCCCTTTAATTTTGGAAATTCTAGGAGGGCTAGATATCCATTAGAGTTAGTGCATACTGACCTAGTTGGTCCTATGCAAGTTACTTCCATTGGGGGGAGTACTTATTTCATGACATTTATTGATGATTTCAGTCGTAGGACATGCGTGTATTTCTTAAAGAATAAATCTGAAGCATTTAATAAATTTGCTGAATTCAAAGCCCAGGATGAAAGAGAATGTGGACATTATATTAAGGTCCTAAGATCAGATAGAGGAGGAGAGTATACCTCCAATTCTTTTGTAAATTTTTGCAGGAAACATGGCATAAAGAAAGAGCTCACAGCCAGCTATACACCATAGCAGAATGGAGTGGCTGAAAGAAAGAACAGGACCATTGTTGAAATGGCAAGGAGCATGATGAAAGAGAAAGGTCTCCCAACTAAATTTTGGGGAGAGGCTATAGCAACAATAGTTTACCTAATTAATAGGTGTCCTACAAAGGCTGTCCATGACAGAATTCCAATGGAAGCATGGTCACGAGGAAGATGGATAGTTGAACACCTAAGGGTGTTTGGATGTGTAGCATATGCACATGTACCTAAAGAGAAAAGGCAGAAATTGGATAACAAAGGAGTGAAGTGCATCTTCACAGGGTACAGCCCAGAATCAAAGGCATACAGATTGTATGACCCATTGAACAACAAGATGATCCTTTCAAGAGATGTGAAATTTTTGGAAAATCAGTCTTGGTATGGTTCAACTGATGAGTCACCAAGCACTTCAAGTAAAGTGCCAATCATGAGTGAAGAGGATGCTGATGAACAGCAAGAAGAAGGAGCAGATAGAAGAAAAGGCAAGCAACCTCAGTCACTGCCGAGCTCCTCTAGGCGTGGCCGAGTGTCAGTGCCGAGCAGCAGCAGTGAAGATTCTGATCCCACACTCTCCTCCCTATTACCAAGAAAGACCAAGAGTCTTAGGGAGATATACCAAGATGAAAGGTATGAAGAATATGATGAGAGTGTTAATTTTGCACTATTTTCTCATAGTGATCCAATATACTTTGAAGAAGCTATTAAGGAGAAGAAATGGTGTAAGGCCATGGATGAGGAGATAGATGCTATAGAAAGGAATGAGACATGGGAGCTAACTGATTTACCTCCCAAAAAGTAAGTGATTGGAGTGAAATGGGTCTATAAGACCAAATGCAATGCTGAAGGCAAAATTGATAGACATAAGGCAAGGCTGGTAGTCAAGGGCTACAAACAGCAGTATGGCAGAGATTATGATGAGACCTATGCCCCAGTTGCAAGAATGGAAACCGTGCGTGCTGTCATAGCAATTGCAGCCCAGCACAAGTGGAAGGTATATCAAATGGATGTGAAGTCCGCCTTCCTAAATGGTGTATTAAAGGAAGAAGTATATGTGGAGCAGCCACCTGGTTATGAAGTTGCAGGTGAAGAACATAAAGTATATAGATTGAAGAGAGCTCTTTATGGGCTCAAGCAAGCTCCACGGGCATGGTACAACAGGATTGACTCATATTTGATGAGCAATGGCTTTAGCAAAAGCAATGGTGAGCCCACACTCTACATCAAGGCAGCAAATGGTAATGTGCTGATTGTTGTCTTGTATGTAGATGATTTGATTTTTACTGGAAATGATAGGGCTCTAATTGGTGAGTTCAAAGAGACAATGAAAAATGAGTTTGAGATGACAGACCTAGGTCTCTTGAAGTACTTTCTAGGCATAGAAGTAAAACAAATGCATGATGGCATCTTTATCTCTCAAGAAAAATATGCAGGGCAGATCTTGGAGAGATTTAAAATGCAAAATAGTAAGGCAGCCCCCACACCAACAACAGTAGGTCTGAAGTTGAGCAAGGAAGACTCTAGCAAGAGAGTGGATCCAACACTATACAAGAGTATGGTTGGAAGTTTAATGTACTTGACTGCAACTCGGCCAGACTTGATGCATGCAGTAAGTTTGATTTCCAGATTTATGGAAACACCAAAGGATTCCCATTGGCAAGCGGGAAAGAGGATCCTAAGGTATGTGAAAGGTACCAAGGGATTTGGAATTTTGTATACTACAGAAAATGAATTCAAGTTGGTAGGATATACAGATAGTGATTGGGCTGGAAGTATAGATGATAGGAAGAGCACTTCCGGATATGTATTCCACATGGGATCGGGTGCCATTTCATGGGCATCCAAGAAGCAACCTATTGTTGCTCAATCTACAGCAGAGGCTGAATACATAGCAGAAAATGCAGCAGCATGTCAAGCAATTTGGCTAAGGAGGATCTTGACAGATTTGAATGAAAGGCAAGAGGATGGAACCACAATTTATTGTGACAACATCTCATCAATTGCATTGTCCAAGAATCCAGTCTTCCATGGTAGAAGCAAACACATAGAGATCAGATATCACTTCATCAGAGAGTTGGTGGAGAATGAGGATATCAAGATGGAATTTTGCAAGTCTGAGCAGCAGCTAGCAGACATCTTCACAAAGCCATTAGGCATTGGAGCTTTTGTGCACCTAAGAAAATGTCTTGGTGTAGTTGATGTGGATCAACAGTGATCCTTGTTTGTTTGGCTCGGGACAAAGGGGGAGTGTTGGAAAAATTAAATGCTGCGAGCTGTTTGTCCCTTGAGCCAAACGCTCACCTACCACCTTTGACGAACAGAACAGCTAGAAACATTAATACGGGTAGGTGAGATTTTTAAATTTTGAAAAGAGGGGGAAAATGGAATATGACAAAAAGGAATGTCTCTCCCTCATTCATTTTTAGTTTAGCAGAGAAAGTGCAGATTTAGAGTTGCAGAGCAAAGAAGAAGATCAGCAGATCCAGTCGTCAGAGTGCAGAGAAAGAAGTTTGCTTATTTCGTGCCTGTAGTTGCACGTGTTTCTTCTCTGGTCATTCTGTAAGTTTATTATTGTTTTGATTCGACCTGTTGATGTAGTGATTGCTCCAGGCATTGTAGTATGCAGCCATTAGAGCTGCAAGTTTGAAGTTTAATAGTTTATTTGAAGTTTTAAGTTTTTAGGGTAAATTTAGAGTTTTCTAGTTGAAGCTGAATGCTCCCAGATTTTGTAAATGTTTTAATCAAAGTTAAATATCAAGCAAGGAGGCATACTCAAATCTATTGTTCTTCCCCTCTACATTGCATTTGAGAAGATCCTTGTTGAATATTTTTAAGTGTTGAGTGTTTGTTTTTAATCGTGAAGAGTTTCATGTTAAACTGTGTCACTCGGCATCCATTCTTGCCGAGCATTTCCTTTCAAGTGCCGAGCTGCCCTTCAGGTGCCGAGCTCACTCGGCACCCTCCTGTCACTCGGCACCTTTCATGTGCCGAGTAAGTGCCAAGTAAAACTAGCACTTGGCACCTTTCATGTGCCGAGTAAGTGCCGAGTAAAACTGGCACTCGGCACCTTTCATGTGCCGAGCAATTTTTAAGTGCCGAGTTAAAATTTGTAAAGGTTTGCAAATTTAAATTTTAATATTTCCCACATCAGAAACCCTTTTATGTTTTAAAGTTGGATGATGTAGGTTAGGGTTTTCGGGAAACATTATGGATTGTTCGGCTTTATAGCACATGGATTTCAAATATTTGATATGTATTTGTAGGATGAATTTGATTATTTAATTGTATCATTTGTAGCAGTATATTTGTTAATATGTTTGTACCAAATTTATATTCCTGTTGGATATGATGACTTGTTATATATATATATATATTTCTTTGTTGTGAACAGGCTGCAAATTATCTGAATATAAAGAACTTTATGGACTTAATGTGTCAAACTGTGGCTAACATGATTAAGGGAAAAGCTCCTGAAGAGATTCGAAAGACATTTAACATAAAAAACGACTACACTCCTGAAGAGGAGGAGGAAGGCAGGCGTGAAAATCAGTGGGCTTTCGAGTAAATCTGATAGGTGTAAGGAAGTTAGTCTACATATAGTCTTGTGGCATGGTACAAGAATAAGTTAGTTTAAATATAGTCTTCTGACATGGATAGGTGTAAGGAAGTTAGTTTACATATTTTCTTGTCAGCTTTCTTAATTGATTTGTTGGCCTTTAAGAATTTGGATATTTGATGGCATGGTATTGGCCAGTCTCTTGGATTTAAATTGAAGTAAATGTAGCAGTTTTAGAGGATAAGCTTGTAATATTTTAATCAAAGGTATTATGGGATGTTTTATTATGATTGTTTTGCAAAGATATTAATCAAATTATCTTACCCAATGTGTTGTAACAATTTTGTGCTAACTAGTAAAATAATTTCAATTTTTCATAGTTGGAATATTTACACTTGACCAAGGTTTTACCCTTCATCTTCTCATTTATTAAAATCATTCTACCTCTGAATGAAAGCCCTTACTAATAAAAAAATTAATCTTTTTTTTTACTAAGATATTCCAACTAATGAAATTAAGAATTTCCGAACTATATTTTCCATTATGTGAAAAAAATCTCATTGAGAAACATTATTTCATAGAACAGTTGTATATTACTTTCCTTACTGAGAAAAATAACAATCCCTTTTCCTTTCAAATAAAAGTTTCTGCATAACTAAAACTTTAATCATCTCATTCTCAAACTCCTCTCAATGCTAAAATGATAATATTTTATTGAAAACAAGACTAAAAGGCAAAAGAATTAGCCCCTGGAATAGCACAACACTATCAATCTAATATCAACAAAACTGAAGATTTAAAAATTCACCAGTAACATCACAAAACTGCCCATTACAATGCCATACACACAATCACCAAATATTTACTATATTATCAACCATCACAAGTACTAATTTTTTGTGCACATCAACATGGGGTATTCAAAGTAGTTCATTAGTTTAAACAGATATTTTTCCCACAAAGAAAATCCATTCAATGACAAGAAATATGAACAGAGCATCATTGCATTATGTCTATTTCAACATTTTGTATGTATGTCTGGACAATCGTTTTGTGCAGCTCGGACACTCGGGCAAAGCCCCTTTAATTATTCTTATGCCTGTTTCAATAAGGCCTTGCAAAATGCTGGTGTAATGATTTTTTTTTCTCATTGTTTGAAACGAGCTTCCGAGCTTATGCCCTTTGCTGACGTGGTATAAGTTATTTTTCACCCGTCAAACTCAGTTGCTAAATAAATTTATTTTCTCCTTTCAACAACCTCTCATAAAAACCTTATATTTGCATAAGAAGTAAAGAGGAGGGCCCGCCAATATTGTACTTGCCTTGTACATCGAAAATCATTTTGAACAAATATAAAATGATTTGCACTTAAACTCATTTTTAATAATGCTATAAAATATTATTTTAAAAAATAATTTAAATAAAAATTTATCTAAATATTTTTATGCCTATGAATCTAAATGTATCTCTCATATAAACATGTGTAAATCATAAACATGATTTATTAAACTCTAAACTTCTTTATGTCTCTATTCTTCAAATATGCATTCTATTCTTTAAATCACAAAAATGATTTAAATAATAAAATATTAGATCAATTTTGAGAATGAAATTGTAATGCTATGGAGCGAGTCGGGTCCCCTTGTTGGCCCAACTATATATTTTTCTTGTTCCAATTCATGGGCCTAGGGACAACTTGAAACAACCTCAATGTACATTATGAATAAAAAACTAAAGCGTGAAACCATGAAAGTTCAATATTTTATCTTTTTGCCTACTACCCAAAACAAGCATAAGGCCTCAGAAATTGCCCTAAACAACTAATCAAACAACAACACGAGATCATGACAACTAGAAGGCATATAGAATTATATGTTGATAATCACTTTGTATGATAGTTTTGTTTGACACTTCATGGAGTGAAGTATTTTAATCACCAAATTCCCCTACTTTATCATTTTTGCAGCTAGATACACCAAAACCATCCTGAAACCTTGTCAACACGCCTCTTACAAAATACCAAACAATGGTTTGAGGAGCCGCCATTGGGAGGATTAACTCATTCAAGTATAAAGAAGACATGTGCAAAAGCATATCTCACGACTTGATTTCTAATGTGAAATGCAAATGGTCAAAGTTGACCATGTTTAAATTATTATAAACATGCAAGTGCAAAACACAATGAACTGAATTTGGTTTTAGCCTTGAAAAATATCAAATACTACTCTAAGACTTTGTAATTTGTCATAGAGGTACATTTACATATGGAAAGTCCAAGGTAGTAATCCACTATCATGAAAATAATCTTGGAGCAAAATATTGACCCACAAAAATGGCTACTCAAGAAACACAAAACTATGCATGTAGAAAAACAAAAGAAATTGCAAATGGAGTGGCCTTGGACAAATTATCAAATGAGGTTCCTAGGCTCTCAAAACGGATAAAGGAGTACACCAATATTTTGAAAAATAGGACAATTATCCTTTTTTCATGACAATCAATTGGATATGAAGAATGTATCCACAAAGTAGGCCTTATGAATAATTTTGACAATGTGCAAAATGAAGATTTGTGTTAACCCCTAAAATGGGAATAGAGAAGACCTCTAACACTGGGGAACTCTTTGTTTGAGAAAGACAAACTTTCTCATCCTTGTGTTAACCACCCTCATTCTTTGAAACAAGCATCACCATGGGCAACTTGCAAATTTCTTGCAAAGCTAGGTGGCTTCTATGGGGCATCCTCATGATGGTATTATTGGGTCCAAAAGATCATCTTTGGTCTTGTTGTTGTGCTCAACAACATTGATATTTTGTTGGATTGGAAATGGCTCCTCCTCCTATTATGAAAAGATGAACTCCACCTCTTCATGTTTCTCATGCACCATCTCCATGGGAGATGGTGGTAAGGTGTGGATGACTTGATGTATATGGATGAGAAAAACATTTCTAGCTCATGTCCCAAAAACTTTCCTCTTAATTAGATTTTTCTTGATCTACTATGATAATATGCATATGTTGAGAAGCAACCTCATGTATATCATCATGCGCTTCATCAAGGACATATCTATCCTTAGGATATTCCTCCTCATCATCCATATCATAGAGGACATCCTACTATAGCAACTGATTTGGTTCCTCTTCTTCTTGCAGCAAGACTTCTGATTCTAGTAAAGGATGAATACCCAATAGTTATTTCTCAAAGGTAGGAATAACTTTGTTGCTTTATTCTTCCTCAATGAAAGAGGGAAGATCTTTGAATAAGAGGAATGGATCCTCTACCTTATATTCAGTGTTCATCTATAGAGATGTTTGAATATGTACAACCTGTTAGCACATGTAAAAAATTTCATGGCTCTAGTTTTTTCCCCCTGGTCTTTGCAATGTTTTTCATGTCTCTATCTAAAACTCTTAGTTCAAAAGTTCAAAAATGTAGCCGTTGCATGAAAAACCCTTTGTTATACCCTGGCCTTGTTCTAATTTCATGTTACTTTATTCAGGCCACTTAAAGATCCTAATTCGCATGCGCTAATTTATTATCCCTTTGTCACATGATCGAATGAACCTTTTTCATGTTATGCAATCATGCGACTAGGGTGTTATCGACCCCCTTTAATATTTCCTAGGTCTCTAACCCCAGCGAAATTATTTTTTCCTAAGTTTGACTATTTTAATACTTCCTAATATTTCGGCTTTGTATTTTCCTGGGCCCGGATCTCTGACACCATCTCCATCCGATGGTGGGCACTTATTCTCACGAGATGTGTCAGAGCTATGTGCTTTTGTGATGGTCATTGATTTTCTTTATGACAGAGCTTCTCAAATAGGTGGGTTTGTTGACACGTATGCACAAATGGTGACATCTTATTGGTCCATGTTTTAACACGTTGGCAGTTGTCAGTGGGTCCTGGGTTGCCGGCTTGTCAAAGGGTCCTGACACTTGCAGTGAATCAACGACGGGAGTAAATTCTTATGAGATGTGTCAGATGTATGATATTTTGAGACAACCGTTGATTCTTTGGCATGACATAACCTTTTCTTTTGGCAGGTCCAGCTGCTAGATATGCTGATTTGTTGTACTGTGATTGGTCCATGTTGTGTGAGCTAGATGTGTTGTCAAGCGGGCCGAGTATCTCAATCAGAAGATTCAAGATCAATTGTAGGCACTTGATCTCATGGAATCTTCCAAGCCTTTCAGATCTTGCGCCAGCCGTCCGATCTTCCAGGCAGCTTATTGTTCTTAGTGGGGACATTTGCTAGGTGGTGTAGGATTGTTCAAATTTTATTCGTCAATGTGGATGATGTGGCAAGGTGGGGTCATTGTCAGAGAGATTAGTGACGAGGACAAGATCTACGGTCGGTGTAAGTTCTCATGGGTTTTGTCAGAGCTATGAGATCTTACGCTTGGCATCAGATTATAAGACTTACAGAAGGTGGGTCCCATGTCAGTGTGACCGAGCATGAGCCATGAATGAGGTAACGAAAAGTGGCATAAAGCGGGCACAGGTGGGGTCTAAGGTCTTGGTGGTTTGGATAAATAAGGTTAGCGGCTTGACAAAATTCAATGGGTTCATTCATTCGCGTAATAAAATGGTGGTGTTCCAATTTGACTGGTGATTCAACGAACACTTGTTCACGTAATCGTTAAAGTTTCTAGCGCTAAGATAAATCTTTTTGTGAACTGGCAAAAAGCCTTTTTTTGCCAGTTCGCTAGATATAACTGGGATAAGTTTATATTCCTTTGGTCACCTGTTCGTAGGGTTAAGTGGTGAGTTAATATTTCACTTCGCGAATGGGATTTTCCTTGTCACATGGTCGCTGAGTGTTAACCTGAGGGTGGCAGTTGAGTTAAGGACATGAAGACTGCGAAAAGGGATGATCTAACAGCTGCGACTTAAAGTTGATCCAAATTTGAATATATGCTGCCGATTTGCCACTGGCGCCTTGGAAATGATCATTTAATTTCAAATTTGAATTCTTTAAGGGTTTCTAGTGATAGGAAGTACCAAAATTTATGGTTTTAACAGCTGATTTTGATTGGTTTGGTGGCGCTTGCTGTTGTGGTGTGGTCTAGGGTGTTCCATGATCATTTGCAAGGATTTGTACTATGTCGTTTTGTGCTTGAGGTGTCTTGCAGGTGACTAAAAGGGTTGACATTTTGGATGTTTTTGTGGATCTCAGTACCTTCTCTGTGAGATTTTTTATGATTATGGATCACTCTGGGATTTTCTTTCTCCTGGTTTCCAGGGTTTCCTTCCCCTGTAATAAATTTGTGACCATTTCTAGTAGGTCTGGTGGGTGAAACCCTAACCCTAGTCACCCGAAGCTTGATGCATCCTCTTTGAAGCTTAGAGAAGAGTTATGATGTTCGGTTAAGAGTGCATGAAGTAATTCAGCTTGAGGAGAAAGATCCAGTTGTTTTGGTAGAGCTGACAGCGTGTAGCGTGCATCTACAATTATCTTATTGGACAGGTCCCAGAATGTGTTGCATGGATAGTAGAGCTGACAAAATATTTATTGGAGTTTGTTATGGTTTCTCTAATATGATTTCAAGGTGGTTCTAATAGGTTGACTTGGTTATATCATTTAGAAGAAATATATTTATAGGCAGTCATTTGTGATTGCTTGAGTGTGGTTCATGGTTGATTAATCAGAGCAAAGCAGAGTGTGTGAAGTGTTGAGTCATCAGAAGGTCTATATGACCAAGTAAAGTGCTAGTTCTATTCATTGGAACTGATCTAGACAACAGGTCTAAACACAATTCACCAAGATCTAGATATAGTGTGTATCTATTATTCAAAAGGTTGTAGCCTTCACACCTTTGAGCAGTGAGCTCTCAGATAGTGCATCCTCTCCCCTAATAGGGACAATTGTAAAAGACTCCTAACAGGGTCTGACCCTTGACCAGGTCTACTATACTAAATATATTGTAAAGCAACTCCTAATAGGGTTAAGGATCTTCTAACAAGGATCATAATACACTAGTGCAGAGTATTAGTGGGTGTCAATTCCCACGGGGATTTTTACCTATTTGGGTTTCTTCATAACCAAAATATTGTGTTGTGTTCAAGTGTTCTTTCATTGTGTTTATGCTTTATGTTTAAGTATACTTAATTGGATAAAGAATTGAAACTTGTAGATAACTGATTCACCCCCCCCCCCCCTCTCAGTTATCTCTTGGAACTATTCCTTACAATCCCATCCCAACAATCTTACCCATGCTTTGAGACATAGGAAACTAATAAGGTTCTACAAAAGAAAGAACTACTGGGCACTTTCTCCCCAAGGCAGCTCACCAAGATGGAGGAGCTCTTTGCAAAATACAAAGATGTTAAGGAGGGCTTGTCTAAGGTTCAAAATATGAAGAGAACCAAAAGTAGAGACCCCTCACTAGGTTCTCCTACAACAACCAGGAGTAGAAACAAAGCTCATGTTGGGGCTAAACTAAAATCCCTTGGCAAAAATAAAGCAACTTAGATTAGGCAAGAAGAAGCCAGTAATAATATCGCAAATGGGCCTTAGAAAACCATCTAGGTAGCCTGCACCCCAAGTAAGTTATGTTAGTCACTGTAAGGAACCCCTATGTGCTCTCTAGCTCACTTAAGTAGGAAGTCACTAGTATCATCATCAGTAATCCCAGATCTTACATCTTATTTCACCAGGATACTATTACTCAGACGGATAAGTTTGAGGGAATCAACTTGAGGATTTCTTCTCAAATTTATTCTGTAGTTTTCTACAAAGAAGTTACGGCCATGGATGTCTTTCATAAGATCAACAAAGGTAGTTTTTTCTAGCTTGGTCGATCCAATATCCATGGAGAGGCAAATGGGATCCTTGGTAAGCTCACCATGGCCCCTGAAATAGGGGTCAATCTTCTCTGGATGAAGGTTGACTCTTTTATAAAAAATGTCAACACTATTCAACTTGTCACGGACCACTTTCATCATGTGTCAAGGTAAGCCACCTGGTTCATTGATTGGATCGCCATTCTGGCTACCAGCAAGGAATCTAACATGAGTTAGTTCCATGCTGATGATATCTCCAGTGATGGGGAGGATTCTCTCGATGTGGACAGACTCCAAAGTACCAAAGTTATGATTAAAGATAATAATGACAGAAAAGGGGCCTTTTGGAGGAGTAATTTCACTAATGACAAGCTACGGAGGGACAATAAGATTAATTACAACATTTCCTCTCCGCATGCTTTCTCGGTCTCCCTTCCCAAGAACTAGAATTATCACCAAAGGCATATCTCTAGAAAACCAAGAACTAAGGCTACTAAAAAGATGGAGAGCATTAAGGTCTTGCTAAACCAGAGAGTTACTAGAGCCCAAACAATAGCCATGGTTGGGGAAAGACACAAAAGAGAGCTAGAGAATGATAACAAGAAGTGGAAGAATCGAACTAAAGTATGGAACACCCTTCAGAAAGGGGAAATCACCACCTTCATTGAAAGACTCCAAGGTTACAGAAAGGAGATCACCAAATTTTTTGAAAAAAGATGGAATGAAGGGATGGTGGAGACAGAGGGAAAGTCCTTCACTTTCATGGAGGAAGTGATCTCAATGGTTATTGGCATCCCCATTGTTGAAAAAAATTCTATAGAGACCGTAAAATCTCAGACAATGTTGTCAATGAGTTTGTTAGAAATGACTAGGAGAAGAAGGCAATCACCAAGATGGGAACTTACTACCAGCCTGCGAGTTTGAAGATGAAGTGGTAGTTTGTTCTCAAGACGCTCATTTCTTACATCAATTTGGATACCAGGTTTGATAGAATTTGCACCTACCATTTTGTCTTGCCGAATCACTTTAGGCATGGAAAAAAGATCTCCATTCCATTTTATCTCTACTCCTCTATAAATGAGAATATCAATGGCTTTAGAGAGAAAAATATAGCTAACCCCACCCTGCATGAAGGTTTGTTACTTTTTCTTTATGATTACTTCAAAGCCCAAATTCTGGGTAAGGAAATTGTGGATAAGAAAGCTATCAGTGAAGATTCATGTTCAGACTACATCTTTTTGGGAAACTCTAAGGACAATCTCTCTGTGGAAAGTGAGGAAGAAGAGAAGCATAATTTGAAAAAGGGATCCACATCCAAGAAGAGACCTGCGAGCACTATCAAAATTGAAAAACCCCCAAAAAAGCAAGACAGAAAGGAGATAGACTTGGAAGACGAGTACAACAAAAATGAGGAAAACATGGATACAGAGGAAGAGGAGGGAAACCAAAAAATGGAAGCCACAAAAATGTCAGATCAGGTCAAAGGGGAAAACCTCAACACCTTGAGGGATTTCTCGGGTCACCTCTCTATTGACCTCACGATCAATGATGATAACTCCCTTCCTCCTCAAACCTCACCTGGCACCAAAAATGAGACTTAATACCTTATTTTCGAGGACTGCAAAGATGAACAGGGTAATCCTTCCCCTCAGTCTCCTATAAGGCTTGAGACCTTTAAAGATAATTCCAGAGGGGAGTATCACACTTTTAGAAAAGGGAAAAAGGTCTAGAGGAGCTTCAACATCAACACAGTGAAAATGAGGATTATAAGGGAGGCTGTTTTCCCCAAAATAATGGAGGACACTGAAGGCAATGTCCACAAGGAGGAGTTGATTGATCCCACTCTGGTGGTCCTAAGCGATAAAGCCAGGGAAATGGATTTGGACTTCCTCAACAACAATAAGAATAGCATGCTGGATCAGTATAGGTCCTTCAAATGGCTCTTCCATGAAATTGAAGAGCTCAAAAAAAAAATTTAGACTACTGATGACAAGGATCACTAGTCCACAGAGTGAAAGCAAAGCCTGGAGGCTAGGGTTTAGCACCTGGAATAAAAGATGATCAACCTAGAGGAAACCCTTAAGGGTATTGCCGAGCAAAACTTTAACATTCTCAAAGCATCCAATGACCACATAAAGCTTCTAACCAATAAAATGGAAGAAAAAATGGACAGCAGGGTTGATAAGAGGACTTCAGGGGAAGGGAAGAAGAAGCCAAGTGAGGGCCCAGGTAAAAGAACCAAAGCCAGAACAAAGAAAAACAAGGAGAATGAAGGCTCACATGGTTCCCAAGACATCTAGAATGTTAAAGAGGCAGCAGAGTTGATGGAGGCTCTCAAATGCAATGTTGTTGTCATGCTCAGGAGCTTGGCTTAACTCGTTCCCCGGTGCCTGTCTTTTTGTTCTGTTCTATCTTTCCTTTTTTGTGGTTGTTTCATGTCTGGCCTTTATGTGGCCTATCCCTTGGATTGCAAAAATATTAGCTTTGAATTGATCTTGTTTATCTCTTTTTAAAAAACATATAATCGTATTATGTTGTATAGTCATTGGTTGGTAATTATTAAATATTACATCGGATTAATATTTAATTATAAAGATTAATTATTAATAGAATTATATTGACTAATTGATTAATTACTGATTACGGATTTGAAATATTTATTCTCAATGTATTAATAATTATGTCGTTCCCTTTGAGATCATTGTATTATCGATATTAGTCGACTGTATCAATTAGTTTGTGATTGATTTCTTTAATATTAATGAGTAGCTTAATAATCATTATTAAAATAAATTACTGATTTGATTAATACTATTAATATTATATTAATTAATAATATCAATATGATTGATGAATTAGTATTTAGTCATTGACAAATTACTTATATAATTATTTATTATTTATTATTTAAATAATTTTTTATTTATTTATTACTTAGTTTTATTTCATATTTGAATTCTATTATGACTTAATATAAAAATACAGTACTAGAGGGGCATATACAAGGATCTTAATAGCCAAGATTTGTTCCTCAAAGGTAGGAATAACTTTGTTGTCTTCTTCTTCCTCAACTTCCTCAACGAAACAAGGAAGATCTTTGAATAAGAAGACTGAATCCTCTTCCTTATATTCAATCAATCTTCATCCACAGAGATGTTTGAATTGGTACAACCTTCTCATTATCCTCCTACAACTCTTTTGTTTCCCCCTCGGAAGAACATGAAGGCTCATGAACAACAAGATGCAACTCCTCCCATCGTAGCTTTGTCTTTGTCTTCTCCTCATAGAATGACATATTTGGACTATAAACACTCCACATCACTGGTCGATCCATCAAGAGTGAAATAATATTAGGCATAGAGAACTGCGCGGGTGAAGTTTCTTTCACAGGGAGTAGATAAATTGCAACATTGAACCACTTACATGAAATAAAATGTTGGAGACCACTTCATGCAGAGTTTCCTTGAGAAAGACATAAGGACTTTCATTAGTGCACAACAATAAATGTGAAGAAATAAGCAACAGAGTTCAGTGGTACATCAGACCAAATGATGGATGAGTAGAGATGTCAACACAATTAGTCAGCATCATGGTAAGAACATGGTAAGAACAGTAATCTCCCTTATTTATTCTAAACCTCAAGTAGTAATACCACCATGATAGTAAAATAAGCTGGAAAGTTGTTTGAAATATATAATTGTCATTTTGAGTAGAGGGAATCACATGTGGCAGTAGTATGTAACATAGATGAATTAATCAAAAGCATAGTATCACAGAGACAACTTCATTTATGATGCAATTGTATCATTCAAAGAGAAACATGTGCCAAGAATTAATGATTACACCACTATAATAGAGACATTTTTGTCTTTGATTGTGTCATTATCATATTGAAAAAAATATTTTCTACCCAAAGAGAATATCTCATTATGCTCTTAATATCATCACAGTGAAATGATACAGGAACATTGCAAAGATTGATAAAACGGATCAAATGAAAACATATCATTCTATGGAAAACAATGAGAACAAATGTTTTAATGTCACTATCAGATATTGAGTGAAAAAAACTAGTGAATATTAATTGAAAAGCACCATGATGTAGCTCAGATTTTAGTAATCAAGCATATGTGAATATGTCACAGGTACAGATGGAAGATAATCAAAAGCTTGTCTATACAAGAACATTTCATTATAGCTACAAGATAGTGCATGAAAAGAAATATCAATCAATGAAGACAACATACAAGGGTAACCATAATCAACATTGTGAAAATGACAGAGCATGGAAATGCATATGGTGATAGTACATATCAGAGAATGTTCAAGTTACATGTTTCAGAAGCTATAGGCCCAACAATGATATAAGGAATATCATGAATATAATGACAATACAAATGATATTTTCCATAGGAATAGAAGCTTCATCTTAAGAATCTTGAGAGCCTCATGTTGAACATCCATGGTATGAAGTATAAAGAGGATTTTTCAAATCCATTGTTTCATTAGATTGTCAAATAAATCAATAATACATACTGTCATCATGTAATGATTGGACACGAGAATACACAAATGACCAACACCATTTCAACTCTGATCAGCTACAATACAAATAAAGGAAACCCTCTTTCTTTCCTTTTGTAAATGAGAAGCTAATAAACATGAAAGATTATACAGATTGTTAAAAGACCTTCGGGAACATCAACATCATCAAGCTTCAAATATCATATCTTATAAGTCTATGTTTCATACATACAATTCAGGAATAAGAAAAGAAAAATGCACAAGATACAGCCCAGCTGGGAGTACGAAAAGAGATGTAGGCAACACCGTGTTCACATAAAGGTCTCAGCAAATTTATGAAAAATGTTTAAAGCATCTTTATTATTTAGGGTTCGGTGGCCACATAAATGAGAAGTAAGCCATGGTCATTTTCAATGACGATAAAACCCCAAAAAAGAATCTTCAGAATGCCGAGCTCGAGCATTTTCGAGGCACAATGAAGCATGAATTCCCTGTTCAATAATTTAACGAATATTATTTAAAGTGATATTCATTATGTTATGAGGTTATGATTTAATAAGTGTCGTTTCTAATAAAATGTGGATATTAATTTATCTTATTACATAATAAATATTATTTTTTTTGGAGTTACGGCGATATTATATTGAAGATGAAGTGGAGTCTATTTTTTAAGGAAGAGATTACATGAAATTATAGATGGCGCATGCTTGACGGTTTTTCAGACTTAGAGGAGCTGCATGCATTTTAGAGCAGGCGTGGAATTTGACAGTCACCCTTACCTGTCATATGATTTTTTTTAATAAATTATTTCAAATTTAAATAATTAGTAATACACATAGATATACAAAATCTAAAATTAGAAAATAAATTCACGTGTTTTATTTGGGAAAGATTTTAAATCAATAGTAATATACAAATAGAAACTTCTATTTGTGATAAAAAGCATATAAAGTTAAAAAATAATTATAAGTGCAAAAATCTCAAAAAATTAAACAAATTTCTAAATTCATATATTTTATTTAAAAATAATTTCAAATTAATATAAATATAATAAATAATATAAAAATATAAATCAAGTTTTTAAATTATATATTCTATTTTTAAAATATTCTAAATTAATACAAATATATATTAATCAAAATAGAAACATATATATTATAAAATAACATAATTTATCATACATATAAAATACTATTTAATTGTCATATTTACGATTTTATAAATATTTAGCCTTTTGACATACGGTGGAGTTATGCTTTTGGAGAGAGTGGGTTTTCTGATTTTTGGGTAGATATATATTAGAGAGAGGAGTTTATCTATTTTCACATGACTGGTTGCATGGTTTTAAAGAATTTTGATCCAGTTTGAGGCTATTATAGAAAGCCACCCACCACGAATAATGTATAATTTTTTTTATACTTTATAAAAAAATATTTCTAAAATTAATATATTTTTTTATCCTAATTATAAATAGTGTGTCTTAAATTGTTGAGAAGTTATATAATACATTTTGAAAATTTTAAAATTTTGTAATTTTATAAAAATAAAAATTACTAACAACTCCTCCATTTTTTTATTTTATATAATTAAATATCATTACAATTCTTATTCCAATGATAAATTTTACTATAAATACCCTAGATTTTCCAAAAATAATTTTGTTATTCCAAATCTTACATTTTTTCAAATTTATCTGATTAAATGTCAATATTGATTATTTTCAACAATAAATTTAATATTTTTATAAAAAATAAATTATTTTTAACACACCAACTATTTAAATATTTTTACAACAATAAATTTAAATCTATCCTAAATAAAATTTTATATTTTACTTTATTTAGAATTTTTACTTTGCATTGATTACATTTACAGATTTTTCTCGTCCATCAAGATAAAACTTGATTTACGAGTTTTTAACTTTAAACAAGCAGCTTCTGTCAATTACAGAAAAAAATCAGAGCAGAAAAAAAAATGAAAATTTCAATCCAACTTTCACCAGTAAACATTTGAACGGAATTCAGCGCATGCGTACATGCAATTATAAGTCATATTTTATAGATTTTTTTTTAATGCGTATATGCAATTATAAGGAAATCTACTGCAGTTCGAGCGAGTAAACAAAGTGTTTGGTTGTGAATGAATAAAATGCACTATTTTGTCGGCCCGGTGATTTTTTTTTTATTTTTTTATTTTTAAATCCATCCCCCACATATAAATATAGAGGTGAGCCGGTAACTGTAGCTTTTATTGTACCGTGAGCAATTAACCACTGTTTCTTCTTGGATTTTCGTTCGACTTTCCTGCGCATAAATTCCCCTGTTTTCAAATTCCAAAAAAATCCATGGCAATGGAAGCAGGCAAAGTGCAGTTGAAGAGCTCAGACGATGAGATATTTGAGGTTGATGAGGCGGTGGCGTTTGAGTCTGAAACAATGAGAAATTTGATTGAGGATACAGGCACGGAGAATGTCCTGCCCTTGCTAAACGTGACTGGTAACATCCTCGCCAAAGTTATCGAATACTGTAAATATCATGTGGAAGCCGAGGCCGCCCAGACCAGCCAAGACAAGCCCGCCTTTTTGGAGGAGGATGTGAAAAAGTGGGAGCAGGAGGTGGATCTGCCTACAATTTTCAGCCTCATCCTGGTATGTGTTTAGGGTTTACATCTTTTTTTTGCTGGTATGCTTAGGGTTTCAGAAACCCTTTTTTATTTCGAATATTTGATATGTATTTGTAGGATGAATTTCGTTATTTAATTGTTAAATCATTTGCAGCAGTATATTTGTACAATATGCTTGTACTAAATTTATTTTCCGTATAGATATAGGCTGGAAATGATGACTTTTCTTTGTTGTCAACAGGCTGCAAACTATCTGAATAGAAAGAGTCTTATGGATTTAATGTGTCAAACTGTGGCTGACATGATTAAGGGAAAAATTTCTCAAGAGATTCGAAAGACATTTAACATAAAGAACGACTTCACTCCTCAAGAGGAGGAGGAAATCAGGCATGAAAATCAGTGGGCTTTTGAGTAAATCTGATAGGTGTAAGTAAGTTAGTTTACATATAGTGTTGTGGCATGGATAGGTGTAAGGAAGTTAGTTTACATATTTTCTTGTCAACTTTCTTTAACATGATTTGTTGACCTTTAAGAATTTGTCAACTTTCTTTAACATGATTTGTTGACCTTTAAGAATTTGGATATTTGATGGGATAGTATTTGCCAGTCTCCTGAAATTAAATTGAAGTAAATGTGGCAGTTTTAGGGGATAAGTTTGTAATATTTTAATCAAAGATACTATGAGATGTTTTATTATGATTGTTTTGCAAATATATAAATCAAATTATCTTATCCAATGTGTTATAACAATTTTGTGCTAATTAGTAAAATAATTTTCATTTTTCATACTTGCAATATTTACATTTGACCAGGGTTTTATCCTTCAGCTTCTTATTTATTGAAATCATTTTAACAATAAAAATTTTTATCTTTTATCTTTTACAAAGATACTCCAACTAATAAAAACTATGTTTTCCCAACAGTTATATATTACTTTCCTTAGTGAAAAAAATAACAATCCCTTTTCCTTTGAAAGCAAAATTCTCAAAATATTTTGCAATACTATCATGTATCTGCACACATAAAATTTTAATCATCTCATTCTCAAACTCCTCCCAATGATAAAAGGACAATATTTTGTTGAAGACAAGGCTAAAGAGCAAAAGGATGAGCCCCTTGAAATACGGTAATACTATCAATCTAATATCAACAAAGCTGAAGATTTAGAA
Organism: Chamaecyparis obtusa; assembly: GCA_027943335.1. Taxonomy (NCBI): domain Eukaryota; kingdom Viridiplantae; phylum Streptophyta; class Pinopsida; order Cupressales; family Cupressaceae; genus Chamaecyparis; species Chamaecyparis obtusa. The sequence continues at coordinate 245,838 of BSBK01004082.1, read as the reverse complement.
ATTCACCATTAACATCACAAAACTCAAAACTGCTCATTACAACGCCATTCAAACGATCAGCAAACACTGCACTAATATCAACCATCACAAGTTCTATTTTTTTTCACAGTAACTCATTACCATAAACAATATGATCCAAACATATATTTTTAATATATTGTTTATATAAAGAAAATCCATTCAATGACAAGAAATACTTTTTTTAATTATTCTTCTGCCCAATTCATTGATGGCCAACCAATATGTTAAAAATGTAAGAAAATTATCCTTTTTCATGACAATCTATTCGATATGAAGAATGAATCCTCATAGAGTTGTTGAGTGTAGGGAAAAATATAGAGAATATAAAAGAAGCATGAACAAATATAGAGTTACGCAAGGTTCAGTCATGTTATAACTCTAACATGACTAAACATATTGCAAAATACTACAGAAGAAGAAGCTTGAATGCCGATGGAACTAAAAGACTAAAACGAAAATTGACTTTTATGAAGAAAAGAAGATGGAACAATTTTTGGTAAAGAAACTAGAAGATGAAACCTTTGCCGTAAAGATTGAAAATGGTTCTGCAACATTTCAGGTGCTAATCCTTCCTTCTGAGTTAAGACAAAATGCATTTTCTAATACTTCCTTGTTGATACTTTCGAATATGTTTCCTGGTCCAAAAAGATAATCATTATTTCCCCGAGTTGTTGTACATCATCTTTTTCACAAAACACTAGTTCAATAAATTATATATATATATATATATTTTGTAGATATCAATTTCATTTCATCATCTTGTCAAAGAAGTAATTTAGATGAAATTTGTGAATCTTGTGTTCATCAAAAAGAAGTTCTATATTTTGTAAATCAATTTTTCTGAAAAATTCAATGTTTGTTGGTGTTTTGGACGAGGCTAGGCCTATTGTCTAATTGCGCCCATTTATACCCATGACAAAAAAAAACCTTATTATTGTTTTTTTAATAATTCCTACTAGGGTTATTCACGAGGAAGAACATAGTTAAGACACATATAGTTCCATATTGATGTACCGTTGGAAGTATATTAGCATGGAAAAATAATTGAGTTCACTATTGATTTGCATATACTGAGAGTAGAGTTTTCATATCTAGGACACATGGGCTTGGATGCTTGGAATGATTTTATAATATTTTTCGATGAATAGACAGTAACGAATGAATTGAGTTGTATTCATGGTGAATTTTTCTAGTTGGATAAGCAATACTCATTTTCAAATGATGATTGCAAATGGTAACTAGTTTGTGTTCGTGTGGAACAACTTCCTTTTTGAAATCTATGAAAATTTGAGGAAGTTTTCAAGTTGCCTAGTGTTGCTTTTGATAAAAGAGCCTTGAGGTCTATATGATTATGTAATATATATAATTTTAAATATTTCATACAAAGTCTACTATTAGAACAAAGAGGGTTATACTTCTTCTATTGCTGTATTTTTTTCCTACAAGAAGCTAAAAGAAAATAATTACAAAAGCCTAAAGAAGAAATGTATTCTTTTATGTATGGATCTCTTATTGTATGTCTAATATTTTTCTTTCTAAATAATTTATTGAAACAAAATCATGTTGTATGGGGATGTGATATACTAGTTAGACAGTAGATAAATAATTGGTTAGATAAATTCAATAATAGAAATGATTTGGTCTACAAATTTTTCTTATACGTTTGGAGAGAAATGTTTGTTAGATATGGGATTAAAATAACTTTCTAGTGGATAGATATTATTGCTTCATGGAAGATATTGAACCTAGATTTTCATGGGTATCTTTGTTACCCTATGAAGCAACCGAAAATGAGTGTGTGTTTATTGCTAAAGTAATTCTAAAGCTACTAAAGGATTTGAGTGTAAAAATATTTGGAACTTTTGAATAGATTGTTGAGAATCATATTTTTTGGTGTAATAAGGTAGAAAACAATTATTGTATCATCTATGGCTACAAAGACCTCTTCTGCCAAGAAATCAAAGTCTAGTATAGAAGTGGAAAGGAGTAGTGATATTGTTGCAGTAAGATTAAATGTTGATTCATAGAAAGGGTTGTCTATTGTTGTAGACGTTCAGGAATATGATGTACTAGATAAAAAAATAATCGGTGTCCCCTACTCCTAGGGACTACTCTACTACTAACAGAAAAGAAGATTGAGGAGGACTTGTAGGATAGACAATAGTAAAGTGCAAAGTGGCACAAAAAAAGATAATTCATGCCATTAAGAATGAAAAGAAGGTTATTATTGATATTTTTGAAATGTACAGTATCTACTTAATGTGTTCTATTCACATAAAGAAGCTTAAAGAAAATATAGATTCCTCTAAATCTTAGATATCATAAATTGCTCAATCTTTTGATATATAAAATGATAAAAGAGGAGCTATATAGAAAAAAAATTGTGAGATACACTCCATCTATCTACATGGTAGGGTCAAAAGAATATGTATAAAAAAATATTTTATGAGTTAAAAGATATTTTGGAGATTTGGCAATTCACTTTCATTTAACTTCTTCTTGATGGAGAATAATTTGTATAGAATTTATAGGATGCAAAACATAAAGAAGATTGGTTATTTAGCATGTCATAGTAAGACTCTTCTACTATACATTCTTGGGAAACAACTCTAGTTGGTTTAAAGAAGCAGCTCAAAAATATTTGACCTGAGAAGATGGTTAGTTGATGTCCAATCCTTTTTTTGATAAACATATTTATACGCGTCTAAAAGAGGTTTCATAGTAAAGGGGGACAAAAATATATTTTTGGAAATACCTTTTTGGTTATCCTTTATCCTTGATTTCAAAGGTGGATAAATTTTGTTGAATTACACAAGAGTTTCTATCAATGACTTGAAGGGGGGGATTGTTGCAAATATGGCATGTTAGTTTCCATTGATGTAAAACTTGTTGAATGGTTGAAGTGTTGATGATGGAATATTTATGATAAATTGGATGATTGTTGACTCTTTGTATGTTGGTTTAGTTATGGTGGTTTCCATCAGTCTAGATGTGTTTTGACTATTCTGATTTTCTCAAAATGGTATGGATTGTATAAGTCAAGATGGAAGTTCCTTTTGTGGATATGTTTAAGAATATTTCACATATGTAGTTTCCTTGGTTCAAAAGATATTTATCTAATCATATAGGATTCTTGTTGTGTTTTGGATACTATTATTGTGGTGTTGGACTCTTTGTTTATATCTAGTATTAATGTTTTTGATAAAGGTAAAAATAGGTTTTGAATGGAACCCAAAACATTTACAATATAGGAGAGGATATTTTCAATTCAGCCCATACAAAATTTGAAAGCCTGATAAACATCAAATATCAGGACCCCAACCATCCCAAAAAAGTAACAGAAAAAACAAAACAAGCAGTGACAAAAAACAAAAACTAGCACATAAACCAGCAACCACCCAGCAACCAACCGACAGAAACTACTTTATCTTTTTCATGGCCTTCTCCGCCTGTTTCTGCAGATCCTCCATCTTCTGAATGGAGTCTTTGAGACCTTTTAGCTCCTTAGGGGTATCAGGCAACTTCCTTTTGAGGCCACTTATGGTTATAGTTCCTGGCCTTAAGCTCCCAACACCACCATCCGGCATAATAGTTGTATTCTCTAGCATGTTATTCTCCAGATGGTTATATAGAGCCTTAAGATTCATCACTAAAACACTAAGACCCTCATTTATGTGCTTAAGAGCTTCATTAATGATGTGCCTGTTGTAGCTGATTTCCACCATTGCTTTGATTTCTGTAGTCTTTTCCTCATTCTCTTTATTATTTTTTACCTTCATCAAAAACTCCATATCTGGTAATAATGTTTCTATGTTCTATCTAATGAATGATTTGGTTCTTGTTTGAATATAGTTGTATTTTTGGCTTGATATTAACAATGCAAATGTGAGAAAACTATAAACAAATATTTTGATAGTGATATTTAGTTTCTATTTCGCTATTATCTTGGTTGTTGCCTCTATGGGTTTGAATGCCAACATTATTTTTTATGGTTTCATTAATGTCTATAATCTATGGTGTAACATTAATATTTGATTGCAATAGGATGAATAAGGTTATGCTTGATAAAGAAGATTTGAAATGTGATCAACGTGTTGCACAATGAGGAGCACTTTCTTGATCTTACTTCTTTGGAATTATGTAAGAATTTTCATGGTAATATTTTTTAGTGAACTAGTGACCTATTTTAGGTTTGGAGATAATTCTATAGTCTGAAAGTGTTAGATAAGGATTTGTGTGCTTCTTCAATGGTGGCTCTGTATTGGGTTTAAAGATAATTTTGACTTGTAATAATGTATGATGGCTAAAGAAAGTTTTTGAATGTCTTCACAAGGTGTGTTGGCTTAGTGTGAATCTCTAGACATATTTGTTTCCTTCAACTTATAATTTTGGTTTAGATTTTGGCCAAATTTGTATCGACACATTACATCTTCCTTTGGGCCCACATGTTGTATGATCAAGATGGTATATAAACAATCTTCATGATTATTTAGAATAGCAAAGATATAGTGGTGGTGTGGAAAAACATAAAGGGAAATTCGAAGAAGTTTTGGAACAAAAATGTTGTGGTCCAAATGAGGAAAATCATTGTGAATTGTACTCTGGCATATTAGATGATATTTTATTAGTTCATTTTCTCTTGTGAATGGATCATGATGTACTTTCTAGGGAAGTGATCTTCATATTGAAAAATATTTTGTATATTGACTCCTAGGTAGAGATTCTTTATTCCAATCTTTTAGTAGTGACCTATATGACAATGAGTTGCATGAAAGATATATATTTATAATGTGAGATAACTCTCACTATGGTTTTTCCTATTTTGGGTTTCCACACAAGAATTATAATGTTATTGTGCATGTCATTCCCTTTCTCCAAGAGTTCTTCTAGCTGAATCTTGAGCTCACTAAGCTCATGTGTGGTCATCATGTAAGGTGCTCTAGATATAGGCTCCTTGGGAGGTGCAAAAAGCACCACCTGGGCCCTGCGCTTGACAGGCCTGTGGGCCCTGCCAGGATAGGGTACCACACTGCCATGGTAGTGTGGCCCCCCCATGACAGTCCCATAGGGACTTTAAACATAATCAAAGTTTTTTTTAAATTATTATTATTATTATTATTATTTATTTATTAATCATTTTACTATATTAAAATTTTATTAAATAAAGTTTATAATCTGACTTTTAACTAATTTAGTATTTAATAATACTTTTTAATTAAATCCTATTTAATGTTTTGAAAATAGGAATTTTATTTACAATGGATTTATTATTGGTTAATAATAAAGTAAATCTTATGGTTTATACTAAATCATCATTTAATATGTCATAAATTAAGCTTTTTATAATGTTTTATTATTTATGTGTTAAATAGTCAACTTAATTTTTGATCAAAAATTAATTACCTCCTCTATATATATACGAACTAGAGGTACGAATACATTGCAATACGAGTTATTGCATGTACATTTTGATCCTTAGTAAACTTATTATTTTAAAATTGTATTTAATGAATTTAATATAGGGGTTGTTAATAGTAGAAATTATTAAATGATTAAAAAATAAATTGGTTATTTCATATGTTTAAAATAGATCATGTATATTGCTCTAATAATACACGTATACAATAATCAATTTATTATTGATTTAAAAATTTAATTATCTTCTTGATATAAATTGAAGGACTAAATGTATGTAAAGATTTATAACTTGAGTCACTTAAACATACCATCTCATTTAATAAATTGGTTATTAATCTAGGAGATGAATGATAATAAATCCCTTTCGGGTTATATTAGCTCAATGGGATTGATAAAATCCTCATTTAATTTTACGACTCAAAACAACTTAATGTTGATCACTTTAATGAATGTCATAATTATGAACTTAGTAATCTAATGTAGCTCCTAGGGTTTACACCAAAATTTTCTTTCTCCATTCAAGAGCCTTTAGGGTGACTTTATGTCTTATAATCATCTAGACTTTGAGCTTCCCTTTGTGCCATTTTTAAGTATCTATTTCATAGTGTTGAAGTGATTTTTCTCATATAAGAAATCTTTAGATGTCATTTAGAAGTTTGTAAACCTTACTCAGGCATTTTCGATGTCCCGTTGTGACCGGATTACATGCGTTATGAAGCCTTCTTATAAACCCCTTTCATAAACTTATTCATGTTATTATCATTGGTTATCTTGTTCAGTTGTATCGCTTAGGGTTAGTCAACCCTAACTATGTTGTGGAGTGAGGTTGGCCAACCCGATTATGTGTGTGGGATCACCACATGACCTTATTGGCCATGATACCCCTCACATGGTAACACTAATTTCCTAACCAACATGTTCTCCTTATTTATTTAATCTTAGGTGTTTTAATAAAAAAATGTGCATTTTTGCATACTTTATTTTGGGCATGACAGTGCATTTCTTTTTTATTTTAGTTGCTTTCTTTCATACATAATATATTGAATTGATTATACAATTAATTTAAGGTTTTGGATCAAGATTTATGACTACCTAGGTGGATGGAGATTCACCCCCCTATCAGCATCCTAATGTGTCCAACAATATGGATCCATACTACTTATTCTTTCATATTGGTTGAAATAGATATACCAAAGATCTCTTTGTAGAAATCTCTATTATCACTAAAAATAGGATATGGAATCCAATTATTGACTATGATAATATCCCTTTTAGATGTCATAGATGACTCAATGCTAAGAATATTTTTCGCATTACAGAAATAGAGCAATAATAGTAAAGTCACTTGGTGGAATTTTGTATCTCCTCATCTTTGTTTGGTGGGAAAATTTAAGACTAAAGTTTAAAAGGAATTACTAGTGTTGAGCCCTCTAAGAAGTCCAAAGGGAGGGGGGGATCAATAATTAAGTAAATAACAAGGGTATGTGCAAGATCATGAGGGGCCAAACTATGCCCTTAAGTGGCAATGAAAAATTAGTAAATCAGGTTTAGTCAACTTGACGTGAAAATTTCAACTATCTATCAACCTAATATCAAAAAGTTGTAAGAATAGAATATGTAGAAAATTGAATTTAGTTTCTAAACTACTAGGCCTTTTTTAAAAAAAAGTTAGTATGATTGGTGAAAAGTATAGATTTCAATGCAATAGTACAAAAATTTCTAGAAAAAAATAAGAAGTAGGTGTATGTCTGACCACCTTAATCATAATCAAATGACAATATTTTATTATAAGATTTTATATACAAGTAGTAGACTCATGCCCAGATGTGACACATATTTTTTTGTAATTTTATTCCAAAAAAAAATTAATTATGAATTTTTTGCTACAACATTTTCAGAATAAAAAAACTCTCGTGTCTGACCACCTTAACTCATTCAAAACTTTACAAAATTCAAATTTTATTTTTTTTCCTTATAGTAGATGAAGCATAGAATGTGATGCATTTTTTGGATTTCAAAATTGTTATACCGTCTGAAAGTTATAGTCATTTTTCAATCAGTATATAAATCAGCACTTTAGAGGTAACTCAATTAGAAAATAACTAATAATTACTTACTGAATTCAAAATTTGACAACAATTATATCGATAGAAAGCTGATAATCTCCTTAAGATACCCTTTTCATTTCATCAAATTCGGATAAAAAAAGTTGTCAGCTACATGGTCGAAGTCTGGAACTCAGAGAAACAGGGGAAAAACATGTTTTTGAGACATTTCAATAGTTGACCATGTAGGTTTTGTGCACAAAGCAATACTGAGCCTAATCGGGTACCTGAAAATGTCGGCATAATTTTGATTTTTCACTTTTCCCTCCCCTTTCTCCCTCCCATTTCTCCATCCTTCATATGATATATTATATATCAAAAACTATATATTAGATATATATTAGATTATATAATATCAATTATATATTAAATATTATATAATATACATTTTACATTAAATATTATTTAATATATATTAATATTAAATGGTACATTATATATTATTTTATATATATAATATATTAATATGTATTTTACAACTATGTACAAAATGTTGGAAGATTGCAAAAAAATCATGGATGGCCATTGAAAGAAGCAAAGGAAATCAATCAGCCATTTAAAAAATTCATGGGTGGCCATTGAGGAAGAGAGAGAGTGAGATGGTGGTGGGGGCTGAGAGAGAGAGAGAGAGAGAGAGAGAGAGAGAGAGAGAGAGAGAGAGAGAGAGAGAGAGAGAGAGAGAACCAATTCATTACAATATTCATCAATAACCTGAGAAAGGCAAACTTAAATAATATCACAGCATGCATTAGAAATCCAAATTCTAATTACCTGAGTTTTAAGAAAAGTCATTAATGTCCTAGATAGGGACATTACAGATCCACACATTGTTTAGTAGATACCTCCAAGAACCTACATACACAGGAGTAGGTTTGAAGTAAGACTAAGATTGTTTATCGGTTCAAAAATATTACTATGTTGTACTTTTGATTAACATCCAATGATTGTAGATCTCTATAGTTTTGTTGACTATTAGTGACCCACACTTAGTCATTTATCTAGGCAATGATGGTCGGTCATCATTGCGACTGAGTCATTATGTAAAGGTCGAGCTATGTAATGTTTACTTACCGAGCAGTAGTACTGCCGAGTAAACTTATGGTCACTATGTATTTTTGTAGTATACTAAGTCTAGTTTTACCGAGTCATATATGCAATGATTACCGAGCACCAGAGATATCAACATATGCTGAGTACAGTGAATGCCAAGTATTAGGAACTGCATTTGCCGAGTTAGCCAGGAATGACATAAGAGCTTGTTTTGGCCGACATTCATTTTTTGTATTTTGTTGAGAATCATATTTTTTGGTGTGATAAGGAGGAAATCAATTATTTTGTCATCTATGGACCTCTTCTGCCAAGAAATCAAATTCCATTACAGATGTGGAAAAGAGTAGTGATATTTTTGCAGTAAGATTAAATGTTGATTCATAGAAAGGGTTGTCTATTGTTGTAGATGTTTAGGAATATGATGTACTAGATAAAAAAAGAATTGGTGTCCCCTACTCCTAGGGACTACTCTACTACTAAAAGAAAAGAAGATTTAGGAGGACTTGTAGGATAGACAATAGTAAAGTACAAAGTGGCACAAAAAAAGATAATTCATGCCATTAAGAATGAAAAGAAGGTCATTGTTGATATTTTTGAAATATGCAGTATCTACTTAATGTGTTCTATTCACATAAAGAAGCTTAAAGAAAATATAGATTCCTCTAAATCTTAGATATCATAAATTGCTCCATCTTTTGATATATAAAATGATAAAAGAGGAGCTATATGTGTCCCAGGGGGAGTATTTTGCTTATACTACATATTTTTGAAAATATAGATGTAATGTCATGACAAAGTGTTTTTGCCACTAATGTTAAAGGGGGAGATTGTAGATCTCTATAGTTTTGTTGACTATTACTGACCTACACTTAGTCATTTATCTAGGCAATGATGGCCGATCATCACTGGAACTGAGTGATTATGTAAAGGCCGAGCTATGTAATGTTTACTTACCGAGTAGTAGTACTACCGAGTAAACTTATGGTCACTATGTATTTTTGTAGTATACCGAGTCTAGTTTTGCCGAGTCATATATGCAATGATTACCGAGGGCTAGAGATATCAACATATGCCAAGTACAGTGAATGCCAAGTATCAGGAATTGCATTTGCTGAGTTAGCCAGGAATGACATAAGAGTTTGTTTTGGCATAGTGATCGAGGTAAACTATTTTGGCAAACATTCATGTTTTTTATTTTGTTTTTTGAGATAATTGCAAAGGTAATTACACATTTACTTAGCAATCATTGATCCCTATGCAATACCTAGAGCCAATAAAAAATTAGTAAGGCTTAAGCAACAAAAGGGAATTAATATGAACCATAGATCTTGAATCATGAAGATGTTTTGTTGATTATATAAGGTCAAGATCTAAACCCTAAAATTTAGTAGCGAGGGATAGCGAATGTGAAGGGAATAAGAAGATAGGTATTATTCAGTGAAGAGAAGTATTCAGACAGAGTTCAATGACCGAGCTAAGCAGTGACAGGATGGAATAGAGATAAATCTGATAGAAGAGATCAACACAATATAGTAAAGAGAAGATCTGTAATCTGCATATAGTGCAAACTGAAAGATCAGGTACTGAGACATTCTAACCAGTGTATTAGGGTAAATCTCTTAACCGAGTAGTCCTAATAGACTTTTTGTAATCTCTTAACTAAGTGCTTACTTTGTTGTAAGTTTCAAATCCTTTAGCAAGGTAGACTGTATAACTATTTTAGATCTTAACAGGGTAGACCCCTCACATGGTAGATCAAGTTTTGATCAAATTTTGTAAGCCCTAACAGGAAAATTTATTACTACAATAGTGAAGATTTGCGGGTGTCATCCCCACCCTAGTTTTACCTTTCAAGGGTTTCTGGGTAACCAAAATCATTGTGTTATGAGTGCTTTCATGGATGTTGCTTAGTATGTTAATTATTTTATTATGATCAAGTATTGTTGATACTATGCAAAAATTTTATTCATTATGAAAATGGTTTAGTAGGTGATATCTGATTCACCCCCCCTCTCAGTATCACATTTCCCAATTATATTTCCAACAATGATTGGATGTGAAATTCACAAATTTGATTATATTACCATTGGTTCTTTTTCAAATTCTAGAAAAAATATATATTTGACATATGTTCATATATTTCAGTCAACACCATTTTAAAATAACACATTAGTTTATTTTTACACATTGAGAATATCATCAATAGCAATTGAACTGAAATTGACATAGGTCATAGGAAATAAATGCCCTAGCTATTTGTTGTCTTCTGCATTTTGAGTTTATTATTACAATCAGGAGAAGAATATTACTCTCCAAATGGTTTTGGATAGTAACATTTGTACTTCCTCTTTACAAATATTTCTCCCCTCATCTTTCTACCTATTGATACCAACAAAGTGAATCTAGGAATTTCTGCCATGTAATGGGAAAAAAATGGTTTCCTAATTGATATGTGTCTAAATAATACATGCAAGAACCTTTTCTTTGATATTGCTCACTAACCCTTTACAACAAAAAATGTTTTAAAAAATCGGCATGTACTTGCATGAGGACATTATATATTACAGAAATCTCACACAGAAGCAGTTGTCAAGCCGCTCAAAAAGTAGTAACTGATAGCAAGTGGGATAATGTAGATGGTTTAATAAACCACTATCTTCTTTACTCAAGCAACATTTGGTTCATCTGCTCGACTGGGGCATGTTTGTGGACATATAGTCTCCATTTTAAACTCAACTCTCTAGAACCAGTTATATTTAGTGGAGGAGCTACACCTATTGGATCTTCAATAACTTTATGCTCACTGGAATTTCCATTTCTCTTCAATTGGGATACTCTTTCCAAAATTGCATTTACCCTTTTACTAGCTTGGGAAATCAATGGATCTATTTGTGGACCTCCAAGGTGTTGGTCACCTAAACAAGAACCTTGAGATGAATCAGGAACTTCTCTACGAAAGAGATCAGTACCTTGAGAAGCTATCCACTTGTCAGTTGAATTAAAACCTTGGACCATAGATAGCTGCCCTTTGTTGTAAAATGAGAAGTGAGACTACCTTGCCAAAGGTGGCAATGAACTTATATTTGAGGGATAATGCCCAACATGAGTAACCTAGTTTCCCAAGTCCCGTAAATGCAAGGCCATTGACAAATAGACATTTCTAATAGAAATATTTGTGGTGCTAGAATGAAGTGCAGGACCAAATTCTTTTCCTGCTAATGAACCAATTTGAGGATTCATGTCACATTGCTCTATCGATAATTCTGAAGCACTTGTTACTTCTCTATCTTAATTTTTTGTGTCAGTGTACATGTGCACTAAAGATCTTCTATCACTACTTGATCTACTAGCATATGGTGAGTACTCATCATCATCATCATGTGACATAGGCTCACATGCATATCTTACTTCTTTCCTTTGCTACTTTCCCCTTCCTAGCTCTTCCTCCTTATCTATAACTTCTATCATGACCCCTATGGACACAATGGAATGCTTAAGTGTGTCATAAGGGGTCCTACTACCCCTTCGGACACACTTGAGAGTTCAAATGTGTCAAATGGGACCATGGGGACTTCCTAGGCGTCCTAGTATGCCTTATCAAGTGTTAGGACCCCTAGGAAGTTTGCATGACCCCTATGGACACATTAGGCACATCAAGTGTGTCCTAAGGAGTCCTACGACCCCTTCAGAGACACTTGAGTGTTCAAATGTTTCAAAAGGGACCATGAAGACTTCCTAGGAGTCCTAGTATGCCTTATCATGCGTTAGGACCCCTAGGAAGTCTGCATGACCCCTATTGAAATATTAGACACATCAAGTGTGTCATAAGGTGTCCTACAACCCCTATGGACACACTTGAGCATTCAAACATGTCAAAAGGGGTCATGTTAAATTCCTTCTGGTCCTAGTATGCTTTATCAAGCGTTAGAACCCCTAAGAAGTCTGCATGACCCCTCTAGAAACATTAGACACATCAAGTGTTTCTTAAGGTGTCCTACAACCCCTTTGGATACACTTGAGCATTCAAATGTGTCAAAAGGAGTCATGGGGACTTCCTAGGGGTCCTCGTATGCCTTATTATTGGTGCAATCAGTTGTGGGTTGATCTGGTGCTGGTGGAGGATAGCCTTAAACCTTTGATGTTGGATCTCAATTTGTTGAAACTTGAGCCGATGGTGGAGGATTCTTTTATTTGGGATCCTCATCCCTCTTGGTCCTATATTTTTGCCTTTGCTACAAATATTTTTTTGGAGAAATTAGACCCTCCCTCTTTCTGGGCTAAGGTTTGGGATAAGTGATTGTTACCTAAAATTAACTTCTTTTATTGGTTGGTTTTGCAGAATAAGATTCTTATGCTGGATAATCTTCAAAAGAGGGGGATGTTGTATGTTAACCTTTGCTTCCTTTGATTGAAGGAGGATGAAACTACTTTTCATCTTTTTGTTTCTTTCCCTTTTTCATGGGAAGTTTGGAATATTGTTCTAAGCATTTGGAATCAACACTAGGTTTTCTGTGGCTGCACGTGGGATGTTTTTATCCAATGGAGGAATGCAGATATGGGCATCGATAGAAATATCTAGAATATTATCACTCTGCATGTCATTTGGAAAATATGGAGAGAGTGCAATGATAGGGTTTTTAGAAACACCTCTTTGCCCCCTTTTGTGGTGGTGGAGAAAATAAAAAGAAGTATCCAGGAGAATTGAAAGGCTTCAATGGGAAGGAAGATGGATTTTTTTGTTGGTTTCAACCCCAGCAAGGACCTCAAAACCTCTAGGTCTATAGGGGAAAATTCTATCTGGATTTTTTCCCCCAAAGGTTGGATCAAAATTAATTTCAATGGGACCTCTAAGGGAAACATGGGTCCTATTGGGTGTGGCGGGATGATTAGGGATGATGAGGCTAACTGTCTTGTTGTTGTGGCTTTCCCCATTAGTATTCAGTCTAACCATGTGGTGGAAGCATCGAGTCTTCTTCAAATTTTAAAAATTACTAATTTAGCTAAGGGTATGTGCAAGATCATGGTATACCAAGCTATGGCCTTAAGTGGCAATGGAAAATAAGAAAATCAAGGTTAGTCAGCTTGACGTAAAAAGTTAAACATCTTATCACCCTTATGTGAAAAAGTTGTAACAACAAAATCTGTAGGAAATTGAATGTAGTTTCTAAACCACTAGCCCTTGTTTGAAAAAATAATAATTTAATTGTTCAAAATTTTAGATTTCAAAGAAGCAGTACGAAAATTTTAGGAAAAAGATAAAATGTAAACGTATGTCTAACCACCTTAATCACAATCAAATGATTATATATTTTCACAAGATTCTAGATATAAGTAGTAGACTCATGCACGAATGTGACACATATTTTTGTGTAATTTTTTCCCAAATAAATAATTAATTATAAATTTTATGCTACAACTTATTTAGAATAAAAAAACTCTCGTGTCTGACCACCTTAACTAATTCTAAACTTTACAAAATTGAAAACTTTTGTTTTCTTATAGTAGTCGAAGCATAGAATGTGACACATGTTTCAGATTTCAAAAATGTTAAACCATTTGAAAGTTATAGTTGTTTTTCAATTAGTTTGTCAATTAGGACTTTAAAGATAACTCAATTAAAAGATAAGTAATAATTACTTACTGAACTTGAAATTTTACAGCAATTATATTGATGGAAAGCTGATAATGTCTTTAAGAAACTCTTTTTATTTTATCAATTTCTAGTGAAAAAAGGTCGTCAACTACATGGTCAAAGTCTGGAGATCAAAGCAAATATGGTGAAAACATCTTTTGGGATGACTATTCATGTTTGGCATTACAAAATGAAAACCTATGGCAAATACCAAGCCTAATCAGATATCTGAAACAATATTGCATATCTGATAAAATTAGATATCCGATAATTTTAGATATCCAATAATATTGAATATCTGATAATATCAAATATCTGATATTTATCTCCCACCCAATTCCTACATTACAACTTCAATGCTTTTTTCAATATGAAGTTATATATTATAATTTCTTTTATATTAATATTAAATGATAATAGCATTATTATTATATAAATTTTTATATTAGTATTATATTATATTATTATTTATTTCTCTATTGAATAGTAGTATAATATTAGTATTAAATATTTGTATTATCAAAAAATGGAAGAACTTCCATTTAGGACTAGTTTAGCCCTCCAAGTAAGTGGTTTTGGGTCATGTCAAATGCTTTGAATGGGTCTTTGACTTGGATCTAGTTTTCCCTTTGTCCTATCCTATTTTCCACTTCAATCCTACCCATTTCTACTATCTTTCTCTGAGATTTTGAGGTTCTTTATCTCAAGGTCAAGGTCGACCTTCTAGGTCAAGGTTGACCTTGACCTAGGTCAGGTTCGACCTTGACCTTGACCTTGACCCAGCATCTAAATTTCAAATTCCAAATATTTCTAGATGTCGAGGTTTGGAAAGAATTCTTTTCTGCTTTTGGGTCCACTGCTTCAAGCTTCAAAATGGTGACTCTTAAAAGACATTTAATATAGGTCCACTTTTAAGGGTATGAGCCTAATGGGAATTTATTTCTCATATGTCAACCTCTCTAGAAGTTGGTGTCCTAGACAAGTATATAAGGAAGCCTTCTCCCATTTAAGGAAGAAAAATTGAAAAATGGGGGAAAAGAGGAGGAAAAGAGAAGCAAAGAAAAGGGAGGATCATCTATGCATAATTTAGGTGAGCATTCAAGCATTCAAGATTCAATCCATCAAGGAGATCCATTGGTAGCCATTGAAGGATTCAAGCTCTATGGAGCCCTCTCGTTGAATATTTCTCCATCCATATCCATTCAAGATTGGTGTTGAAGATCTAAAGGCAATTGATTTGAGATATCCTATATCCTACAATTCTACATCCATTTGGAAAATCCATACTTGTGGATTCAAAGATTCGAATCCTCCACAAGGGTTTCAACATAAGCAAGGTGTGTTGTTCTATTTACTTTGTTTAATACTATAATTTCAATTCTATTTAAAAGTTAATTCCAAAACTGGGGTTTGACTAAGGCAAACACCTCATCCAAACAACAAAACCATTTTTCTTCCAGGTGCAAGTGTGGAATAATGAATTACAAAATAGATTCAGATACCCTTTTTGGCAAACTTTCAAGATCCGTGAATAGAATTTCTGTCAGAGCAGTGCAGGTCAAGGTCAACATAAAGGGGCACAATTGCACCCCTGTATTTGGGTCAAGGTCGACCTAGCTAAGAAAAGAAAAATATTTCTAGGTTTTCTCCATCTCTATGTTTCTATTCCAGGGCAGGTTGCAGAATTTTCAAAAACTCAATACAAACACCAGAAAACAACAATTTCCAAATCTTCTATACTTTGAGGTTACTATTTGTCTTCAATTCATTTCAATTAAGATTTTAATAATCTCTTCCAAAATGGAATGTACGGTTTTCCTCTTTCTTCTTATTACTAATAGATTGATTCATTTATGCATTGACCATTTTCTTGTGGTTAATCAATTTAGATCTTTCCTTTGGGAATTTGGGGTTAAGAAGAGAATCTTACCTTCCCCAATTATTGTATATATAAAGGATATTATTTACATGTTGGTAAACACATTCAATAATAAACAACCAATCATCATTTTCTTTTATTCTTTACATTTTGGTGAACCCGCTTACGACAACTCTTTCTTTTGTGGTGTTAGATTTGTATTCCATGTTATATCTTGCATGTATATTAGATTAGCCTTCTTTTATGTTCTTGCATTTACATTTCAAAAATAAAACAAAAAAATAATATAAAGAAAAAATACAAAAACATTTATTTGTTCATGCCTTGTGTTTTCCTAATTTAGTTCATTTGCATTGAATTGGTTTATGAGGTTTAATACCTCTAGTCCTACTTATAATATCCTAGTTAGAAGAAGTCACAAACTTATCAGTTTCTTTGATCCTAAGTCTTCCTCTCTTTTCCTTAGGATCTCAAATGACAATTTGATCACTCATGATTTCAATCCTACTATGGAGCATAACTCTTCTCACTCATCTGATGATGAGGATGATACTTTAAGAGTTCCTCCTGAATAAGTCCAAAAACTTTCAACTAAACTTGATAAAATGGAAAATTGGCTTATTCAAGAAAACCATAATCAAGATTCTATTCAAGCTATAAATGCTCTTAAGAAAGTTCTTTGGGATAGTGATCAAGGTGTTAATCTCTTGCATGGTATCACTCATCTTGTGCATTTAAATATCAAACCTTTAGCTCAAGAAGCTCAAGATCTAGGATTCACTCCTCTTATCACTAGTGTGGAACCTTCTTCCATTCCTTTACCTAGCATTACTACTTATAATCCTTCTTTAGTGACTACATCTCTTCTTGTGAGTGTTCCATTGGTGTCTCTACCTACCTCACAACCATCTTACCATCATGTTCCTTTTACCTATTCCAACCCTCTTCCAACTATGGTTCCAAGTGTTCCATCAGTTGTGTCTTCTATTCATGTTGCTTCCTACACTTTCCCTAGTATTTATAATGTTTCTATGCCTCCTATTTCTTCTAATGATTCCACAATCATTAGTCTAGCTCAAACTATGTCCTCTTTACAACAACAACTTGCATCCTTAATGCAATCCAAGTTTAGTATTCCTACATGTGACATGGGTAGTCCTTTATCCCTAAACATTATTCATGCTCCTATTCCTCAGCAAGCCAATATGCCTTGTCTTGAGAATTACAACGGTAAGGGAGACCCTGTCACTTATGTTAAAACATTTCAAATCCTTTGTAGTGACTATTCTCAGGACCATAGGATTTTAGCCAAGTTGTTTTCTAGAACTTTTCGTGATAAGGGCTTGCAATGGTATTGTTCCTTGCCTCCTTATTCTATTGATTCTTTTCCAAAACTTGATAATGCCTTTATCCAATAGTTCCAAAATAACATTGGTTTTCAAGTGACCTTAAGTGATTTGATGCATTGTAAACAAATACCAAAGAAAAATTGACTGAATTTATTGATAGATTTAAGCATTTGTATGCTCAAATTTCTTATCCTGTTCCTGATCTTGATATTCAGTATATGTTTATTTCAAACTTACAAAAGAATATTAGAGATAAGATTCTTCTTATTGAATTTACCTCTTTTCAACAACTTTGTGCAACACTTCATCATTGTCAATTACAAGTGAGTCAATTTGAGAGAAACACTCCAATGGATCTTGTTCTAGTTGATAAGAGTGATGCTGCTCCTAATCCCAACAAGTTTCAAAAACCTAACAACTATGTCCAAATAAATAAGAAAGAAAATGTAGTTGTTGATCAAGTTGTTGTTGCATCCAACAATGCCACTTTTGCATCCACTTCTTTTCATCCGAATCATACATTTACTCCTCTTTCTGAATCTTTACATTCTATTATGAGTAAATTGTTGAATTCTAATATGATTACTTTGCCTCCTATTCAACCTTTTCTTCCTACTATGATGGCATCCAAATCCTTTGATCCCAAAGCATTTTGTCAATACCATCATCAGAATGGCCATGATACTGAGAAGGGTTATTCTCTAGAACATAAGGGTCAAGACTTAATTGATTCTAATGCTTTATCTATTGATAATTTTGATGGTAGTGGGAACAAATATGTCTCTCATCCTAATCAAAAACTCCAAATCTATATGAATCCTTTGCCTCTACATGATACTAATGCCATTTCTCAGCCATCTTCTATGGATATTGTTAATGATTCAAAGATGGATGATCTCAATAATATTGTTAACCATGTGGAGCATGTTATTTTGTCTCAACCTGTATCTTCACCCCAACCTCAATCTCAACCTCAACTTCAAGTTCCACCTCAACCTAAACCTTGAAAACAACCTAAGAATAAAAGACCTAGGAAACTCTTGATCACCTTTGATGATTCTGAGACTATTAAAGCTCATGATGGTCCCCTCCACATTTATGCTAGGATTTCTAAGATACCTACAAGTGGTTGTCTTGTTGATCCTACATCCTTAGTCAATGTCATTACTGAAGAAAACCTTTTTATAAAGAACTTAAAACATGATTCTTATGATACATCTAATGTGTAGATCAAAAATTGTAATGGTTTTCTCAATCCATCATTTGGTTCTATTAACTTGAATATTGAACTTTGTGGTAAAGTTGTGGACACTACCTTCGTTGTTGTCCCTACTTTTGATCAATTTCAAGTTAAGCTTGGTTTTCCTTGGTTGAATTTCATACATGTTGTTGCTTCTCCTATGCATAAGTGTATTAAATTCATTCAAGATGAAGAAGTGAAGAAAATTAATCATAGTTTATATCAACCTTCTAGGCCTAGGGATTGTGCTACCCTTGACTTCTTTTTGCCTTCATTACCTAATTCATGTTCATCTCGACCTGATAACCTTTTTCTCTCACATCAAGTCTATAAACATCTCAAGATTGTTGAGTTAAGCATGCCTCAGATGGATCTTAACCATGGTCTTTTGCCTACACCTTCCATGCCTCCTTTATCCATTTCTTCTAGTTCTATTAATCAAGCTCCTAGTGTTTCTTTTTAGACTACTAAGAATCCTACTAATCCTCCTATATAATCTATGAAGGAACCAGTGGTTTTTCCTCCTAGTTCTCAACATATTTCAAACAAGACAAAATGTAACCAATCTGCCAATGAATGTCATAAGAAGTGTCGGGCTCAAGCTAGGGCACATGCCTCTATTCTTCAAAGTTCTTTACCTTCTTTTGACCAACCTATGTCTGATGTGTTGGAAGAAGTTAATGTTAATAATGATGTTAAGATGAATGATTATGATGATTCTATTTGTATCTTAGATTCTATTTCAATTAATCTTGATGAAGAAGATACTCTTGATGATCCTAATGATGCTAATGATGAATATGAGAAAATTGACATGGATACTAATTTACCTAATATGACTTCAACACAATTGATAATTACACCTAGTATTGAACATCACGATTCTCAAGAGGATCCTTATTTGGAACTGGCTATTATTTCTACTATGTTGAAGATAGTCCCTCTTGTGAGTTTCCCACCTTCCCTAAATGATATAGACCGAGATGGGGAGAGTAGGTGATGCGCTTGATTGTCTTGTCCTCCATGGTAGCTTTTTGTGTGTTTGCATGTTGTATTATGTTTCTCCTGTAATGTGTTTGCTAAATGTTTGTTATATTCTTTTATACAACCCTTGTTACTTTGTTGGTACAAGGTGATAAAGGAATCAGACCTATTGTACTATTCCTCTATATGTATCTCTATTCTTCTATATGTTGTTTTCATGTTATGTTGTACTTGTGCTATTTTTCATAAATTTTTTCCTTGTGTAGTCGCTTGGATTTGCGACTTGGTAGCACTGATTCTTTTTGGTCAACATGTTGTGGTCCGAAAAGACTCTTCTTCGTAACTCTTGTGTTTTCTTTCCTCCATTCTGAGTATAGTTATAATTTCTTTGGGGAATGATGTCAATTCATTTTAAATAATAACATATATATATATATATATATATATATATATATATATATATATATATATATATATATATATATATATATATATATATATAGAATCTTATGATCATATTGACCCTGTGGTAGGTAGATCCCTTTTGAGTTCTCTATATATATATGCGGTATTTCCCTTGTTTCATCTTTGATTGGGGGCATCTTGTAGTGGAAATGTAATCAGTGGAGTTGTTTATGTTTCCATTCAAGCCATTTCTCTTGTTAAAGTATTAGCAATGACTTTAATGTGGGGGCATACACTCTACTCACTTTTTGTACACACGCATTTCCAAAATATTTTCAGACTTAAAAACTCTTTATTTTCTCCCTTTATGGATTAGAGACTAATCCTTAAACCATGGATTTTTACCTTATAGGATCTCTTGATCCCTCTAGTTTCAATTTACAAATTTTTTATCCCTTAAGGTCGAAAGGTGTCCTTAAGACTAGATCTCTCTTGTTTTGGGTTTTCTCTTTTGGAATAAAAAACTACTGAGGGTGAATCCTTGATGGGTTGACTAGTGAGTAACCACATTCACTACGTGGTTCAACTCCATCTTTCCAATTGCATTGTTTTCTTGTGTGATTCACAATGGGACATAGGTTTTCATTAGGTGAGGTAATCATACCCTCTTCACTCTTTTTTCTAGTGATTTCTCTCTTATTGTAATCTTGGGGTTGACAAAGACTTGAGTCCCTAGGGGCTTGATGATTGCTTTGTCCCTTTAAATTCAATAAGATTTTATTTTTATTTGTGATCTCCTTTACCAAGAGTTTTCATTGAGTCCATACTCTTGCTAAAGTGCGGACTAAATGTATCATCAAAAAATGGAAGCACTTCCATTTAGGATTGGTTTAGCCCTTTGAGTAACTGGTTTGGGGTCATGTCAAATGCCTTGAATGGGTCTTTGACTTGGATCTAGTTTTTCCTCTATCCTACCATGTTTCCCACTTCCTTCCTACCTATTTATGCTATCTTGCTCTAAGATTTTGAGGATCTTGACCTCAGGGTCAAGGTCAACCTCGACCATGACCCAAGGTCTAAATTTCAAATTCCAAATATTTTCAGATGTCAGGGTTTGGAAATAATTATTTCCCACTTCCAAGTCTACTTCTCTAGGCTTCAAAATAGTGACTCTTAAAAGACATTTAATATAGGTCCACTTCTAAGGGTATGAGCCTAATGAGAATTTATTTCTCATATGTTGGCCTCTCTAGAAGTCGGTGTCCTAGACTACTATATAAGGAATCCTTCTCCTCCCATTTGAGGAAGAAAAAGGAAAAAAGGGAGGAAAAGAGGAGGAAAAGAGAAGGAAAGAAAAGGGAGGATCATCAATACATAATTTATCAAAGTGAGAATTCAAGAATTCAAGATTCAATTCATCAAGGAGATCCATTGGTAGCCATTAAAGGATTCAAGCTCTATGGAGCCCTTTTGTTGAAGATTTCCCGTCCATATACATTCAAGCTTCTTCCTATTCCAAGATCCAATCAAGATCGATGTTGAATATCTAAAGGAAATTGATTTGAGATATCTTACATCCTACTATTCTACATCCATTTGCAGCATCCATACTAGTGGATTCAAGGATTCGAATCCTCCACAAGGGTTTCAACATAAGCAAGGTGAATTGTTCTTTTTATGTTGTTTATTACTACAATTTCAAATCTATTTCAAGGTTGATTCCAAAACTGGGATTTGACAAAGGAAAACACATCATCCAAACAAAAAAACCATTTTTATTGCAGATGCAGTTGCGGAATAACAAATTATAGAATAGATTTAGATACCCTTTTCAACAAAATTTCAAGATCCGTGAACAAAATTTTCATCGGAGCAGTATAGTTCAAGGTTGACATAAAGGGGCATGATTGCACCCCCGTATTTGGGCCAAGGTCAACCTAGCTCAGAAAAAATTTCTGGGTTTTCTCCGTCTTTGTGTTTCTATTCCAAGGTAGGTTGCAAAATTTCTAGAAACTCAATATTGACACTAGAAAACAACAATTTACAGATCTGCTATACTTTGAGGTTAGTATTTGTCTTCAATTCATTTCAATTAAGATTTTAATACTCTCTTCCAAAAGAGAATGTAAGGCTTTCCTGTTTCTTCTTATTATTAATCGATTGATTCATTTATGCATTGACTATTTTCTTGTGGTTAATCAATTTGGATCTTTCCTTTGGGAATTTGGGGTTAAGAAGAGAATCTTACCTTCCCCAATTCTTCTATATGTAAAGGATATTATTTACATGTTGGTAAACACATTCAATAATAACCAACCAATATTTTTTTTATATTCTTTATCGAATATCTAATAGTTTTAGATATCTGATTATTTTTACTAGCATTGAAAAGAGAAAGTTTATTCTCTGGGTCTCTCAGTCTGAGAACCACATTTTTCTATTGAGAATATCATGGGATTGCAATTGTAAGCCCCAGCTGGGAAAGAGTATGATGTATAGTTATGGTGTTCCTTGAATAAACTAGAATTTCATGAGGGTTGGGAAAAGTTTGTGAATCATCATGGGTGGAGATGGGAGATTTTCTAGTGTTCAAGTGCATATCTTGAAGCCATGTTTCAAGGTTAAGACATTTAAAAGAACGGGGTGTGTGAAAAATCTTACTTCTTGTCATTTTAAAAATATAAATGTTGATACAAGATGCCCTTCTAACAAATTAGGCAGCTTAACCCAACCAATGGGCAAGCTAGTTCTTGGTTGATTTGGTTTCTTATGAGAAAAATAACCATACCATTGATGCAATGGAGAAAAATAAAAATTGTAAGTATAATTGTATTTACTTCAATTCTTAGACTAGACATTTTAATTGTATCTGTACAAGGAGGAATGTTAAAATTTAAAATAAAAAAATAATTATTAATTTTTGTTGTAGGCCATTCTGGTAAGAGCCCTGAACATTATGAATCCTCTAACCTAGTGAATCCCGCCCTTACTTTCAAATAAAAAAAAACCATTTTGGTTAATGGAAATGCAGTCTCAAAATGTAGGGAAGCCGCATATGCTGGTAAGATCATATTCTCTGCTTTCTCATGTTTTAATCAAGATGAGTATCTAAGTGGAAAGGATGACATAAAAAAAAATTTCAATTACATTTTATTGAAGGATATTTGATGGTCTAATATAATTTTTTGTGTTCTGTAATATGAACATCTGCATTTTGTGTGAGTTGTAAGTTTTAATAGGAGTGTATCAAGTCAATGGAAAACATGAATGCATTTGGTCAAAATGTTAACCTCTGGATCAGATCATATAGAATTTTGTTGTTGGAATTAAACATTATGAAGAGAAAATAAATGATGGATTCACAATATTAGCAATAAAAATTTACCTAATCGAAAAGAAATGATAGATCATAAAATTTGATCCAAAATATTAGCAACAAAAATCTACCTAATCTAAATCTATAATTAACATTTTCAACATTATAGATTGTGAAAACCTTGTGAATTTAAGTAATGTATTTGGATGAAATAACTTAATTTTGTGTCATGTGGTTTGACATTGTAGGAGTTCCCAAAACTAGATGAATGTCCTCTTCACTTACCAAGAGGAAAAGGCATGGTAGTTCTTGTGGATAAAGAGTGTAAGGTGCACTAAGTACGATTGGGTAGAGATCTTTCGAGGATCGTATCTTGGACCCCATGAGAGGTATTGAAAAACTATGAGATGCTACAAGACTATGTTTCTGAGGGGCCTACAATAACCTCTCTCCTTTCTAGGAGATTCAAATTTATTTGAATTTGCCACACCAATCTCACTTGATGTCAAAACTTACAGTGATGGTCAGTTGAAAGTTGCACCACTGGGTTTCTTCCAAACTATTCATCTTGGCACCGAATGATCTATTCCATTAGGTCTGGTTGGGTAAATAAACACTAGTGACAACCCCTTTTTGACCACATAATCACTAGAACATTTGTGACCATGCTTGACCAAAGTGTCCCCAAGGTGCACTAAGCACGATTGAGCAACGATCTTTTGAGGCTCATATCTCAAAAACTATGAGAGGTATCAGAAAATCATGAGATGATACATGACTTTGTTTTTGAGGCCTACAATAACCTCTCTCCTTTCTGGGAGATTCAAATTTCTTTGAATTTGGCACACCAATCTTGCTTGATGCCAAAAATTGCAGTGAGGGTCAATTGAAAGTTACACCACTGGGTTTCTTCCAAACCATTCATCCTAGCACCAAATGGTTTGTGCCATTGGCTCTGCTTAGGCGATTAAATGCTAGTAACAACCCTATTTTGACCATAGAGTCACTAGAATGTTCATGACCATGCCGGACCAAAGCGTCCCCAAGGTGCACTAAGCACGATTAGGAAGTGATCTTTTGAGGCTCATAGCTCAGACCTCATGAGAGGTATCAATGAACCATGAGATGCTACATGACCATGTTTCTGAGGCCTACAATAACCTCTCTCCTTTCAGGGAGATTCAAATTTGTTTGAATTTGGCACACCAATCTTGCTTGATGCCAAAACTTGTAGTGAGGGTCAGTTGAAAGTTGCACCACTAGGTTTCTTCCAAACCATTCATCTTGGCACCGAATGGTCTATTCCATTAGCTCTAGTTGGGAAGATAAAAGCTAGTGACAAATCCATTTTGACCAAAGAGTCACTAGAACGTTCGTGACCATGCCAGACCAAAGTGTCCCCAAGGTGCAGTAAGCACGATTGGGCAGCAATATTTCAAGGCTTGTATCTCATATCTCATGAAAGGTATTGGGGAACCATGAGATGCTATGTGACCATGTTTCTAAGGCCTATAATAACCTCTCTCCTTTCTGGGAGATTCAATTATTTTTGAATTTGGCACGCTAATCTCACTTGATGCCAAAACTTGCAGTGAGGGTCAGTTGAAAGTTGCACCATTGGGTTTCTTCAAAACCATTCATCTTGGCACTGATTGGTCTACTCCATTAGCTCCGATTGGGTGGATAAACACTAGTGACAACCCCATTTTGACCATAGAGTCACTAGAACATTCGTGACCATGCGCAGACCAAAGTGTCCCCAAGGTGTAGTAAGCACGATTGGGTAGTGATCTTTTGTGGCTTGTATCTCGAACCCCGTGAGAGGTATTGATGAACTGTGGAATTCTATAGGACTTTGTTTCTAAAGCCTACAATAACCTCTCTCCTTTTTGAGAGATTCAAAAAAAATTTCAATTTGGCACGCCAATCTCGCTTGATACCAAAACTTGCAGTGTGGGTCAGTTGAAAGTTGCACCATTGGGTTTCTTCCAAACTATTTGTCCTTGCACTGAATGGTCTATGCCACTAGCTCTTGTTGGGTGGGTAAATGCTTGTGACAACCTCATTTTGAACACAAAGTCACTAGAACATTTATGAACATGCCAGACCAAAGTATTCCCGAGGTGCACTAAGCACCATTGCGTATGTTGGCGAGCATTCTAGTGTGTCAAGAGGAAAAGTGGGACCATTCATAGGGTAAACCTACCCAACCAGATGTGATGGAAGCATAGGTTTTTTCCCATAATGAACATATGTTTCTTCTCCAATAGAGATGGGGACATGACCATAAAGGGTCATTGACAAATGTAAAGAGACTAAGGATGGTCATTTGGATGCATTGTGGAATGTGTCTGTGATTTGAAATGGAGTAAATTGATTTTCTATTATCTTGTTATCACTTCCATGTCTATATTGCATCATTTCATTGGCATTGAAGGAAAGGAATTAACTATTATCTTACACAATAGTGTTTGGTTGTAGGGATATGCAGAATATATGGTTGTGGAGAGACCACAAATGGTGGTAAATGTTGATTGAAAGTGCATGAAGCAACACCATTCATTGTTGCGAGCATATAATCCAAAGAATGAGTATATTTTGTGATGGATATATGCTATTGGGGTCCATAGGGATGTGTTAGATCCATTGGGGGGATCTAGAGATATTTGCAAGAGTCTTTTTGAACAAGCCCTAGTGTAGAAACCCTAGAAAGGAGGGTTTAGTACCTAGAATGATAGGTCATTATTTTCTCCATAACAGTTTGAGAAAATATTAATGTAGAAGCATCATTCCATGAATGTGCTTACTGATTCTCATGGAATGATATGTCTTTGACATGTATAATAGATTTATAACATGATACATTACAGAAGAGTTGATTTGACAAGGTGATCACTAGGTTTGTGAAGTGAACTTTGAAGGATTTGTTTGGTTGAGAGCATCAGATACACATGAATACAATATAGTACATAAATTTTGAATTCACTTAAATGATAAATTACACATGTGAACACACGTATCACATAAAGCGTACACATAAATTTTCTTAAGTCATGAAGCATACATGTAGCACATAGATTATAAAGCATACACATGAATTTAGGTTATGAAGAATGTACTTGAATACACATGAATATACTTAAGGCATAAATCCTACACATGAGTACATACACACAATCATATTTACAAACTAAAAATGAACAAATGAACACACAATTAACAAATTGGATCAAATATCAAGTTTCATATATATCAAAATGAACAATAATTTTGTACATATTTACAAAATCAACATATCTAGATACAATGTGGCATATGCCATCTCAAAATAAGAAGTTCAACTACAAAATTTTCTAGGACATCCTATTCTACTGGTGGATCATCAAAATGCAGCCTCTTTGAAGTACTCTTTGGCTCTGATGAATCATGCATTCAAACATAAAAGTGAAACCCTGAGTTAGATTACTTAATTTATATCATTTCTACAAATAAAAATTCAAAATTCAAAATCATAGTCAACAATAATAAATTAAAAAAACTAAAATTGAACTCTCATGTACCTCACCTCTCTATCTCCTCATGCAGACAAGATACTTACTATATGTCCTTGGTAGCAAAGGGACAATGCCACCAATGTCGACTCTGGCCTGTATATGTTTGCGAACATGATATTGATCTACTAGTTATACTATTTAATATTAAATCCTTGGTAGAAAATATATGTTTACAAAATAACTAAATTTACATTAAAACTTACCTGTGTTGAACTTTCTTCAGTAAATGTCAACTGAGTCATCAGCGATACAAACTCTTGGCATTCTACCTCCCTCAAACTAGGGGTGACCTTAAAAAGTCAAACATATACTTCATACAATTGTGACTTGGTCATGTATTATATATACTTGATAGTAAAATACACACAAATAACTTTATAAATATGCATACCATGGGGATATCACTGCAAATTGAGATGCCTATGACTCTATTGTGTCCAAAGGGTCTCACGACATCATTAGACACCACCCTCTGTCAAATAAACCATGTAAATTAAAAATGAGTACGCACAACTAACAAGTATACATATATGCATAAACAATCTAAATTGCTTAATTACCTTCCCCTTGTCAACGATAGATACCTAAACCCCTTCACATGGCCCCCTAGTGGAAACTGGTGACACCTACATTAGTATGTAATAAGATGATTGTAAAAATTAGAAAATAGATGTATATACTATTATTATAAAAGGAAACCAATGAGTACATTAAAATGTATGTACCATAGAAGTGTCAAGGTCAAATGAAATGGCTAAAAGCATGGACCCCTCCACCTATACCATCTCCTCCTTTGTCATCAACTGAACATAAATGGAACACATAAAAAAACATAAACTTGGGAAATCATTATAAGAAAATTCTACTAAAAATACAAAAATTTAAAATTAAATACAATTGAACTATTGAACTATTTACCCTTACTATAATAGTAGGATTCCATGGCTCTGTATACCCCTAATGCACATCTTCATGAGGTGATTCAGTGCCTGTAGTGTGATGTGTAGTATCATCCACCTCGAAGATGTAGTTATATGCATCACTATCATTCGGGGGCACACAGACATGTGATCTCTTCGAGGATGTGGAAGGGCTAGAAGTATCAACATGAGGAGGCAAAAATGTCGTGGTCTGCATAACTAATAGATCACTCAAGGTGTGAATGAGTCATATAGTCTGTGAGCCAACCTTAGTAATAATATCAGGATGTTGCATTGTAGGAGGTGGTGAAATCTCGAGAGGGGGGACATATGTGTAGGATTTCACCCAGTGTGTCCATGGCCCATCCTAAGGAGTGCCTAAGCCTACACCTTGGTTTAGTCTCATGCTCCAATAATTTACCTTGTGACTGAGCAAAAAAATTTCATACAATTTTTTTATGAAATAGAATGGGACATCCAAATTGTTGTGGGGTGGTCTATCAAAACCTATCCACTAGCGGTGACAAAACTTGTCACATATTGCATCATTTATGCACCATTTAATTGACAACTTGGTTTTTTTAGGGTCCACTTTTAAACTGGTTTTGGGATGCAAAAAATGATTACATGTCATGTTTTGTTATGTGTAGGTTCATAACTAGATCATATTCAAGCCCATCGTCAAACTAGGTGTGCATGGAATCGCACCAAAGAAGTGCAACATTATGTTTCTCTATAAGTTTCTCCATGTTTTCAATAATGGAGTTCAATGTGCAAAACATGGGGCACAATGTGCGGATATTGGCATATGTGGCATGATATCCTCTAAGATGATTTAGATTGTCTTTTATGAGATCCTCTAAACGTCGAGGGTTTGAGATTGGTTGGTCTTTTGAAGGTGGGGGAGTGTTTGGAGGTGGTTCTAGATTATTTGCGAGATCATTGGGAGGGTCTTCTGATTGGTTTGAGTCCATGTCTGATTACAATTAAAACCAAAATAGATAATTATAATCAATTTAAAAAAATAATAAAGAATCTCATTTAAACCCTAGTTTTTATTTAAAAAATACAAATTTAAATTAAAAAAAAATAAAAAATGAAAAATTTAACTTATGTACTGATCTTGAGAAAATTGGATATGAGAAACCCTTTGAGTTGTGTTCACCATTTTCACAATGAAAATGTTGAACGCGGTCGTGGGCTACAAATA
This sequence comes from Chamaecyparis obtusa, assembly GCA_027943335.1. NCBI lineage: Eukaryota > Viridiplantae > Streptophyta > Pinopsida > Cupressales > Cupressaceae > Chamaecyparis > Chamaecyparis obtusa. The sequence continues at coordinate 216,755 of BSBK01004082.1, read as the reverse complement.
GAAATTACTGGTGAAAATTGAATATTCGATATAAAATTAGATATCTGATAATATCGAATATTTGATTAGGCCCGTGCTGTGGCTTTTGGCTTGGCTAGGTGTACTGACACTAGGCCTACTAAACACTCAAAAAACTTTTTAGTGCGCTTTTGGACAAGTGAAAAGTTTATTTTTTCACATCTCCACTTTTTGGCATACCATGATCTTGCACATACCCCTAAGTGTAATAAAGTATGGATCAAGGGTGATTCGATGAACATTTTAGATTGCATCAAGGGTAAATCCAAACCATCATGGACAATTAGAGCTTTTATTAAAGATGCTCTTGAAATTATTAATACTTTACAAGAGGTACTTATTTCACATGTGTATCGTGAGGCTAATGGTGCAGACACCTTGGCTAACCTGGCTATCAAATGAGACAAAATCATGACTTGGCAAGGAGGTAGTAAACTTAATAGCGATTTGAAAACTAAGGTGACGTATGATAAGATTCACAGTAGGAGGGCTGATTTGGAGTATCTTTGTGGCAATAATTACAAGACAAATTTTTAGTAAGGGTTACTATATCATTATGAAAAGTTTTGGCTTTCCCAAGAACGAGAGGAGAAGACACGAGTTTATTAGAGTGGTGACAGGTTTTTCCTTTATCATTTTTTTCATCTTGTACAAGTCTCTTTCTATGTATCCTCTATGGTCTATTTCTACTGCCCATAGTATGGGTGGGGAGTTGAATCATCGTGAACCCAAGAGTTGTAAGAGATGGAAGGAAAAGAAGGAGGTCTGGAATAAGTTGCAAAAAGGTGGGCTTATTCCTTTCATGGATAAACTACATGGCTTTGATGAAGGGGTAACCAAGAGATTTTTTGATAGTTGGAAGAATGACACTGTTAATATTGGGGGTATGGATGTCAAGATTACTGAGGAGCTCATTGCTAAGGTTTCAAGCCTTAGCAGGAAAGGGATGAATTTTTTTAGGGACAAGAAGGTCTCCTACAATGCCATACACCATTCCCTAAGGAAAAAGAGGAAGCCAACAATCTGGTCAAGGATGTTGGGGGGTACTATGATGTTGAGAGCTTCAAGGAAATCTAGTCCAAGGTGATGGTGGCTATTATGGAGTACATAACCCTTGATGGGAGGTATAAAAGTGCCCATTTTTATCACTTTGTCCTTCTCTGTCACTTTAGCCATAAGGTTAGGGTTTATTTTCCCTATTATTTTCTTACCTCTCTCTAGCATAATATTGCTAGGCATAAGAGAAAAAAGAATAAGCCAGTCCTTCATGAAGGGCTTATCCTACTCATTATCAAGCATGTTAAGAAGAATGTGGAACTCAAAAGAGGTAGGGAGGAAGAGGTTGAGGGATCGTATTCTAAAAAATTAAAATTTGAAAAGAAAAGTGGTATGGAGACTAAGTCAAAGGGGGTTAATGTTGGGGGTTCTTAGATTTTAAAGGGAATTCTCCAAAAAAACCTAAGGATGATAGTAAGAAGTCTCAGTCTATTATTGGTAGTGACATGGAAGTAGACGGGATAAAAAACATTGAGATCATTTTGGATATGGGTGATCAGAAAGTCCCTATCTTAGTTGACTATGCCAGTTCGGTGGACCATGATGTCCCCATCTCTCCACACAATGAAGCCTCCACTGAGGTGCTTTCAGATATAAAAAGGATAAAGATGTGAGATGTGATGAGACCACTCTAGACAAGGATATTTCATCCTCCTCGAGAACTATCCATTTTCTAAAGACTGTAGATATGTAGGAAAGAAATGTGCAACTCCTTAAGGAAGACTTGGAGGACAAAATTGATCCTCCTTTTGGCATTTTGCAAATAGCCAAAGCTATTTCCCTGTATTCCTTCGGCCTGGTAAAATGGTTTTTTCATGAGATCAAGACTCTGAGTCTTAATCTCAGATCCCTTTCTGCTAAAGTGGACAATATTCAGGAGAGCATGGATTTGGGGTCTGACTAGATGAACAAAGCAAGGGAGAACAGGGAAGAAGTGAAGATGGTCTTGCTGTAGGATAAGGTCTATAGGATGGAGGCCACCCTCAAGAAGGTTCTGATGGATAGAAAATAGTTTATAGAAACAGTGGTTGACTGCATTAATAACATCAAGAAAGAGCTGAACATCAGGTCCCCTATTAAAATTGATGATACTGAAGATGACGATGAGGATCAAGATGGGTCAAGAAAGCGTGCAAGATTATCAAACAAGAAGAAGATTCAGGAGAGGATTATAGAGCTCTCAAATCTCAATGCGACCATCAGTAAGATTTTGAAGCTAAAAAAGATAAGGCGGTAACTCTACCGGAGTTTGCCTAGTCCCTTTGCTTTGTTTTTTTCTATTTTTTTTATGTTTCTATTGTTGGGAGTCAGTTTCTATTTACTATATTTAGGGTGGTTTTTTTGTTGGTTCGGCTCTGTTAGCGGGCTAGTTTTTTTGGCCCCTTTTGTAACTGCCTTGTAAGGGGTTTCGAGTCACCCCATAAAAACCTATTTTTACTAGTATTCAAAAATATTATTGTTATTAGACTTGATGTTAATTTTTATTGTTGGGTTTGCCCCACTAAATGAGAACATTATTAATATTATCATATAATAATTAATTTAAATGTTATAATTTGTGATAAAATATTATAATATATTTGAATAATAATAAAAATTTATGAATCTATATAAAATTAATTTTGATAAAAAATATCTAAATAATTGTTTGAATTTATGAATTATCATTTGTATTGGTTTCATATTAGTATCTTAAAATAAACAAGATATTTGTAATCATTATACAATTGAAATTAACATAACATATAATTAAATCTTTTTATAAAATAAATTTATTACTATATTAGTAAAAAAATGATAAAAAGACAACCAAATTTAAAGAATCTAAAAAGCCACCAATAGAAAAATGAGCCCATGATAAAAGAAAAAGAAAAAGAAAATCCTATGTATAGAAATCCCCCTGCCCAGATTAGGGTATACATTATTTTTTTATACTTTCTTAAAAAATGTTTCTAAAATCAAGACAATTTTTTGTCCTAATTATAAATAATGTATGTCTTAAATTGTTGAAAAGTTATATAATACATTTTGAAGTTTTCAAAATTTTGTAACTTTAAAAAAAATAAAAATTTACTGTCAACTCCTCCATTTTTTTAATTTTATATAATTAAATTTAACTTTTTCTAGAAGTTGAATGGTTTTTTATTTTTGAACTTTTCAAAAGTTTTAACTTTAGAAAAATTAAATTAAAATAATTTTCACTATAAATACCATAGATTTTCCAAAATTAATTTTGTTATTCCAAGTCCTATATTTTTTTAAATTTATATCATTAAATGTCAATATTGATTATTTTCAACTATAAATTTAATATTTTTATAAAAATTAATTATTTTTAACACACCAACTATTTAATAATTTTTACAACAATAAATTTAACTCTGTCATAAATGAAATTTTATATTTTACATTATTTACTTTGCGTTGATTGCATTTACAGATTTTTTTCCTCCATCAAGATAGGAGTGTTTAACTTTAAACAAGCAGTACAGAAAAAAATTCAGACTACAAAAAAATGAAAATTTCAATCCAACTTTAAGTAGTAAACATTTGAACGGAATTGAGCGCATGCGTACATGCAATTATAAGTCATGTTTTTAAGATTTTTCCTCAAAAAAATAGTTTTTTTAATGCCTACTGAAGTTCAAAGGAAATCTACTGCAGTTCGAGCGTTGGTGCAACGGCGGGCAAGAGAACGACTAAACAAAGTGTTTGGTTGTGAATGAATAAAATGCACTATTTTGTCGGCCCGGTAATATTTTTATTTTTATTTTTTAAAAAAAAACCCGATCCCCCTCATATAAATATAGAGGTGAGCCCGTAATTGTAGCTTTTATTGCAGCGTGAGCAATTAACCACTCTTGCTTCTTCTTGGATTTTCATTCGATTTTCCTGCGCATAAATTCCCTTGTTTTGAAATACGAAAACATCCATGGCAATGGAAGCAGGCAAAGTGCAGTTGAAGAGCTCAGACGATGAGATATTTGAGGTTGATGAGGCGGTGGCGTTTGAGTCTGAAACAATGAGAAATTTGATACAGGCACCCAGAATGTCCTGCCCTTGCTAAACGTGACTGGTAACATCCTCGCCAAAGTTATCGAATACTGTAAATATCATGTGGAAGCCAAGGCCGCCCAGACCAGCGAAGACAAGGCCGCCATTTTTGAGGAGGATGTGAAAAAGTGGGATGAGGAGTTTGTGAAGGTGGATCTGCCTACAATTTTCAGCCTCATCCTGGTATGTGTTTAGGGTTTAGATCTTGTTTTTGCTGGCATGCTTTGGGTTTCAGAAACCCTTTTACGTTTTAAAGTTCGATGATGTAGGTTAGGGTTTTCCGGAAACATTGTGGATAGTTCGGCTTTAAAGCACATTGATTTCAAATATTTGATATATATTTGTAGGATGAATTTTGCTATTTAATTGTTAAATCATTTGCAGCAGTATATTTATCAATATGTTTGTACTAAACTTATTTTCTATATAGATATAGGCTGGAAATGATGAACAGGCTGCAAACTATCTCAATATAAAGGGCCTTATGGACTTAATGTGTCAAACTGTGGCTGACATTATTAAGGGAAAAATTCTGAAGAGATTCGGAAGACATTTAACATAAAGAACGACTTCACTTCTGAAGAGGAGAAGGAAATCAGGCGTGAAAATCAGTGGACTTTCGAGTAAATCTGATAGGTGTAAGGAAGTTATTTTACATGTAGTCTTGTTGCATGGTACAAGATTTGTAACGATATTTCTATACAAGAAGTTAGTTTACATATAGTCTTGTGGCATGGATAGGTGTAAGGAAGTTAGTTTACATATTTTCTTGTCAATTTTTTTTAACATGATTTGTTGGCCTTCAAGAATTTGGATATTTGATGGCATGGTATTAGCCAATCTCCTGGATTTAAATTTAAGTAAATGTAGCAGTTTTAGAGAATAAGTTTGTAATATTTTAATCAAAGGTATTATAGGATGTTTTATTATGATTGTTTTGCAAAGATATAAATCAAATTATCTTACCTAATGTGTTGTACCAATTTTGTGCTAACTAGTAAAATAATTTCTATTTTTCATACTTGCAATATTTACATTTGACCAAGGTTTTACCCTTCAGCTTCTTATTTATTAAAATCATTTTACCAATAAAAACTTTAATCTTTTATCTTTTACAAAGATACTCCAACTAATAAAAACTATGTTTTTCCAACAATTATATACTACTTTCTTTAGCGAAAAAATAACAATCCCTTTTCCTTTGAAATCAAAATTTCCATTATTCTGCAATACTCTCATGTATCGGCACACATAAATTTTTAATCATCTTATTCTCAAACTCCTCTCAATGCTAAAAAGGCAATATTTTGTTGAAGACAAAACCAAAGAGCAAAAGGATGAGCCCCTTGAAATACGGTAATACTATCAATCTAATATCACCAAAACTGAAGATTTAGAAATTCACCACTAACATCACAAAACTGCTCATTACAACACCATTCACATGGTCAGCAAACACTGCACTAATATCAACCATCACAAGTACTATTTTTTTATGCACAGTAACTCATTATGATAAACAATATGATCCAAACATATATTTTTAATATAGAAAAAATCCATTCACTGACAAGAAATACTTTTTTAAATTATTCTTCTGCCCATTTCATTGATCGCCAACCAATATACTAAAAATGTAAGAAAATTATCCTTTTCATGAGAATCTATTAGACATGAAGAATGAATCCACAAAGTAAGCCTTGTGATTGCAAAATGCAGATCTGTGTTAACTCCTCAAATGAAGTGCTTCAAACAAAAGTCCAACCTAACTGTGGAGGGCTTAAAACTAGAAAATGTGCTTAATAATAGTAGGCGAACATGTTTTTGAAAATGGTTCTGCAACATTTCAGGTGCTAATCCTTCCTTCTGAGTTAAGGCAAAATGCATTGTCTAATACTTCCTTGTTGATACTTTCGAAGATGTTTCCTGGTCCAAAAAGATAATCATTATTTCCCCGAGTTGTTGTACATCATCTTTTTCACAAAACACTATAGTTCAATAAATTATATATATATTGTAGATATCAATTTCATTTCATCATCTTGTCAAACAAGTGATTTGGAGGAAATTGGTGCATCTTGTGTTCACCAAAAAGGTTATATATTTTGTAAATTAATTTTTCTGGAAAATTCAATGTTTGTTAGTGTTTTGGACGAGGCTAGGCTATTGTCTAATTGCACCCATTTATTCTTATTCCTTTTTTAATAATTCCTAATAGGGTTATTCACAAGCAAGAACATAGTTAAAAGACATAGTTCTATATTGATGTACCATTGGAAGTATATTACTATGGAAAAATAATTGAATTCAAAATAAAATCTCTCACTATTGATTCACATATGCTTCACATATGCTGAGGGTAGAGTTTTCATATCTAGGACATATGGGCTTGGATGTTTGGAATGATTTTATGATTTTTTTCGATGAACAAACAGTAAGGAATGAATTGAGTTGTATTCATGGTGAATTTTTCTAGTTGAATAAGCAATACCCAATTTCAAATGATGATTGCAAATGGTAACTAGTTTGTGTTAGAGTGGAACAACTCCCTTTTTGAAATCTATGAAAAACCGAGGAAGTTTTCAAGTTGACTAGTGTTGCTTTTGATAAAAGAGCCTTGAGGTCTATGTGATTACTGATCTTGGTGTAATATATGTTTTGAAGATTCCATACAAAGTCTACAATTAGAACAAAGAAGGTTTTACTTCTTCTTATACTACTATATTTTTTTCGTACAAAGTCTACTATTAGATCAAGAAGCTAAAAGAAAATAAGTCATATGATCTCCGTAAGGTCTCGAAATGATAATAAATAGATAATTAAAAAAGCCTAAAGAAGAAATGTATTCTTTTATGTATGGATCTCTTCTTGTATGTCTAATATTTTTCTTTCTAAATAATTTATCAAAACAAAATCATGTTATATGGGGATGTGATATACTAGTTGGAGAATAGATAAAGAATTGGTTAGATAAATTGAATAATAGAAATGATTTGGTCTACAAATTTTTCTTATATCTCTAGAGAGAAATGCTTCTTAGATATGGGATTAAATTAACTTTCTAGTGGATAGATATTATTGCTTCATGGAAGATATTGAACCTATCTTTTCATGGGTATCTTTGTTATCTTATGAAGCAAGTGAAAATGAGTGTGTGTTTATTGCTAAAGTACTTCTAAAGCTACTAAAGGATTTGAGAATAAAAATATTTGGAACTTTTGGATAGATTGTTGAGAATCATATTTTTTGGTGTGATAAGAAAGAAATCAATAATTTTATCATCTATGGCTACAAAGACCTCTTCTGCTAAGAAATCAAAATCCATTCTAGAAGTGGAAAAGAGTGGTGATATTGTTGCAGAAAGTGAAATGTTGATTCATAGTAAGGGTTGTCTATTGTTGTAGACATTGAGGAATATGATGTACTAGAGAAAAAAATGATTGGTGTCCCCTAGTCCTAGGGACTACTCTACTACTAAAAGAAAAGAAGACTCGGGAGGACTTGTAGGATACACAATAGTAAAGTGCATAGTGGCAAAAAAAGATAATTCATGCCATCAAGAATGAAAGGAAGGTCATTATTGATATTTTTGAAATGTACAATATCTACTTAATGTGGTCTATTCACATAAAGAAGCTTAAATAAAATATAGATTCCTCTAAATCTTAGATATCAGAAATTGCTCAATCTTTTGATATATAAATTTATAAAAGAGGAGCTATATAGAAAAAAAATTGTGAGATACAATCAAAAGAATATGTATAAAAAAATATTTTATGAGTTAAAAGATATCTTGGAGATTTGGAAATTCACTTTCATTAAACTTCTTGTTGATGGAGAATAATTTGTATACAATTTATAGGATGAAAAAGATAAAGACCATTGGTGATTTAGCAATAGTTAAAGTATGACACACAAACTAATGAGGAGAAGGATAAGTTTGAAGAGATAGTCATTACCACACAATATCTTGAAGGAGAGTTATATCAAAAAATAGATGCAAGATGGCAATATGCTCTTGCTGCTGAAAAAGAAATAAGAGAAAGGTCACTTGCAATCACTATTCTAAACCTGAAAAAGAGAGGAATAAAAGATACACTAAAAGAATATTCGACAAGATTTATAGTAAAGGGAAGAGCTTTGAGCATTATTGTTGGCAAACTAGAAGAAGTACAAAAATACACCGATGGTCTTTGGAGAAAGATCTTTCCTATGTGATGTAGGAGCATCTTGGGTTCTTTGAAATCATGTGTCACCAAAAACAAGTTTGAGTTTTTTGTGTTTCTCAGTTCCTTCTTTGACCGATTTAGCTCGGTAGTTGCTCAGGTTCCTTCTTTAACTGAGTTGGTCTGTTAATTCCTTGGCACTCGATTATCCTTTCCCGACACTCAGTTATCCTTGCTTACCGAGTTGTTTCTTTTGGTTTTTTGTTGAGGCTGACTTGTTCATTTAATTATGGTCACAAAATTAATGTTGGTATTGATCATTGGGAAGTGTGTGGACCTAGATCTGGTTGTTCCTTCCATTAATGGTGGATCTGAAGGCTGACTTGTTTTGGTAGCCTCTTATATATAATGTAGTCATTGGTTATATTTTTTGGTATGAGCTTAGAACTAGAAGATTAATGGTATTAGATTAGGATTTGAAGATAGGTTTTGAATCCTCTCATGTAGGAGGACTGTTGTAATTGAATTGTTAAATCTGGCCCTAACTAGGAAGGCCTTACAGCCCAGCATGTATGAACCTATTTGATGAAATATACAGATTTGATCTCTATTCTCTCTCTCATTTTATGTGTTGTTGCTTCTGTGTGTGGTATATTTGGATTAGGGTGTGCCTTTGGCCCCTCATTCACCCCTACCTTGCGTCACTATGGATCAAATGAAAATTGAAGGATTTAAAATACAAGAGGATACATTCAAACTAGTTCAATTAATAAAAAATTAGGAAGAAGTCATAATAGAAGACATAACCGAATAAGATCCAGATGAAACAATCAAAGATGATGAAAATGTCAAGACAACCGAGGCCACAAAGACAAAATCTATGGATATAGATGATTCTATCACAATAAGATTATTGACAAAAGAGTCTATCATTGTTCAAATATTAGATTTTTGGAGATAGAGGTGACTGGTGATGCACCTATCGAAATTGGGATGAGCTTGCAAAGGATACCACAACAAAGTAAACTGATAAGACACAAGAGAGCGAATCCACTCAAGGTCAGAATGAAGAGTTGATGACCCCCACTGAGACAACTAGACAACAAAAGGAATAATAAAAAGAGAAAGAATAGGTATATGAGAAGAAAGAGGAAACACAAGAGAAGAAAGATGAAAAACAAGAGAATAAAGAAGATAAAAAGGAGAAGAAGGAAGAAAGAAAACAAGAAGAAAAAAAGAAAGAAAATGAAGATAAAATCGATGAGAAGGGGAAGTCAAAGAAGATGAAAACTAGTTCAAAGGGGAAGTCAAAGAAGATGAAAACTAAGAAAGAGGTTGATATTAGTGAAGTAATTGTAATACCGAAGGTTGATTACTTAACAATGAGCCCTAAGGAATTCTCTGAGTTCAGATATTTGTTAAAGAGGAAAACTTGTCAAGATAATATTATAGCTAAGAAGAAGAAAATAGATATTTTGGAGCAGATTAAGATTATTTTGAATGATATTGTCCCTGAAGAAACAATACATGAAAAATGAGACATATACAATTAGCTGAGAGAACTTGTCAAATAGATTAACCAACTAGGAACTGACAATACCGAATATATGCTGAAAGTTCACAAGAAGGATATGTAGACAAAGGTGATTGAAGAAGCTATTCAATTAGTTTCTTTAGACAAGGTAACTCTTTCAAAGCTAATCAATGAATTGGAACAAGAACTGCAATCCATTCTTTCATTATTTTAAAAGATCTATTTAATATGTAATTTTACAAAGAAGATAAAAGAAAAAGATGATAATGTGCAAAAAGAGTTCACTGAGCTATTATCTAAGATTTTCACTAAGCTTAAGACAATAACAAAATATTATGAGAGGCTAAAGCACTTGATGGGAGTGAAATTTGAATTGAGAAAGGATGAGAATCAAATTACGATGGATCTACTAGAACTCCAAACAATTTTGATCCCGAACATAGAATCACTGCAGAGACAAATTCAAAAGCCTAAAGATATGGTTAGCACACCAAATGTAAGTGTTATGGACAGTATGGTCAGTATTACAATAGATATCAACAAGTAGATAATAGTGATACAAATAGTAATGGACACCTCGAAGGCATCATTCAAGGATGCACAAGAGAAGTACAAAAACATTTTTTATAAGATTCCCACACCAGATAAGCAGTGAGTAAATATTATGGCAATTTTTTGAAAAAAGGGGGAATATAAATATATGTTTGCCAAAAAGGGGGAATATATAGGGAAGAATAAGTATGCAGAAGATTATCTATATAGTATGGAGATTTACCAGGGCAATTACTTTAGGGGGAGTAATAATTTTACTGAGGACCAAGAATGAACACGGACAAATTTTGAATTTTGTTGAAAACTTTGAAGTTTTTGAATTTTTTAACAAACATTAAAAACTAATGCCAAAGGGGGAGGTTGATAATCCTAAGAGTTGATTTTATTGTCATTAGTTATGAGAAAGTCATATTATTTTTCAAAGTCATTCGGTAATGAAGAAAATATAAGTTGGTAAGGCAAAGAAAGTCATTCGATAAAGGAATTAGAAGATAGGGAATTTTGGTAAAGATGAAGCAATCACAAGTACCAAGTGAGGAAAAATAGAGCACCGAGAACCAAGTTGTACTAGGGTGACCCCACAATAGTGGGTTACACTTTTTTAGACATGCTGATTTTTGTTGAAATAAGATATTTTTAATAAAATATGATGATTTAAGCCTTGAAAGGTCACATTTGAAGGAATTAATTACAAATGGTTACCTCAAAGGCTCTTAGATAAAAAAAACATTGATATAACATCTATACTACTCATTCATACCTACAATGGATTCTCCTTCGCACCTATTAAAATGCTGACAAAAAATCACTTCAATTTTATCTTTTGGCGGATCAAATGAATCTATTTAAGAAACCTATCTATGTAGTAATCTACTACTAAGAAAAATATTTCCAATGATGACAATGTTAATATATATTAAGTTTATTATGACTTTGTATTTTTAGTTTTACTAAACATGGATATTTCACCATATGTCTATACCTATATATTTGATGCTTATGGAAAAATAGTAAATGAGAGAAAAAAATTCTAAAAAATATCTATACCCTCGATATTGAAGTTCTCTTTCTATCAAAAATATAAAAATTAAATTAGACAAATACATGACAAGTTATAAGCTATTTAGTCAAGGTATGTCAAAATTAAGGTTTAGTCAACTTCAAACATTATTAAAATATGCAATAATTGTGATAATGTTATCAAACCAGTTGCATGCCATCTGTATGGATGTTACAAAACTAAATTAGAAAGAAGCACAATGATATCTATTTTATAAAAAAAGTTATGCTCTATGAAAACAATGTCACTCTTTGAAAATGAGATTTTTAGCAACATACCAATTTTTGTGGGGGAAAGAAAAAACCATACTAGTTTTTAGCCGACATGAGAAAAATTTATAAGTAAATTGAATCGGGACACTGAACATAAAATGGTTTACCAATCTCGAGGAGATCATATAATAGTTCATTGGAGATTACAACATAATGATTACACATGATTACAAGGTGAGATTAGCCAATAATAATTAAGGATGAAATACACATTGGAGGAGTACCTAATGCTAGCACTGCTTGATAAGAAGATTCTAGAACATCTAGAACCACTTCTAGAACTGTATATAAGAAGATCGGAGTATGAAGATCACTACGATGGTTAAGGATTGTATGAATGCAAGAGGAGATTTCATTTATGAAGAAAATTACCGAGAAGGTGAATGAGTAGAAAAGCCACCAAGTAACAAAGCATTGAAGGATAGTAAGAGATTAAGATCTACTGAGTACTGAATTGTTAGTGTGAAGGATGCACTATGTATAAAGTAATGAGTTAATGAGCACATAGAGTCTGAATAGCATATGTTGATACAAGTTTGACAAAAAAAATTATTGTTATTGATTAAAGAGTAATCAGAGTTTGTAAAGTCTCTTAACTGAGAAGATCCTAGTAGATCTTAATTGTAAATCCTTTAACTAGGTGCAATTCTTAGATTAGAATTGTGAAATCTAACATGGGACACGTAAGGAGGATCTAATTAAGGAAAGTCCTCACAAGAATCCAAACACCACAATGCAAAATTACTCACCAAGATAATGTTTTTCAACTGAATTTTAATTAACATGCCCGGCTGTAAGGCCTTCCAAGTTAGGGCCAAATACAATCAAAAGTATTTCTACAATCTCTCAACTAGTCCATCTCTGAAATGAATTAGCAACTAATGGAAACCCTAAAGAAGATATCAACTTGAACTCGCAAGCCTCCAAGCAATATCCTTATCTTCAAGCATGCAAACCACTAGCTCTGCTATTACAAACTATCAAATAACATTCTATTCTCCAAGATCTTGCAGGATCCAAATCTAATCACCCTCCAATCTCATAATTTTGATACCTCTCATCCCTTAAACAACTACCCAAACACTCCTTAAATACTAATCTTCAGCCACAAGTCGGCTAGATGAAATAATTAAATCCGAAGCCAAGTTGGCTCCCATTACAAACAAATATTAAATGCAACAACAGTCAACTCTCAAATAGCTTTACAAATATTTAATTCTCCATGTTAGCCTCTAGATCTACATACGAGAATACAACAAAAGCTACCAATAATAAATAAACCAAGTCAACCAACCAAATCACCAAGAACTCCAGTCAATAAGCCAAAACTAAAGAGTGCCAGAGAAACAACTGAGCATCAGTGAAACAACCAACCAATCCAAGCAACACCGAGCAACCCAAGAATCACCAAGCACAAGTTCCACTAAGCACAAGAGGTTTCACTGAGTCCCTTCAGCTACCGAGCTTCATTCAATAACCAAGATCATCGGTTAAAGCTGCAACTGAGTAACATAGAACCAAACAACACACCTCTATGCAGATTCACCGAGTAGCCTAGTATGCCCCTGCATCAGACACCCCAGGTTTGACAAGATGTTCTCATAGGCTGGAATAACATCTTCTGGGATTCAGCACATAAACTCCAAACTGGTTCATCACATAAAAGTCCTCCAACTTTTCACCTTGCATACTCTTCCACTTCAGATTCCTTTGTCTCTTCAAGTCTTTCCTTGATAAAATACAGGCTTGTTCTCCATACTAATCATCATTCCTCTCAGGATCCACCAACTCAACTCAGCTACCAATACTCAGACTCCTCCTACCGAGTGTTGTATCTAGAAAATGCATCAGGGAAAACTTCCTATCATCCTTCTCAATAGTAAATACATTCCTGACACAATCATACATAGCTCTACAATCACATTGCCAATGTCTACCAAGAAATATATCACAACTATTCATCTCCACAATGTCACACAACACTAGATCCTTATACTGGCCAATCTAAAAATCAACAAAGCACTTCTCCCTCACTTCCAGAGCATGAACATTTTGCAACCAACCAATCCTATAAGGATGAGGATGCTTCATTCTATTCAAACCAAGTTTCTGAACCATGTCCTTGTAGAATTTGAGCAACACAAATCAACAGAAACCTGAAGATCACCTACATACAAAAACTTGTCACAAGAAATCAAGAGAAGAAGATGGCAAGGGTTTGCCTCAGAAGATGAAGAAGAAAATATCCTCAAATAACTGAATGAATAATAATGTACAATGGATCATCCTTATAAAGGAGATCGAAAGCCTTGAAAGGCAAAGTCTAGTGCATGTAATAATTAGTTTAACTATTACATGACTAATGCACGAGTTTAGAACAACTAGTGCATGTGCTTTTAACTAAAGCAAAAATAAGTTGACATCTTAAGAAGGGATTAAAGATTAATTAACCTAATTAATACTTTACTCTAACACCCCATTTAAGATGAGCAATGATGCATCTACAAACAATGCAAAAAGAAAGAAAATGGGTCTCGGCAATAAAGGCCTGATTAGGTACCCAAGTACAAGAAATCTTTGTAAAGTAGGGAAATAGAGAAAACTCGGTGGGAAAAACTCTACCCCAAAAAGAGATGAACTAGATGAAGGAAACAAAGCCTTCAATGTAGGGAATGTCCCAAAGAAAGGAACAAGAAAGAGAATGAAGCATCTCTGAAGCATGAAGCTACAAACACTGTCAAAAGAAACTGCTGGAACCCCCACTGAAATAGTGCATGACTAGGTAGAGAACACAAATTCTGAAGAGCTGATCAATTGAAGAGGTGACCTCCAAAAGTAGGAATGAATGAGTGTCTATATAGTAGATGAGCCACTCACTAAAATGCATAGGTGACTAGCCACTACATTAACCTAGTACATAGGAACAAAAATTGAATACGTAGATCACTCAACCGAACCAAGGAAGCAATAGAGCCAATAGGTGAACCCCCCCCATAATGCTGAACAGGGAGAGGGTTGATAGGAACGCTGAAATGCAATGCCAGAAACATCTGCAAGAAGAAGAATTGGGAACACCAACAGTGTAATAGAAGTACAAGCACAGGATAAAGGGTGGTGTCATAGACACACAAGATGGGCTAATGTCATGGAAGAAACACTCACTTGACAAAGGTGGATGAGCACAAAATGCAAAACATCATAACCCCCCATGGCACTTTCTAACGGAGTGCGAGTATAAAAACACACAAGGTGCTCGAAATCCCAGATATGCAGAAGCAAGCACTTTATCTTAGTGCATTTTAAGAATAAAAAATGCTATAGAAGAGAAGCATACAATTCTTAGAAGAAGATCAAAGGAGTATGAACCAAAAGAAAAACCTAAGATGAGCCATCCCTCAAAGGGAAGAGATCTCAGGACCTGAAACAACCAAGATATTCACCAGACTACAACAAATCAAGAATCTAAATAAAATGAATCTAGAGTAGAATCTAAAAAAATGACTCAGCACTGAAAATCTCTCTGAACAAGCTTTCCAATGATATATTGTTTTCTAAAAATAGAGTCCGGATGTGCAAGATAGAGCTCCCAGAGTGCAGAACTGAAGATCTGGCTTTGACAGAGGAAAACACCATCAAAAAAAAAACCCAAAAAAATAATCTCTATATCTAGAAAGAGCTAAGAATCTTCTTTCCAACGATATCTCGCTTGCCAAATTTTGACATCGTATGCTCAAGATATGAGCAAAAAACCAACAGCTGTTGGGTTAAAGAGATCCCTAAGATACACTAAGTCTCTCATAGACCAGTGCCTTGTCCAATGGGCCACAGAGCCAAATACCCTATTGCAACAAAGAGCTATGAAACAAGAAAGCAATACATTCAAATGTGTTGATGCCTAACATCAATCACACACCATGACCAAACCTCACTTGAACAACCCACCTGTGTATTCAAGTATGTTATTACCCATCCAAAATATTTTAACCCTCCCCTTAGAAGAGACCTATAAATAGATAATACATTAACCGGCATCCACTAGAAGACAAACATGACATATCTTTGACACCTCAGCTCATACATACATGAAAACTAATCCTAAACCAGTTATCTCTGTGAAGACAACTCCACTTGCAAACACATGGGAAATGCAAATAGAAAAATCAAACACCCTTGATGTATGATCAATGAGTTCAAAATTCAAATCTAGATAGCTTGGTAACAATAAGAATATACTAAGTCCTCATACATAAGACAAATCAGCTACAATAGATAGCATATTCTCTAAGCCAACGAAGGAGAAAGGAATGCCCTATATGCAAAGAAGTAGAGAAAATCTACAGGAAAAGGATCCTTCATGGAACTGAAAAGGAACCCTTGGGAACTAGGATTTTAGAACCCTTACAAAGTCAAAATTACAACCATATATACCCCTGGTTATATTGGAATCCTACACAAGTTAGGATGCAACAAGCTATGGATAACCATGGTAAGGGTTAGGGTATCCACCCACCAAAACAATTCAAAAGATTAGAAATTACTGCACTTTAGGGAAAACCAAGCAACCTGGTGAAGAACAGATCAAAATTTGATCTCCAATTATGATAATTCTCAGAACAGTGTATAGAAGATCATAAATCCACCATGAAAACCACCTGCAACACACCTAGAGCCATAACCGCACAGTACAAACCCTACAGACGATCACTCAACACGCTGGACCACACTGCAATAGCAAGTGCCACCAAACCAATTGAAATCAACTGTTAAAACCATAAATTCTGGTACTTCTTGTCATCTGAAAACCCTCTACAAATTCCAATTTGAAAATAAATGGCTACTTTATGGTGCTTGCAGCAAATCGGTGGTCAAAATTTAAAACTCCATCAACTTTAAGTCATGACCATCCGATCTTCATGCTTCACACGCTTTTAAATCTTAACTCAACTGCCAAAAGACTGAGAAATTTTGACCGAGCCCGCATCAAGAAGATCGACGACCATCAAAATTTTGCAAAGACTTCCAAGATTCTATCAGATTGCATGCCCACCATTAGATCGAGAATCTCCTCCCATCTCTGACAACCATCTGATAGGAAACAAAATCAACGACCATCGCAAGATCTTAAGTCTCTAACAAAACCCATAAGATTATATGTTGTTCGTCGATTCACTAATAGGATCAGGACCCACTAACACATCTGGAAACCAGGTCCCACTGATAGGATTCCACCTCATACTACGTGGATGAATAAAAAACTTCCAAATCAGCTCAACCTGACACAGGGACCACCGCCAAAGATACATTTGAGACAAATGAGATCAACAACTAGCATAAGATCTCAAGCCTCTGAAAGATCACTTGCGAAGATACGCCCATCATTAGATGAAGATGGTTTCTGAGCTAGGCCTAGGGAAAATAAAGGTTGTCAAAAGATAGGAAAATATTAAAGCATGACTTAGGGAAAATATTTTGGCAGGAAACTAGGGCTTAGAAAAAATTAAAACAGGGGCGCATAGGAAATATAAAGGGGACCCCGCCAACACATGAAGAACCTAACCGCATGACATAAAGTGAACCCATTTAAATAGCACATGCAGATAAAAGGTTTTAAGTGGCCCGAAAAGTTAACTTGAAATTATAACAAGGCCAGGTTAAAAAAAAAAAAGGGTTTTTGTATGCAACGGCTAGTGTTTTGAATATTCTGCTTAGGGCTTTCGCTAGAGACATGAAAATGACACAAAGACCAGGGGAATATTGCTAGAGCCATGAAATTTTTTATAGGGTACTAATAGTGGCTCTAGGTGGGGATGATGGGCAACTTGTGTCCATGCAAGAATTCAGATCTCTGGGACAGCAGACCACCCACAAAATAAAAATAAGGACCCTCACAAAAACTGACAACCGAACAAGAAAGTAGGAAACAGGAAAGGGAAAGACAACTGTACAAGGATTTACAATTTTTTACAAAAATTATACAATTTTATTCAGTGGCCCCAGGCCACCAAAAGAAAAACAATGCCTTTCCTAAATCAAAAATCTGATTCTCATCCACAAATGTGACCAAACACCTGAAAATTTCATGACCATCCTTCTGCCAACATATGTGATAATTCATGGGCTAAAAAACAAAACTATACTAATCACTACCCATGTTTTTCCAGTCATAATCATCCTCATACTCATATTCGAAGAAGTGAGGAACATCATTTACTTCTTCTTGTGGATTGGAAATAATAAAAGGATCAAGTAATACATCAGAAAATAAAGCATACTGATTGTCATGCATTACCATATAATTACCTGGCTGAAAAGGACCTGGATCCTTTCATTTGCCTTCATGAATTGCTTGAGCCACTAAGCAACTTGGTTCCTCCCTGACGTCATCATGAACTGGATTATGAACCAAGTGAAGGTCAATGTCATAAACATTGTGACAGGGGAACACTGCATCATCATTTTCACCAAAATAAATTTTGTCCCAACTATTGAAGACTAGGTCCTCAACACTGTCACCATCACTATCATATTTAGCAAAAGAAGGGAAAGGGTTTGAACAAGAAATTTTTTCATCAATAGAAATCTTATGATAGGACAACACATTGTCATGACCTTCAACTTCTTCTTCTGCAGAGTCACTACATGAGGGGAACTGTAATGTACATGGGTCATCCAGATCACTTTGAACACTGGCCTCATTCTCAGTGTCAAAGGATATATCATAGGGGAGCTGCAAATCAAAATCAACAATAGGTGCATACCTTTGGAACTCTTCAGCTAGAAGTGCTAAAATCCTTTCACTGCTTAATGGACTTTGGGCCTTGTTATCATCTTTCTTAGCTTCACCCCTATTGCAAACAACTTCCTTATCCAAGACAAGAAAAGAGACCTCTGGCCTTAGATCATCTTGTGTGGATAAACCAATGTAGGAATCATCATCTGCATCATATTCATTTTCTTGCCACTCACACAAAACATCATCAAACTGGGACAAGAAACAAGAATTCTTATATTGAAAAGAAGAAAAGTCTCCAGACAAATTAGAAACATTATCACTCTCAGATCCATCTTCAGTACTCGCATATGCACTGACCTCAAAATCAACCTCATAGTCAACACTTTCCGCATAATGAGAATCAACATTAGAACTACTGGCTTCCACATGATCAACATAGAGAGAAGCCAATGCTCTCAATCTCCTATCCTCCATTAACTGCCAGTTCTCAGCTTTCAAGGAAAAAACCCCAAGTTCATCCTCAAGCCCAAGGCTATCATCACTAAGTATCCAATCTCTGACACATATGTAATACTCTTCCCACAATGCATCTGACTAACTGGTTGAATCATGAAAACAAAGATCCAAGAATAAACCAATGAACTCTGATTCTGAAAACTCAACATCATTAGGAAGCTCATTATATACATCCCAAAATCTATCATACAAAAAAGATATGGATAGATCATTTCTGCATCCTACTTTCAATCTCATCAATGACATGCAATCCCTAAAGGTGCCTTGCTCAAGGAATGCAAGCTCCTCATCAAGCTTACCCATCAAACTTAATGCAATACTTCCATAAAATTTTGTAGAGATGCAACTAAAAACTTGAAGTATGCAAACCTCTACTCACACCTTATCCTTTTCTTAGTGCTTGATCACTTAAAAAGGAGACATTTTAAATCTTTGAGAAATACCTGAGAGTTTTGTAGCTGAAGACTTTGTTGACTGGAAGGTAGGGCAGATCTAGAGCTTACCATGCAGCTCCATCAGATTCTTTGTAATATAGAGTTGCCACCTCCTTGAAGAGGAAAATATTGTTTTTCTTTGTACCTCTTCCAATCAACCAAAACTACACTAGGATATCACACTATCTATTAGGAACTGTACTGATCAAATAGAGACTTCAGAGCCGCCACTTAATACTTATTGAGAAGATGTTAGCAAATGCTTTATTTTATATCTGACTCTTTCTAATGGCCTCCCCAGTAGAGTCGCCAATTTATTGGTGACTCTGATGGGTAAATCAATCTAGTTAATAAGACTTTGACTTTGCAATGTAACCACAACCAAAGATTCTAACAGATATAGTTCTTCATTGTCATTCTCCCCAGCAGGGTCGCCAATTTGTTGGTATCTTTTCCTTGAAGGACCAAACTTGAATCAATAGATGGGCTTAATTCTCAAGGTAGGCACTCAAGTTTGACAAAAAAATAGTCTAATTGATGAGGATTGAAAGGAATCCTCCTTCTTCTTTGAGCTCCACATCACTTAGGCGGGTATTGCCTTATCTACACACTCAAGACACCTCATGATAAACCATACACCTACAGATACATTACTATGGAATAGTCTCCAAACCCCTTCAGGTAACTTGTACCCCAATGAAGCTAATTCATATGCAAAAGCCCTACTTGCATAGAATTGAGTCTGAACACTAGAAAGGACCTCCTATTACTACTACCAACATGAAAGGGAAAAGTATTTGATTTGAATTATTTTAATGTTGGGTTGAAGAGATCCTTGAGATACACTAAGTCTCTCATAGACCAGTGCCTTGTCCAATGGGCCATAGAGTCGAATACCCTATTGTAATAGACAGTTATGACACAAGAAGACAATTTACTCAATGTGTTGATGCCTAACATCAATCACACACCATGACCAAACCTCACTTTAACAACCCACCTGTGTATTCAAATATGTTATTACCCATCCAAATGATTTTAATCCTCCCCTTAGAAGAGACCTATAAATAGATAATACATTAACCAACATCCACTGGAAGACAAGCATGACATATCTTTGACACCTCAGCTCAAACATACATGAAAACTAATCCTAAACTAGTTATCTCTATGAAGACAACTCCACTTGCAAACACATGGGAAATGCAAACAGAAAAATCAAACACCCTTGATGTATGATCAATGAGTTCAGAATTCAAATGGAGATAGCTTGGTAATAGTAAGAATATACTAAGTCCTCATACATAAGACAAATCAGTTACAATACATATCATATTCTCTGAGCCAACAAAGGAGAAAGGAACACCCTATATGCAGAGAAGTAGAGAAAATCTATAGGAAAAGGATCCTTCATGGAATTGAAAAGGAACCCTTGGGAACTAGGATTTCAGAACCCTTACAAAGTCAAAATTACAACCATATATACCCCTGGTTATCTTGGAATCTTATACAAGTTAGGATGCAACAAGCTACGGATAACCATGGTAAGGGTTAGGGTTTCCACCCACCAAAATAATTCAAAAGATCAAAAATTACTGCACTTTGGGGAAAATCAAGCAACTTGGTGAAGAACAAATCAAAATTTGATCTCCAATTATGATAATTCTCAGAAAAGTGTACAGAAGATCATAAATCCACCATGAAAAGTAGTCTATTCAACCACCTGCAACACACCTCGAGCCATAACCACATAGTACAAACCCTACAGATGATCACTCAACACCTTGGACCACACTGCAACAAGTGCCACCAAACCAATCGAAATCAGCTGTTAAAACAATAAATTATGGTACTTCCTATCGCCTGAAAACTCTGTACAAATTCAAATTTGAAAATAAATGGCTACTTTATGGTGCTTGTAGAAAATCGATGGTTGAAATTTAAAACTCCATCAAATTTAAGTCATGACCATCTGGTCTTCATGCTTCACAGGCTTTTAAATCTTAACTCAACCGCCAAAAGACTGAGAAACTTTGATTGGGCCCGCATCAGGAAGATCGATGGCCATCAAAAGTTCACAAAGACTTCCAAGATTCTATTAGATTACATGCCCACTGTTAGATTGAGAATCTCCTCTCATCTCTAACAACCATCTGACAGGAAACAAAATCAACAGTCGTCGCAAGATCTTAAGCCTCTGACGAAGCCCATAAGATTATACGTCATTCATCAATTCACTGATAGGATCAAGACCCGCTAACACATCCGGGAACCAGGCTATCTATTTAAGAAACCTATCTATGTAGTAATCTACTACTAAGAAAAATATTTCCAATGATGACAATGTTAATATATATTAAGTTTATTATAACTTTGTATTTTTAGTTTTACTAAACATGGATATTTCACCATATGTCTATACCTATATATTTGATGCTTATGGAAAAATAGTAAATGAGAGAAAAAAATTCTAAAAAATATCTATACCCTCGATATTGAAGTTCTCTTTCTATCAAAAAAATAAAAATTAAATTAGACAAATACATGACAAGTTATAAGCTATTTAGTCAAGGTATGTCAAAATTAAGGTTTAGTCAACTTCAAACATTATTAAAATATGCAATAATTGTGATAATGTTATCAAATCAGTTGCATGCCATCTGTATGGATGTTACAAAACTAAATTAGAAAGAAGCACAATGATATCTATTTTATAAAAAAAGTTATGCTCTATGAAAACAATGTCACTCTTTGAAAATGAGATTTTTAGCAACATACCAATTTTTGTGGGGGAAAGAAAAAACCATACTAGTTTTTAGCCGACATGAGAAAAATTTATAAGTAAATTGAATCGGGACACTGAACATAAAATGGTTTACCAATCTCGAGGAGATCATATAATAGTTCATTGGAGATTACAACATAATGATTACACATGATTACAAGGTGAGATTAGCCAATAATAATTAAGGATGAAATATACATTGGAGGAGTACCTAATGCTAGCACTGCTTGATAAGAAGATTCTAGAACATCTAGAACCACTTCTAGAACTGTATATAAGAAGATCAGAGTATGAAGATCACTACGATGGTTAAGGATTTTATGAATGCAAGAGGAGATTTCATTTATGAAGAAAATTACCGAGAAGGTGAATGAGTAGAAAAGCCACCAAGTAACAAAGCATTGAAGGATAGTAAGAGATTAAGATCTACTGAGTACTGAATTGTTAGTGTGAAGGATGCACTATGTATAAAGTAATGAGTTAATGAGCACATAGAGTCTGAATAGCATATGTTGATACAAGTTTGACAAAAAAATTTATTGTTATTGATTAAAGAGTAATCAGAGTTTGTAAAGTCTCTTAACTGAGAAGATCCTAGTAGATCTTAATTGTAAATCCTTTAACTAGGTGCAATTCTTAGATTAGAATTGTGAAATCTAACATGGGACACGTAAGGAGGATCTAATTAAGGAAAGTCCTCACAAGAATCCAAACACCGCAATGCAAAATTACTCAACAAGACAATGTTTTTCAACTGAATTTTCATTAACATGCCCGGCTGTAAGGCCTTCCAAGTTAGGGCCAAATACAATCAAAAGTATTTCTACAATCTCTCAACTAGTCCATCTCTGAAATGAATTAGCAACTGATGGAAACCCTAAAGAAGATATCAACTTGAACTCGCAAGCCTCCAAGCAATATCCTTATCTTCAAGCATGCAAACCACTAGCTCTGCTATTACAAACTATCAAATAACATTCTATTCTCCAAGATCTTGCAGGATCCAAATCTAATCACCCTCCAATCTCATAAATTTGATACCTCTCATCCCTTAAACAACTAACCAAACACTCCTTAAATACTAATCTTCAGCCACAAGTCGGCTAGATGAAATAATTAAATCCTAAGCCAAGTTGGCTCCCATTACAAACAAATATTAAATGCAACAATAGTTAGCTCTCAAATAGCTTTACAAATATTTAATTCTCCATGTTAGCCTCTAGATCTACATACGAGAATACAACAAAAGCTACCAATAATAAATAAACCAAGTCAACCAACCAAATCACCAAGAACTCCAGTCAATAAGCCAAAACTAAAGAGTGCCAGAGAAACAACTGAGCATCAGTGAAACAACCAACCAATCCAAGCAACACCGAGCAACCCAGGAATCACCAAGCACAAGTTCCACTAAGCACAAGAGGTTTCACTGAGTCCCTTCAGCGACCGAGCTTCATTCAATAACCAAGATCATCGGTTAAAGCTGCAACTGAGTAACATAGAACCAAACAACACACCTCCATGCAGATTCACCGAGTAGACTAGAATGCCCCTGCATCAGACACCCCACGTTTGACAAGATGTTCTCATGGGCTGGAATAACATCTTCTGGGATTCAGCACATAAACTCCAAACTGGTTCATCACATACAAGTCCTCCAACTTGTCACCTTGCATACTCTTCCACTTCAGATTCCTTTGTCTCTTCAAGTCTTTCCTTGATAAAATACAGGCTTGTTCTCCATACTAATCATCATTCCTCTCAGGATCCACCAACTCAACTCAGCTACCAATACTCAGACTCCTCCTACCAAGTGTTGTATCTAGAAAATGCATCAGGGAAAACTTCCTATCATCCTTCTCAATAGTAAATACATTCCTGACACAATCATACATAGCTCTACAATCACATTGCCAATGTCTACCAAGAAATATATCACAACTATTCATCTCCACAATGTCACACAACACTAGATCCTTATACTGGCCAATCTAAAAATCAACAAAGCACTTCTCCCTCACTTCCAGAGCATGAACATTTTGCAACCAACCAATCCTATAAGGATGAGGATGCTTCATTCTATTCAAACCAAGTTTCTGAACCATGTCCTTGTAGAATTTGAGCAACACAAATCAACATAAACCTGAAGATCACCTGCATACAAAAACCTGTCACAAGAAATCAAGAGAAGAAGAGGGCAAGGGTTTGACTCAGAAGATGAAGAAGAAAATATCCTCAAATAACTGAATGAATAATAATGTACAATGGATCATCCTTATAAAGAGATCGAAAGCCTTGAAAGGCAAAGTCTAGTGCATGTAATAATCAGTTTAACTATTACATGACTAATGCACGAGTTTAGAACAACTAGTGCATGTGCTTTTAACTAAAGCAAAAAGAAGTTGACATCTTAAGAAGGGATTAAAGATTAATTAACCTAATTAATACTTTACTCTAACACCCCATTTAAGATGAGCAATGATGCATCTACAAACAATTCAAAAAGAAAGAAAATGGGTCTCGGCAACAAAGGCCTGATTAGGTACCCAAGTACAAGAAATCTCTGTAAAGTAGGGAAATAGAGAAAACTCAGTGGGAAAAACTCTACCCCAAAAAGAGATGAACTAGATGAAGGAAACAAAGCCTTCAATGTAGGCAATCTCCCAAAGAAAGGAACAAGAAAGAGAATGAAGCATCTCTGAAGCATGAAGCTAAAAACACTGTCAAAAGAAACTGTAGGAACCCCCACTGAAACAGTGCATGACCAGGTAGAGAACACAAATTCTGAAGAGCCGATCAATTGAAGAGGTGACCTCCAAAAGTAGGAATGAATGAGTGTCTATATAGTAGATGAGCCATCTCACTAAAATGCATAGGTGCCTAGCCACTGCATTAACCTAGTACATAGGAACAAAAACTTAATACGTAGATCACTCAACCGAACCAAGGAAACAATAGAGCCAATAGGCGAACCCCCCCATAATGCTGAACAGGGAGAGGGTTGATAGGAACACTGAAATGCAATGCCAGAAACATTTGCAAGAAGAAGAATTGGGAACACCAACAGTGCAATAGAAGTACAAGCACAGGATAAAGGGTGGTGTCACAGACACAGAACATGGGCTAATGTCATGGAAGAAACACTCACTTGACAAAGGTGGATGAGCACAAAATGAAAAACATCATAACCCCCCATGGCACTTTATAATGGAGTGCGAGTATAAAAACACACAAGGTGCTTGAAATCCCAGATATGCAGAAGCAGACACTTTATCTTAGTGCATTTACAGAATAAAAAATGCTATAGAAGAGAAGCATACAATTCTTAGAAGAAGATCACAGGAGTATGAACCAAAAGAACAACCTAAGATGAGCCATCCCTCAAAGAGAAGAGATCTCAGGACCTGAAACAACCAAGATATTCACCAGACTACAACAAATCAAGAATCTAAATAAAATGAATCTAGAGTAGAATCTAGAAAAATGACTCAGCACTAAAAATCTCTCTAAACAAGCTTTCCAATGATATATTGTTTTCTAAAAATGGAGTCTGGATGTGCAAGATAGAGCTCCCAAAGTGTAGAACTGAAGATCTGGCTTTGACAGAGGAAAACAGCATCAAAAAAAAAAACCCAAAAAAATAACCTCTATATCTATAAAGAGCTAAGAATCTTCTTTCCAACAATATCTCGCTTGCCAAATTTTGACACCGTATGCTCAAGATATGAGCAAAAAACCAACAGCTGTGCTGGAGGGACCAAAGAAGGTGTCTGCAAGGATCTGAGGATGGGTGATGTCAAAAAAAGGATAAGAAACCATATGAAACCATCAGATTTGAGAAAATCTCAGAAAAATCTTTTCAACAATATCTCATTTGCTGAAAACAGAGGCCGCATGCAAGAGAAAAGGATCCCAGAAGGCAGGATGTCTGAAACGCCATGATCATAGAGAACATCTGACTTTGACAGAAAAAAAGAGCATCAAAATGGAAAAATAACATAACCATACCAAAAAATTTGGATTGGATTTTGAACCAGCTTTCCGATGATATATCGCACATCCAATTACGATCCCATATGCCCAAGAAATTACAAAAAAGGCCCAGATACCCCCAAATTGCCAAAAAAGGAGGATAATTCTGCTAACGTCAGCAATCTTAGAGCCTAAAAATGATGGCTAAATGGCTGTCATAGGAAAATCTCCCTGGGGCTTTAAAAAAGAGCCCTAGTCACATGGGTGACCAGGGGCTAAGACCCAGCGCAGGGGCTAGGGAGCCGGGAGTGCAGCTGGAGGCCCGGTGGAGTGCGGGAGGCACGGGTGGAGCGGTGTACATGGCGGCGGAGCGGAGTGGAAGGACGATGGAGCGGTGGTGTTGGAGCGGGCGCAGATGATGGCACTGATGGTGGCACTGTTAGAGGTGTTGAGGGAGGCCGGAGCTGCATTGGGGAGAACCAGTGGTGGCTGCTATGGGCAGTGGTCGTCGGGTGGCCACTGGGTGGTGCCTAGGTGGCCGCTCAGTAGCTACGCCCAAAATAATTTTTTTATTTTTATTTTTGAAAATTGCCCACTGTACCTTGCATTGGATTTTGAGTATCTCAGGCATTCTAGATGCAACCGTGAGGTTCATTTGGGCCAGAAGTGCTCCAAAAAATAGTGATCACCTCAGGATCCGTGCCAGGGCTGATTGCAAATTTTTTTCTCACAGATCCAACTTTGTCCAAATTTGAAAACTTTTATATGGATCTTGGGGTTCTTGGATGCTCTGAACGCAATCATGAGGTCTGTTTGAAGTCAAGATGACAAAAAAATAGGTCCCCCCTAGATTCAATAAAAAACCTCAAAAAGCCCTCATCTGAAACAGATGAATTTCACCTCTGAATCCTTCAAATGTGAACAATCTGTATTAGATTAGGCTCTGATACCATGTATAATTTGAGCAACACAAATCCACAGAAACCCAAAGATCACCTGCATGCAAAAACCTGTCACAAGAAGTTAAGAGAAGAAGAGGGCAAGGGTTTGACTCAGAAGATGAAGAAGAAAATATCCTCAAATAACTGAATGAATAATAATGTACAATGGATCATCCTTATAAAGGAGATCGAAAGCCTTGGAGGGCAAATTATAGTGCATGTAATAATCAGTTTAACTATTACATGACTAATGCATGAGTTTAGAACAACTAGTGCATGTGCTTTTAACTAAAGCAAAAGGAAGTTGACATCTTAAGAAGGGAGTAAAGATTAATTAACATAATTAATACTTTACTCTAATAGTCCTCAGCAACAAGGTTATCAGTACTACAACTATCAATAATTACATCACAAAGTTTACCTCTAGACTTGCACCAAGTCTTGAACAAGTTACTCCTCTGACAAGGTTCCCCTTTGTATCGAGAAATGTTCATTGAACCAACAATTTCTCAAGTTTAGGTTCATTCTAAATATTCTCATTTACCATAGCAGTCCTTCGGTCACCAAGCTTCTTCTGTGTACACTCAAAAGAACGATGTCCTTCTTCACCACAATTATAATAAGTACCCTTAAAGATAACTCTACATGTCTTCTTCTTTGGTTCTACAGGTTTCGGTTCATCTTCAACAGTCGGTTTATCCTTCACCAAGTGATCAATCTTCTCCTTCCCTCAGGAATTACTATGTTTTCTCCTTTTGAACTTATCTTCTGCCTTCGGAGCATACTGATAAGCATCTTCAACTGAATCAATCCTCAACATACCAAGCTCATCTTAAATATTAAATCTCAAACCATTCACATATTGAGCTACTTTTTCTTTACCAAGCTCTCTATGTCCAGACCAAATAGTCAATTTATAGAAATCCTCGGTATAGTCTTCCACAGTCAAATCTTTTTTCTTTAGATTTTGCAACTTCTTAAACAAGTCAAGCTCATAAACAGCAGGTATGAATTTAGCTTTCAATTTAGTCACCATCAACCTCCACCGATTGATCTTCATTTCACCTTCATCTTCTCTATCTCTTTTTTATTCTTTCCACCAAATTGCAGCATGTCCTTTCAACTGAGTATGTGCCAATCTTACTCGAAGAGGATCTTCAATTTATTCAAGCTCAAAGAAATCTTTTATTTCACCAATCTAATCAATCAAGTCCTCGGGTTTCAAAGTACCAAAGAAAGTAGCAACTTCCATTCGGTAACTATTATTTAACCGATCTCCAGATCTATGTTACCGACCAGTTCTGTCTTCACCAGATTTGTCTCTCCGGTCATCACCACTAGATCCAACAGATTCAAAGTCTTCCATAGCTTCCTCATAACCATCATTAGTACCAAGATTCCTCAGCATACTAGGAATAGCTCTGATGACCTCAACAATCATGTCATTATCCATCAATTCCATCTTAGATCTAAAATCATATTTAACCTTCTCTGTAATCTTTGATTCCACAACATCACATAGATCTACTGCTCTAGGGTCCAATCTTCTTGGAGGCATCCTTCAAGATTTTTGAAAACCCAAAGCAATAAGTCACCAACAAGGTCCTATTGCAAAATAGCCTCAACTGGTTTACACACTCAAGATCTTCAAGCTCTGATACCACCTGACATAGGATAGGTAAGGAGGATCCAATTAAGGATAGTCCTCACAAGCAACCAAACACCACAATGCAAAATTACTCAACAAGATAATGTTTTTCAACTAAATTTTCATTAACATGCTCAACTATAAGGCCTTCCGAGTTAGGAAAAATTATAATCAAAAGTATTTCTGCAATCTTTCAACTAGTCCAGCTCTAAAACAAATCAACAACTGATGGAAACCCTAAGGAAGATCTGAACTTGAGCTTGCAAGCCTCCAAAAAATCTCCTTGTCTCCAAGCATGCAAACCACTAGCTCTGCTATTACAAACTACCAGATAACAATATGATCTTCAAGATCTTGCTAGATCTAGATCTAATCACCCTCAAATCTCAAAAATTTGATACCTCTCATCCCTTAAACAACTACCCAAACACTCCATAAATACTAATCTTCAGCCACAAGTCGGCTGGATGAAATAATTAACTCCTAAGCCAAGTTGACTCTCATCATAAACAAATATTAAATGCAACAATAGTCGGCTCTCAAATAGCCTTAGAAACATTTAATTCTCCATGTTGGCCACTAGATCTACATAGGAGAATAAAACAAAAGCTACCAATAATAAATGCACCAATTCGGCCAACCAAATCACCAAGAACTTCAATCGGTAAGCCAGAACTACCGAGCCCCAAAGAAACAATCGAGCACTAGTGAAAAAATTGACCAAGCCAAGCAACATCGAGCAACCCAAGCATCACCAAGCACAAGAGGTTTCACCGAGTCCCTTTAGCGACTGAGCTTCCTTCAACAGCCGAGACCATCGGTTAAAGCTACAACCGAGTAACACAAAACCAAACAACACACCTCCATATAGATTCACTGAGTACCATAGAATTCCCCTACATCAAAATCCCTTAATAGAGTAGACTTAGTACTAGGGTGGTCCCACAATAGTGTGTCCCACTTTTTGGCCAACTTTGACATAGAGTTCAACATTATGAGAAAAAAATTCACTTTCAAACACCTGTTGCCGCAAAACTATTAGGAATTTGAAGATGATGTAAACTAGAGTCTTTTAGAATTTTCTTTCTAGTTTATATATATATATATATATATATATATATATATATATATATATATATATATATATATATATATATATATATATATATATATATATATTAAATCATTTAAATTGATTTTTCCTTCTCCTTCGAAAAGTGGTTTGCATGAAAAACTATGTTTTTAAAGAGTTATTGTCACTTGGATCAGCATAACTTTTTTAAATAATATGATAATGATGTAATTCTTTCGAGATTATATTTTTAACTTCAATATCTAAATGATGCAATTGGTTTTATTCATTTTGGATCAATATTTCATAGTTTATTAAGTTTTAAAGTGATAGTAACTGTAATTTAGACATAAGGTCACTTGGATTGTTCTAACTTGATCTGTGTATATCAAAATTCATTTTTTCTTATTTTCATAGAAAGGTAACATAAATACATTTTTTTTGTTGGAGCTTTTCCTTGCAGGACCAAACTTGAATCAATAGATGGGCTTGATTCTCAGGGTAGGCACTCAAGTTTGACAAGAAAATAGTCCAATTAATGAGGATAAAGAACACCCTCCTTCTTCTTTGAGCTCCACATCACTCAGGTGGGTATTGCCTTATCTGCACACTCAAGACACCTTAAGATAAACAATAGGCCTGCAGATAGATTATTGTGGAATAATCTTCAAAACCCTTTAGGTAACTTGTACCCCAATGAAGTCAATTCACATGCAATAGCCCTTCTTGCATAGAATAAGTCTGAAGACTAGAAAGAACCTCCTACTACTACTACCAACATGAAAGGGAAAGGTATTTAATTTGAATGATTTTAATGTTGGGTTGAAGAGACCCCTGAGATACACTAAGTCTCTGATAGACCAGTGCCTTGTCCAATGGGCCACAAAGTCAAATACCCTATTGCAATAGACATCTATGAAACAAGAAGATAGTGTACACAATGTGTTGATGCCTAACATCAATCACACACCATGACCAAACCTCACTTTAACAACCCACCTGTATATCCAAGTATGTTATTACCCATCCAAAAGATTTTCACCCTCCCCTTAGAAGAGACCTATAAATAGATAATACATTAACTAGCATCCACTGGAAGACAAGCATGACATATCTTTGACACCTCAGCTCATACATACATGAAAACTAATCCTAAATCAGTTATCTCTACGAAAACAACTCCACTTGCAAACACATAGGCAATGCAAATAGAAAAATCAAACACCCTTGATGTATGATTAATGAATTCAAAATTCAAATGGAGATAGTTTGATAACAGTAAGAGTATACTAAATCCTCATACATAAGACAAATCAATTACAATACATATCATATTCTCTGAGCCAAAAAAGGAGAAAAGAACACCCTATATGCAGGGAAGTAGAGAAAATCTATAGGAAAAAGACCCTTCATGGAACCAGTTCTCCTCAAAAATTTGCAGAAGAAGGAAGCCTTACAAAATCAAAACTTTTCACTACTTATACCCCTAGTCACCTTGGAATCCTCAAAGAGGATGCATCAACCTTCAGGTGACTAGGGGAAGGGTTTCAACTACCCAACCAACCAGAAATGGTCAGAAGTTTAAATGCAGGAGATGAAAACTAGTCGGCCATGCTTGAGAAAGATTTGCACTTATGATAGATCTCTGAGAAAGTACTACAAATCATGGAAATGCCAAATTGTCAACCCTTTTAGTCACTTGCAACACACCTCGAGCAAAAAACCACATGGTGCAAACCCCTGCAGATGGTCATCACACCCTGGACCACACTGCAACCACCGGGGCTACCAAACAAATCAAATCTGGCTTAAAAAATAATTAAAACCAGTCCTTTCTTTCGCTGAAAATGTCTCAAGAAATTCAAATTTCAATTTCAATGGTTACTTCATGGTCCCTATAGTAAATCGGTGGTCAAAATTTGAATCTCGATCAGCTTTAAGTCCGGACTATCTGATTCCTCTCTTTCGCGGGCCTTTATGTCTTAACTCAACTGTGACCCTGGGTTTACCTCTAGCGAACATGCGACAAGGCATTTCCTATTCACGAGATAAAACCACTAACCCAAGCTTAACTCAGTGATCTGGTGAACAAAGGAAAGCAAACCTATCTCAGTTACATTTGGTGAACTGGCGACAAAAGGGTTTCGCTAGTTCGTAGAACACTTTTTAACTCTGCCAAGTTAGTTAGCGATTACGCGAATGCTTGTTTGCTGAATTGTCAATCAAATCAGAGCACCACTATCCTTTTCCATGAATGAGTGAAACCCATTAGATATTTGTCAGGCCACTAAACCATTTTGTCAAAATTGTCAAGTCCCCACCCTAGCCTGCCTAGGAGATCGACAGCCATCTTAAAATCTCATGCAGTCAGAAGATCCCATCAGATTACATGCTTGCCGTTGATCTAGAATCTCCTCGTTGCCCTGACAACCCTCTAACACTGAAAGAAATCAGTGGCTGTCGCATGATCTCAAGCATCTGACACATCTGATAAGAACTTACGCCGTTCGTTGATTCACTGACAGTGTCAAGACCCTCTAACACATCCAGTAACCAGGTCCCACTGACAACTTCCACTGTGTTATTACATGGACCAATAAGATGCCGCCAACTATGCTTACGTGTTATTTTGGACCCACCGAGAACATTATATCACCTGGAAAATTGGACAGCTGGCACAATATCTGAAAGGCTCAAAAGATTCTATGCACTTACACGCCAACCATCGATCTGGAAAGTTAGCCGATCGAGATATCGGGCCCACCATCCTTTATAAGATATCTCGACAAATGATAGACCACCACATGAGCCTACTTGGCAGTGGACCCGCCTGCATTGAAAGGGTTATGTCACAAAAATGAATCAATGGTCGTCTTAAGTTCCCAAGCCTCCGACACATCTCATGAGAAGATACACCCACCGTCAGATGGAGATGGTGTCAGAGAGCTGGGCCCAGGAAAATACAAAGCTGAAACATTAGGAAGTATTAAAATAGTCAGACTTAGGAAAAGTTAAAATACACTGGGTGCTGGGAACTTAGGAAAGATTAAAGCATAGGGACATAGGAAAAATTAAAGGGGAGCCCCCCGACACATGAAAAACCTAACCACAAACATGGTAAAGTGGTAAAACATTTAAGCACATGAGTATTGAGATTTTGAGTGACCCGATAAAGGTAACATTAAAATAGAAGAGGGCCATGACAATACAAAGGGTTTTTATATGCAACGGCTATATTTTTGAAATCTTGACAAGGGTTTATGCCAGGGACACAAAAATGACTACAAGGACCAGAAGAAAAGACCTAAGGCCATGAAATTTTTTCTAGGTGCTAACATTTTCTATATATTTTTTATAATTTTTTAATTATAGATTACTATTTTTCCCGAAGTCTTGAAGAGATAGGTTGTTGAATGACCAAACAACCTATGTTTAGTTAAAGTAATATTTAAAAGTGATAATGAACTCAATATGTGTTAAAAATTATATTAATTAAGCTTGTTTCGAAAAGTATCATTTGACATTGTCTGTTTGAAAAAATTATCTTGTTTAGTCCTTGTTTCAGGCCTGCAAAGACCATTTTTTGAAGTTCATTTATTTTCTGAGGGCAAAATTTCAATTTTGCAGTCTTCGTGTGAAGACCC
This sequence comes from Chamaecyparis obtusa, assembly GCA_027943335.1. Lineage (NCBI taxonomy): Eukaryota > Viridiplantae > Streptophyta > Pinopsida > Cupressales > Cupressaceae > Chamaecyparis > Chamaecyparis obtusa. The sequence goes on along the minus strand of BSBK01004082.1, from coordinate 183,298 downwards.
CCTTCTCATGAAGACACTTGTGGGTCTTCATGTGAAGACCCTTCACATGAAGCCTCTCAAGTGAAAATCCTGATAAAAAGACACCCCACCAGAATTTTTCCTTGGGTACTTCACACGAAATATGTACTTCAAGCGAAGTCAGCCAGTGAAATTATTTTGTAAAAAAAATTTAGAATGGTATAAAACTAAAACATTTTATTTCTATTTTATATCGAAATGCAATTAATAAATTTGAATTTTCTATTATTGAAGGCATTTTTTGTGGGAGGATTGCTATTTCTATTTTTTCAAAGGCATCATTTTGGAGAGGAAAAATATTAGATTAAAGTATTTTTTGAAGAAGAAAATTTTTGTTGACGATCTTGTCGAAGACATTTTTTGGAGCTCGAAGAAATGGGGAGAAAGAAGGGAAGACAAAGTAAATCTTCTAGAAAAGGGTCACCCGGTACTGAACAAAGAAATTGTGAAGCTGCATTGACATATTATCATAAAACTAAAGAAGTTGAAAGACAAGCTGAAGTAGGAGGGTCAAGTCAAGTCAAAGAATTGCACATTGAAGAAGGGTCAGGATTAATCCCTACAGAAGCTCAAACAATTGATGTTGGAGAATGGTCAACATCATGTGCTCCTAATGGTATGGATGAACTTTTAAATTTAGCTCAAAGTGTAAAGAGAAATATTAATTATAGAAACTTAGATCATTTACTTACAATGGATGTGGAGAATTTGAGATCACTTGCTAAAGTTCAACGCTTATGTCTTGCTAAGAAGAGATCAATGAATATGATAGCAAGAGAAATATTGGTTAAATTTAATTATTTTGAAACACTTAAACAAGCTCAATTGCTTTCACTTGTACTTATAAACAAAAAATTGGAAGGGGCATTAAAATTATTGGGTATAGACACATCATGAAAGAAGAGAAAGGTTGTTGACATACAAACTGATATGATTGAAAATCTTAAGAAAGGTTTGAACTAGCTAGGGAAGCGATCTCAAACTATAGATAAGTCCATTACAAGAAAAGTTATGTTGACATCCATTATAGGTAACACTATGGGATGAAAAAGATAGATATCTTTAGTTTCATCTCAGTTTGGTTTTATTAATAGGAAAATAATATCATGATATGTTAATAGGAGAATACTTTTTGATGATAGCACCTTCGAAGACAATTGGGCAATCATGTGTAGAGCTCCTCGTTCTGATAGGATTGATAAAGGAATAAAAAATTTGGTCACATCATTTTGGAATGATAATACACGTCCTTCATCAAACACTAGAGATGTTATTAGACATAGAATTTCAGCTAATCAATATGAATATCATACAAAACATTGGTTGGACACAACACAACATGAAATGTATGTTTCATTTTGTAGTTCAAATCCTAATATAAAGATTGGGCAAACATTGTTTGAAAGACTGAAGCCATATTATATCAGGACAAACAAAGTGTTTGAAAGTTTTTGTTGTCGTTATCATATTGAATTTGATCTTAGCTATCACGTTTTTTGAAAGTTTGTAGAAGACACCTATGGTTTGAAAATGCTCCTCCTACTAGATGAAGTGAGTTCATCTCATTCATTTTATGTAACAAAAGAGATGATGTAGCTAGACAAATAAATTGCATAAAAGGAATATGCCAAACATGTGCTGTTTTGTCTCTTTTTCCTTTGAAAAATGAAAATATTGATGTAAAAAAGATGGTAAATTGCAAGAGTTACAAATATGTAAAGAATGAAACAAAATTTGGAAAATAATCCAAAAGGTTAGAATATGTTGAAGAGGAGATAAATATTGGAGTATTTATGGACAAATTTAAAAAATTGATTCAACCCTACATTCATCATGTTTTTTTTGCAAAGTGGCAAGCACAACAATTCCAAACACTGAGAGACAATTTCTCACTTGGAACTATTGTATCAATTGTTGATTTTGTAGAAAATTATTCTTTTGTTCATCAAAAGGCAATTCAGTCAGAATAATATTTTTTAGAGTAAATTAATATTATGGTACATGTGTGTTATCAACACACACAATTAGATTTGGATGCTATTCAAAGTACATTTGAAGCATGGGTCATCAAGAAGGAATATCATTTTTATATAAGTGATGATAGAGAGCATGACATTCATTATGTAGAACACTGTTTCAAGATATTTTTTGCAAATTTGAAAGAAAGAGGTATAAAAATTGATAAACATAATATTTGGTCAGATGGATGTGTTGCACCATTCAGATCATCGAGACCATTTTATGCACTATGTAGATATCATCGTAATCAAAACATACCACATGTCTGGAGTTTCTTTGAGAGTGGACATGGAAAAGGTGAACATGATGGTGTCGAAGCTTGCATCAAACATTCTATACAAAAGTATCAAATGAATTATAAGGGAGTGCAAGACACATGATGTGGTTGAATGGTGCAAGACACATTTCACACAAAATGAGAATGACATGTCATCAGGATTGACTCAGGTGGTGCCATATAGAAAATTTTGGGAGATAAAAGGTATGGACACATTTTTAAATTATTTGAAAGTGTTCAAAATTTTTATGATATTTTTTATTAAAATTATATTTATATAGAATGTATTATATATGCATTTATTTAGGTGTGGATATAAAAATTATGTATGGTTGTAATAGGATAGAAAAGATGCAATCTTTGCATTCAATTATGAGTACAAATTGTCGCAATTGGATGTTGAGCACTAAGGACTACTCATGCTTTTGTTGTCACTGTATTGCTGACAATTATGAGGAATGTATCAATCAAGACCATGGATATGTAGGCGCATGGAATCTACTACCACTAGTTGTTACTGATACATTTGATAGAGATGAAGATGAAAACTTCGATGATGTCCCTTTGATTTCTACTGATTACGAACATATCCTAGGATTGGTCAAAATTGGTAAGTATACATATTTCACATTATATGGTACATTGAGCTACATGTATAAATAGATAGATAGATCTATAGATTGAACTAAGTAAATTTTAAGATCTCACACATGTATATATAAATTTACTATACAGGAGATGTTTTTGCAGTGATTTCTGAGTGTGGAAATGTAGAAGGAGTTGGTTATTATTTATTGCATTGTACTGTAGAGAGGATGAAGTCACTTGAACCTGAAGAAAGTGATGGAATGTTGTTCCCCATAGGTTTGTATATGGTTTACATCAATATATTGAACTCAATTTGTAAATTTTAAATTTCAACCTTTTAACAAATTTCAAATTGATTTTGTTTAAATTTATATATTGTTAAAATTTGTGACCTGCAGGTTCAGTTGTTTTAGAGGGAAAATATTTCAAGAAAATCAAAGTAATTCAACATGGTATCCACTTTGTTGATTATGAACCAGACAATAAGGTGTTTCAATATAGTCACCTAGTAGTTGCCATATCCATTTGTCTTCATACAATTAAATCTCAATGTGGATGTCGTAAGTGGAGACTAGATAGTGAGGATCATGAGAGAATATTACATGTTCTTCATGAAAGGTCTGAACCACTTGAGTTGATTTAAAAAGTATAATATGTATATTTATTTATTGTGTTAGGACCTACTTCATATCTCTGGATTAAATTTCATTATACTTTGTTTATATATTTAAACATATGATGGACTATAATTTGTTGATATATGATGGACCTATTTGATGGTTCAATGGTTTTAATATACAGAATTTTATATGTATACTTTGATTATGCAATGATTTTTATAAATTGTATATTAGTTAAAGATTTTATGTATGCTTTGATTATTCAATAATTTTTATGATACTTTTTATGATTCTTATGATTTCTAGATCCCCTTAAGACCTCCCCTTAAAACACTAAAAAATGATAAAATTAGTTAGATTACTTATGACGTGTATTAGTTCTAGAATTAGTTACATGTATACTTTGATTATTCAATGATTTTTATAGATTGCATATTAGTTAAATATTTTATGTATGCTTTGATTATTCAATGTGTTGGTAGCTTTTGCTTGCAAGACCAAACTTGAATCAAAAGGTGGGCTTGATCCTCAAATTAGGCACTCAAGTTTGACAAGAAAACATAACCAATTGATGAGGATAGAGAACATCCTCCTTCTTCTTTGAGCTCCACATCACTCAAGTGGGTATTGCCTTATCTACACACTCAAGATACCTCATGAAAAATAGTAGGCCTGCAGATAGATTATTATGGAATAGTCTTCAAACCTCTTTTGGGTATCTTGTACCCCAATGAAAAAAATTCATATGCCATAGCCCTACTTGCATAGAATGAACCTGAAGACTAGAATGGACCTCCTACTACTACTACTACCAACATGAAAAGGAAAGGTATTTGATTTGAATGATTTTAATGTTGGGTTGAAGAGATCCCTAAGATACACTAAGTCTCTCATAGACCAGTGCCTTGTCCAATGGGCCACAGAGTCAAATACCCTATTGCAACAAAGAGCTATGAAATAAGAAAGCAATACATTCAAATGTGTTGATGCCTAACATCAATCACACACCATGACCAAACCTCACTTGAACAACCCACCTATGTATTCAAGTATGTTATTACCCATCCAAAATATTTTAACCCTCCCCTTAGAAGAGACCTATAAATAGATAATACATTAACCAGCATCCACTAGAAGACAAACATGACATATCTTTGACACCTCAGCTCATACATACATGAAAACTAATCCTAAACCAGTTATCTTTGTGAAGACAACTCCACTTGCAAACACATGGAAAATGCAAATAGAAAAATCAAACACCCTTGATGTATGATCAATGAGTTCAAAATTCAAATCTAGATAGCTTGGTAACAGTAAGAATATACTAAGTCCTCATACATAAGACAAATCAGCTACAATACATATCATATTCTCTGAGCCAACGAAGGAGAAAGGAATGCCCTATATGCAAAGAAGTAGAGAAAATCTACAGGAAAAGGATCCTTCATGGAACTAAAAAGGAACTCTTGGGAACTAGGATTTCAGAACCCTTACAAAGTCAAAATTACAACCATATATACCCCTGGTTATATTGGAATCCTACACAAGTTAGGATGCAACAAGCTATGGATAACCATGGTAAGGGTTAGGGTATCCACCGACCAAAACAATTCAAAAGATTATAAATTACTGCACTTTGGGGAAAACCAAGCAACCTGGTGAAGAACAGATCAAAATTTGATCTCCAATTATGATAATTCTCAAAACAGTGTACAGAAGATCATAAATCCACCATGAAAACCACCTGCAACACACTTGGAGCCATAACCGCATAGTACAAACCCTACAGACGATCACTCAACACCCTGGACCACACTGCAATAGCAAGTGCCACCAAACCAATTGAAATCAGCTGTTAAAACCATAAATTATGGTACTTCTTGTCATCTGAAAACCCTCTACAAATTCAAATTTGAAAATACATGGCTACTTTATGGTGCTTGCAGCAAATCGGTGGTCAAAATTTAAAACTCCATCAACTTTAAGTCGTGACCATCCGATCTTCATGCTTCACGGGCTTTTAAATCTTAACTCAAGTGCCAAAAGACTGAGAAATTTTGACCGAGCCCGCATCAGGAAGATCCACGACCATCAAAATTTTGCAAAGACTTCCAAGATTCTATCAGATTGCATGCCCACCATTAGATCGAGAATCTCCTCCAATCTCTAACAACCATCTGATAGGAAATAAAATCAACGACCGTCGCAAGATCTTAAGTCTCTAACAAAACCCATAAGATTATACATTGTTCATCGATTCACTGACAAGATCAGGACCCACTGACACATCTGGAAACCAGGTCCCACTGATAGGATTCCACCTCATACTACGTGGATGAATAAAAAACCTCCAAATCAGCTCAACCTAACACCGGGACCACCGCCAAAGATACGTTCTAGACAAATGAGATCAACAACTGGCATAAGATCTCAAGCCTCTGAAAGATCACTTGCGAACATACGCTCATCATTAGATGAAGATGGTTTCTGAGCTAGGCCTAGGGAAAATAAAGGTTGTCAAAACATAGGAAAATATTAAAGCATGACTTAGGGAAAATATTTTGGCAGGAAACTAGGGCTTAGGAAAAATTAAAATAGGGGCGCATAGGAAATATAAAGGGGACCCCGCCAACACATGGAGAACCTAACCGCATGACATAAAGTGAACCCATTTAAATAGCACATGCAGATAAAAGGTTTTAAGTGGCCCGAAAAGTTAACTTCAAATTATAACAAGGCCAGGTTAAAAAAAAAGAGGGTTTTTGTATGCAACGGCTAGTGTTTTGAATATTCTGCTTAGGGCTTTAGCTAGAGACATGAAAATGACACAAAGACCAGGGGAATATCTGTAGAGCCATGAAATTTTTTGAAGGGTACTAACAGTGGCTCTAGGTGGGGATGATGGGAAACTTGTGTCCATGCAAGAATTCAGATCTCTGGGAGAGCAGACCACCCACAAAATAAAAATAAGGACCCTCACAAAAATTGACAACCGAACAAGAAAGTAGGAAACAGGAAAGGGAAAGACAACTGTACAAGGATTTACAATTTTTTACAAAAATTATACAATTTTATTCAGTGGCCCCAGGCCACCAAAAGAAAAACAATGCCTTTCCTGAATCAAAAATTTGATTCCCATCCACAAATGTGACCAAACACCTACAAATTTCATGACCATCCTTCTGCCAACATATGTGATAATTCATGGGCTGAAAAACAAAATTGTACTAATCACTACCCATGTTTTTCCAATCATAATCATCCTCATACTCATATTCGAAGAAGTAAGGAACATCATTTACTTCTTCTTGTGGATTGCAAATAATAAAAGGATCAAGTAATACATCAGAAAATAAAGCATACTAATTATCATGCATTACCATATAATTACTTGGCTGAAAAGGACCTGGATCCTTTCATTTGCCTTCATGAATTGCTTGAGCCACTAAGCAACTTGGTTCCTCCCTGACGTCATCATGAACTGGATTATGAACCAAGTGAAGGTCAATGTCATAAACATTGTGACAAGGGAACACTGCATCATCATTTTCACCAAAATAAATTTTGTCCCAACTATTGAAGACTAGGTCCTCAACACTGTCACCATCACTATCATATTTAGCAAAAGAAGGGAAAGGGTTTGAACAAGAAATTTTTTCATCAATAGAAATCTTATGATAGGACAACACATTGTCATGACCTTCAACTTCTTCTTCTGCAGAGTCACTACATGAGGGGAACTGTAATGTACATGGGTCATCCAGATCACTTTGAACACTGGCCTCATTCTCAGTGTCAAAGGATATATCATAGGGGAGTTGCAAATCAAAATCAACAACAGGTGCATACCTTCGGAACTCTTCAGCCAGAAGTGCTGAAATCCTTTCACTTCTTACTGGACTTTGGGCCTTGTTATCATCTTCCTTAGCTTCACCCCTATTGCAAACAACTTCCTTATCCAAGACAAGAAAAGAGACCTCTGGCCTTAGATCATCTTGTGTGGATAAACCAATGCAGGAATCATCATCTGCATCATATTCATTTTCTTGCCACTCACACAAAACATCATCAAACTGGGACAAGAAACAAGAATTCTTATATTGAAAAGAAGAAAAGTCTGCAGACAAATTAGAAACATTATCACTCTCAGATCCATCTTCAGTACTCTCATATGCACTGACCTCAAAATCAACCTCATAGTCAACACTTTCCGCATAATGAGAATCAACATTAGAACTACTGGCTTCCACATGATCAACATACAGAGAAGTCAATGCTCTCAATCTCCTGTCCTCCATTAACTGCCAGTTCTCAGCTTTCAAGGACAAAACCCCGAGTGCATCCTCAAGCCCAAGGCTATCATCACTAAGTATCCAATCTCTGACACATATGTAATACTCTTCCCACAATGCATCTGACTAACTGGTTGAATCATGAAAACAAAGATCCAAGAATAAACCAATGAACTCAGATTCTGAAAACTCAACATCATTAGGAAGCTCATTATATACATCCCAAAATCTATCATACAAAAGAGATATGGATAGATCCTTTCTGCATCCTACTTTCAATCTCATCAATGACATGCAATCCCTAAAGGTGCCTTGCTCAAGGAATGCAAGCTCCTCATCAAGCTTACCCATCAAACTGAATGCAATACTTCCATAAAATTTTGTAGAGATGCAACTAAAAACTTGAAGTATGAAAACCTCTACTCACACCTTATCCTTTTCTTAGTGCTTGATCACTTAATAAGGAGACATTTTAAATCTTTGAGAAATACCTGAGAGTTTTGTAGCAGAAGACTTTGTTGACTGGAAGGTAGGGCAGATCTAGAGCTTACCATGCAGCTCCATTAGATTCTTTGTAATATAGAGTTGCCACCTCCTTGAAGAGGAAAATATTGTTTTTCTTTGTACCTCTTCCAATCAACCAAAACTACACTAGGATATCATACTGTCTATTAGGAACTGCACTGATCAAACAGAGACTTTAGAGCCGCCACTTAATACTTATTGAGAAGATGTTAGCAAATGCTTTATTTTATATCTGACTCTTTCTAATGGCCTCCCCAGTAGAGTCGCCAATTTATTGGTGACTCTGATGGGTAAATCAATCTAGTTAATAAGACTTTGACTTTGCAATGTAACCACAACCAAAGATTCTAACAGATATAGTTCTTCATTGTCATTCTCCCCAGCAGGGTCACCAATTTATTGGTATCTTTTCCTTGAAGGACCAAACTTGAATCAATAGATGGGCTTGATTGTCAAGGTAGGCACTCAACTTTGACAAGAAAATAGTCCAATTGATGAGGATTGAAAGGAATCCTCCTTCTTCTTTGAGCTCCACATCACTCAGGCGGGTATTGCCTTATCTACACACTCAAGACACCTCATGATAAACCATACACCTACAGATACATTACTGTGGAATAGTCTCCAAACCCCTTCAGGTAACTTGTACCCCAATGAAGCTAATTCATATGCAAAAGCCCTACTTGCATAGAATTCAGTCTGAACACTAGAAAGAACCTCCTATTACTACTACCAACATGAAAGGGAAAATTATTTGATTTGAATGATTTTAATGTTGGGTTGAAGAGATCCCTGAGATACACTAAGTCTCTCATAGACCAGTGCCTTGTCCAATGGGCCACAGAGCCAAATACCCTATTGTAATAGACAGTTATGACATAAGAAGACAATTTACTCAATGTGTTGATGCCTAACATCAATCACACACCATGACCAAACCTCACTTTAACAACCCACCTGTGTATTCAAATATGTTATTACCCATCCAAAGGATTTTAACCCTCCCCTTAGAAGAGACCTATAAATAGATAATACATTAACCAGCATCCACTGGAAGACAAGCATGACATATCTTTGACACCTCAGCTCATACATACATGAAAACTAATCCTAAACTAGTTATCTCTATGAAGACAAGTCCACTTGCAAACACATGGGAAATGCAAACAAAAAAATCAAACACCCTTGATGTATGATCAATGAGTTCAGAATTCAAATGGAGATAGCTTGGTAATAGTAAGAATATACTAAGTCCTCATACATAAGACAAATCAGTTACAATACATATCATATTCTCTGAGCCAACAAAGGAGAAAGGAACACCCTATATGTAGAGAAGTAGAGAAAATCTATAGGAAAAGGATCCTTCATGGAATTGAAAAGGAACCCTTGGGAACCAGGATTTCAGAACCCTTACAAAGTCAAAATTACAACCATATATACCCCTGGTTATCTTGGAATCTTACACAAGTTAGGATACAACAAGCTACGGATAACCATGGTAAGGGTTAGGGTTTCCACCCACCAAAACAATTCAAAAGATCAGAAATTACTGCACTTTGGGGAAAATCAAGCAACTTGGTGAAGAACAAATCAAAATTTGATCTCCAATTATGATAATTCTCAGAACAATGTATAGAAGATCATAAATCCACCATGAAAACTAGTCTATTCAACCACCTGCAACACACCTCGAGCCATAACCACATAGTACAAACCCTACAGATGATCACTCAACACCTTGGACCACACTGCAACAAGTGCCACCAAACCAATCGAAATCAGCTGTTAAAACAATAAATTATGGTACTTCCTGTCGCCTGAAAACTCTCTACAAATTCAAATTTGAAAATAAATGGCTACTTTATGGCGCTTGTAGAAAATCAACGGTTGAAATTTAAAACTCCATCAAATTTAAGTCATGACCATCTGATCTTCATGCTTCGCAGGCTTTTAAATCTTAACTCAACCGCCAAAAGACTGAGAAACTTTGATTGGGCCCGCATCAGGAAGATCGATGGCCATCGAAAGTTCACAAAGACTTCCAAGATTCTATTAGATTACATGCCCACTGTTAGATTGAGAATCTCCTCCCATCTCTGACAACCATCTGACAGGAAACAAAATCAACGGTCATCACAAGATCTTAAGCCTCTAACAAAGCCCATAAGATTATACGTCATTCATCAATTCACTGATAGGATCAAGACCCACTGACACATTCGAGAACTAGGTCCCACTGACAGGATTCCACCTCATACTACATGGACTAATAAAAAACCTCCAAATCATCTCCACCTAACACCGGGACCATCGCCAAAGATACGTTTGAGACAAATGAGATCAACGACTGGCATAAGATCTCAAGCCTCTGACAAATTGCTTGTGAACATACACCCATCGTTAGATGGAGATGGTGTCAGTGCTGGGCCCAGGGAAAATAAAGGCTGCCGAAACATAGGAAAATATTAAAGCATGACTTAGGGAAAATATTTCAGCAGGGAACTAGGGCTTAGGAAAAATTAAAACATGGGCGCATAGGAAATATAAAGGGGACCCCGCCAACACATGAAGAACCTAACCGCATGACATAAAGTGAACCCATTTAAATAGCACATGCAGATAAAAAGTTTTAAGTGGCCTGAAAAGTTAACTTGAAATTATAACAAGGCCAGGGTAAAAAGAAAGGGTTTTTGTATGCAACGGCTAGTTTTTTGAATATTCTGCTTAGGGCTTTAGCTAGAGACATGAAAATGACACAAAGACCAGTGGAAAATTTATAGAGCTATGAAATTTTTTTGCAAGGTACTAACACAATGATTTGTATGATACTTTTTATGATGCTTATGATTTCTAGATCCCCTTAAGACACTAAAAAATGATGAAATTAGTTAGATTACTTATGATGTGTATTAGTTCTAGAATTAGTTACCATGTATTAACTAGTTATTTTTTATGATATTAATTCTAGATCCCCTTAAGACCTCCCCTTAAGACACTAAAAAATGATGAAATTAGTTATATTACTTATGACATGTGTTAGTTCTAGAATTAGTTAGAATAGTTATTATCCATTAGTTACATGTATTAACTAGTTATTTTTTATGATATTAATTCTAGACCCCCTTAAGACCACCCCTTAAGACACTAAAAAATGATCAAATTAGTTAGATTAATTATCATATCTAATCAAATAAAACCATGTAATCAAATCATCTAATAAAATTATATATCATCAAATAAAATCATCTATTCAAATCAAATCATATCATATCATTTAATCAAATAAAACCATCTAATCAAATCATATATCATGAAATAAAATTCTCTAATCAAATCAACTCATCTAATCAAATCAAATCAAATCATATTATCTAATCATATCATCTAATCAAATATGTCTCTAATCAAATATATTTTTTGAATGAAATATAAGTACATCTAATCAAATATATATGTTTCTAATCAAATATATGTCTCGAATCATAAACTAAAAATATCAAACATATACTAATGACATATATAATGAGTCTCAAATAAAAGATATGTGCAACATGTCCTAAACGAGGGAGTCATCTAGGTGCATGTGAATAGAGAAACCCTCTGAGACAACAACTGATCTATGTGAATATAAATGCATGTATATATATGATAATAATTTAAAATAATTAAAATATTATAAGTGCATGTTTAAACTTACATATTTTTTAAACTTACCTAACCACTACTAGGTGTCACATATGCTGAATCACTCCTATCAAAATCATCCTCTGGTTGTAAAGAAGTGACTGAACCCTACAAATTTAGTGTACAATAGCTGGTTATATACATGTGCATAGTATATATATTATGTAAAGTACTTGATTTATATAAAAATACATGTGCAAGTGCAATGAAATCCCTGACAAAATGTATTGGGATCTTGTGTGTGTCAACAATATGAGAATAGGCCTATAGGAGATCCTCCAAAATTTAAAGGGCCATATCTAAATGACTATGATGACCCGATAGTGCTCATATCTCTCTAGGTATAGGAAGACCTGCAGCTCTATATGTCTCCTCAGTCACACCTGGAGTAGTACTAGATGAAGCCTTAGAAGATGATCTGGCTCTACTCGGTCTAGTCAAAATGTATCTACTCACTGTATCTGAAGTGATGGATGTGGTTGCAGAAGCAATCTATCCTATACTATCCACAACTCCCCTCTGAGAAGCAATGATGACTCTATTTGTAGTAGCAGCCATCACCGGTGCCACTGCCACAGTCCTATCCCCAACTAGCTATCTACAAGACTATACAACTCGATTAGCCCTACAATACTGATCACGATCTGCAACCCTACTAAGCTCATGACCATAATATGCTAGAAGATCTAAATAGTTGACCCTAAGTCCCAAACAGAACTCAATGTACAACTGTTGTGCAAAATGTAATGGAATCTGGTCATTATTTGGATAAAGACCATGTGCTGCAAGAAACTAAGGGTAAATCATACATGCAATCTGAGGAATCACACACCGTGTGACCTGATATGCCCTCACAGTGGCCCTCCCCTCATAATGTGGGAAAACCTCTCGTTTGATAGTTTCCTTGGGGACAAGGCTCTAAACTGTCGCCAAGGAAACATCACCCGAGACCTCGTCCCTCAACTCTCAAAAAATGGTCTCAACTACCTAAGGTGTCAAGGAGGAGTGAGACCTCAATCTGGTAGTCATAGTCTCCAAACTGGTCAATATAGTAGCACAAGTATCTCTATATATACCATCTGCTAAAGATTTATGGATAGACTCTCTAAGTCAAGCCATCTCCATATCAGCAATATGAAAAATGGTCTACATATCAGGAGTCTGAGGTGCACCCTGAGAGGCCATCTAGATACATAACATGTGAAAGCTAAGTGTTAATAATTAAGTACTTGATTACATGTTATAAATGCATGTAAAATGGAAACAAATATCTAAAAATATAAAATTATAGGTCCTATCAGGTAATGTAAGTGGTTTTATTAGGTCTTAAGGGTCCTAAGATGTAATAATTTGGTCTTAAGGGGTCTTAGATAACATAAGAGGTCTTATTAGGTCTTAAGGGGTTGTAGATAACATAAGAGGTCCTAAGGGGTCCTAAGGGATCCAAATAAGAGTCCTAGAATGTTAATGGATCGCAGGTGCAATAAGTGGTCCTGGAGTGTCTTAAGGGGTCATGGGTAACATAAGAGGTCATAAGCTATAAATAAGGGTCTTAGAGTGTCTTAAGGGGTTTTGGGTAACATAAGAGGTCCTAAGGTATAGATAAGAGTCCTAGAGTGTCTTAAGGGGTTGTGGGTAACATAAGATGTCATAAGCTATAGATAGAGGTCCTAGAGTGTCTTAAGGGGTCATGGGTAACATATGATGTCATAAGCTATAGATAAGGGTCCTAGAGTGTCTTAATGCATCATGAGTAACATAAGATGTCATAGCTATAGATAAAGGTCCTAGAGTGTCTTAATGGGTCATGGGTAGCATAAGTGGTCCTAGAGTGTCTTAAGGGGTCATCGGTAACATAAGATGTCATAAGTTATCGATAAGGGTCCTAGAGTGTCTTAAGGCACCGTAGGTAACATAAGATGTCATAAGCTATAAATAAAGGTCCTAGAGTGTCTTAAGGGGTCGTGGGTAACATAAGTGGTCCTAGAGTGTCTTAAGGGGTCGTGGGCAACATAAGATGTCATAAGCTATAGATAAGGGTCCTAGAGTGTCTTAAAGCATTGTGGGTAACATAAGATGTCATAAGCTATAGAGAAAGGTCCTAGAGTGTCTTAAGGGGTCATGGGTAACATAAGTGGCCCTAGAGTGTCTTAAGGGATCATGGATAATATAAGTGGTCCTAGAGTGTCTTAAGGAGTCATGGGTAACATAAGATGTCATAAGATATAGATAAGGGTCCTAGAGTGTCTTAAAGCATCGTGGGTAACATAAGAGGTCCTAGAGTGTCTTAAGGGGTCATGGGTAACATAAGATGTCATAAGATATAGATAAGGGTTCTAGAGTATCTTAAGGCATCGTGGGTAACATAAGAGGTCCTAAGGTATAGATCAAAATCCTAGAGTGTTTTAAGGGGTCGTGGGTAACATAAGAGGTCCTAAGGTATAGATAAGAGTCCTAGAGTGTCTTAAGGGGTTGTGAGTAACATAAGAGGTCCTAGAGCATCTTAAGGGGTTGTGGGTAACATAAGATGTCATAAGCTATAAACAAGGGTCCTAGAGTGTCTTAAGGTGTCGTGGGTAACATAAGAGGTCCTAAGGTATAGATAAGAATCCTAGAGTGTCTTAAGGGGTCGTGGGTAACATAAGAGGTCCTAAGGTATAGATAAGAGTCCTAGAGTGTCTTTAGGGGTCGTGGCTAACATAAAAGGTCCTAAGGGGTCCTAGGTTACATTAGTGGATCCTCAAATGTATTAATTGAATCTAAGATACATAAATGTGTCATAGGACAACCTAAGATATGTTAATGGGTCTTCAGGATCCAAATGGGTCATATATGTCTTAAAATGTCATAAGGGATGTATAATGGTCCAATAATATTAATGGTTCATAGATGTGATAAGTGGTCTAAGTGGTCCTAGGACATCCTAAGATTCGTTAATGGGTCTTGGGGGTCCTAAGGTTTCATATTTGTTTTGAGATTTCATAAGGGATCCAGATAAGAATCCTAGAATGTTAATGAGTCATAGGTGCAATAAGTGGTCCTAGAGTGTCTTAAGGGGTCGTGGGTAACATAAGAGGTCCTAAGTTATAGATAAGGGTCCTAGAGTTTCTTAAGGGGTCATAGGTAACATAAGAGTTCTTAAGGGATCCAGATAAGAGTCCTAGAATGTTAATGGGTCATAGGTGCAATAAGTGGTCCTAGAGTGTCTTAAGGGGTCGTGGGTAACAATGGGTCCTAGATGTGTCTTAAGATAATGTAAGGGATGGATAAGGGTTAGGTATAGTGTCTTAAAGGGTTGGGGGTAACATAAGAGGTCCTAAGTGGTCCTAGGTTACATTAGTGGATCCTCGTATGATATTAATTGAATCTAAGATACATAAATGTGTCCTAAGACAACCTAAGCTATGTTAATAGGTCTTGATGATCTGAATGGGTCATATATATCTTAAAATATTGTAAGGGATGTATAATGGTCCAACAATGTTAATGGGTCATAGATGTGATAAGTGGTCTAAGGGATCTTAGGTTACATTAATTGATACTAGTATGTCTTAAGGGTTCTTACGGACAATGATGGGTTCACATATGTAATAATAGAAGCTAAGATAGATGAATGTGTCCTAGGACATTAATATATAATAATGGTTTGTATGGATCCTAAGGGGTCTTATGTGTCAAGTAAGATGTCATAAGAGATACGTAATGGTCCTAGAATGTCTTAAGGGATTGTAGGCCTCATAATAGGTCCTAAGAGATCATAGGTTACATTAATTCATCCTAGAATATATCTTAAGGAACCTTGAGGGAAACACTGAGTCCTTGTATGTATTAATGGAACCTAAAATGTACATCAATGGTTCATAGGACATCCTAATATGTATTATAAGATCTTGAGATTCCTAAGAGATCCTAAGTGTCTTAATATGTCATAAGGGAGGAATAAGGGTCCTAGAAATTTACTGTACTACAACTTTTTAACATTTTCTAACATAGTACTAGATCATTTAAAAAAATTTAACTACGATTTTCTAAGATTTTTACAAACTAAAAATTATTTAAAACAAATAACTAACTAATATTTACTAAAAATGCATATACATGTGTGTGTGTGTGTGTGTGTGTGTGTGTGTGTGTGTGTGTGTGTGTGAGAGAGAGAGAGATTCCTAATATTTACAACTTTAAACTTGAAATTTAAAAACAAATATTTTTAATAATTTCTATAAGATCTTAATGTTTTCTAACATTTCTATTATGGCTTCTAATGTTTTGTAAATATTTTCTAACAAATGCTAACAAACTACTACAATTTTCTACCATTTTCTAACATATTCTAACATTTATACTATGATTTTTAATATTTCTATCATTTTCTAATATTTAATTATGCTTTTCTAACATTCTACTATCAATTTCTAACATATTAGATAATATTTAACTATGATTTTCTAACATTTCTACAAATAAAAAATTATTTAAAACAAATAACTAACTAAAATAAATATAAAACATATTATTTACAATAAAAAAATGAGAAAAATGTGTGTACCTGATACTACTAACAATCTAAATATGTCAAAAAAGCTCGGGAGGCATTGGCATGCTAACGTGCTAAGGTGCTTCACTCCAAGGCCTGGGGTCCATAAAGTCTGACAGTAACAATGATAAATTAAAAACAAATGTCAAAAATATATAACAAAATCTGACCCAAAGGGGCTTCGCGTGAAGACCCTCTTCACGTGAAGACCCCTGCATAGGGTATTTCATGAGAAGGCAGGTCTTCGCGCGAAGCCCCTTGTCTAGGGTACTTCACGCGAAATGGGTCCACCACTTCGTGCGAAGTATCAACTTCGTACGAAGACTCTAATTTTTTTTTCCCATTACACTGATTTTGTTCATCCCTAAAAGTGGGACACAACTTCGTGGGGCGGGTTAGTAGTCTTTAGACTCTTAGTCAGGTTAATACTCCTAACATAGTAAGCTATCAGAAATAGCTAAACATTGTAGCTCTAACCGAGAAAAGTTTATGCTGCAATAGTGAAGTCTTGTGCGTGTCATCCCTACCGGAGTTTTTATCCCCTGACAAGGATTTATGTGATACCAAATATTTTTCTTATGTGTTTCTTATTATATCTTTTATATGTTTCATGCGATGCATGCAAATGTTAATAAATCAGTAAATGATTGTGAAGAAAGTTAAAATAAGTTTAAAAGTGTTTTAGAGTACTGATTCACCCCTCCCCTCTCAATACTTACCTTTCCACACCTAATCCAACAAGATGATGGTAAAGCATGGATCTCTACTTGTTTCTAGTGAGACTCGTGATCTTATGATGAAGGATAAGATGTCTTGATGTATATGGATGAGAAAAACATTTCTAGCCCATCCCCAAAACTTTCCTCTTCATCCTTTCTCTACTATGATAATATGCATAGGTTGAGAAGAAAACTCATGTATATCAGCATGGTCTTCCTCAAGGATAGATCTATCCTTATGATCTTCCTCCTTATCGTCCATATCAAAGAGGGTCTCCTACTGTAGCAACTGATTTGGTTCCTCTTCTTGCAATAGGACCTTTGATTCTAGTAAAGGACTGAAATTTCCCTGCTTGTCTTCTAGAAACAAGAGAAACTATCATTAATAAAGATAATAATTATAGCATAATAGATTTCAATATTTATTCTAATCAAGAGTTAAGATGATTAATTATCATGTTTAGATAGTGTCAATCGTTAAGACATTAGATGATTAGCGTAAGGTCAAAGAAGACTCAAGGAGTTCTACGTAGAATCTGGACCCTAATTCCCATATTCTCCTTAAGTGAACCCCCTTGGGTGCTTGCCCTCCCTAATTCATCTCATCTTACATCGGATATGATTGTAGTTATTGAGTCTTGGGTGGTTAGCGTAAGGGTCAAGATGACCTAAAGGGATCTTTGGCAGAACCTGGATCATATCCACGTATTCTCCATACCTGTGGCCCCTTAGGTGTTTTCCCTCCCTAACTCACCTTTGGCTTAAGGAGCATGTCTCAAATATATATATATATTACACACATATATGTATGTATACTACATACGTATACATTTAATATAATATAAATGATTTACTACATACGTATATATTTAATATAAATGATTCTGATTAATTATTATTAACATATATATGTATATATCTATGTGTGTATTTATATATCTAATCTGATTTCACTGTTATTAATATATATTTTACACACATATATGTATGTATACTACATACGTATACATTTAATATAATATAAATGATTTACTACATTCTTATATATTTAATATAAATGATTCTGATTAATTATTATTAACATATATATAGTATACATACATATATGTGTGTAAAATATATATTATTAATAGTGAAATCATATATATATATATATATATATATATATATTACTTCTAATTATTTAAGATGAACTCATACAATATATATTATATATGTGAACTTGGCCATACATTGGCGCTTAGTCCTATTAACTGTGAGAATATATAAATATATTAATAGTAATATCCCGTGTGTTTTGGCTGTCAGCCTTGTTGCCAGACAGTGAATACAGACCTGCCCATATATTTGTATTTTCCTCCATGTAACCCCCCATGCATGATATGGGATGGGATTTTCTTTATATACGTTGCATCCATGTTATAAAAGTAATAACTCGTGTCTATTCCCTACTCGTAACCCTTCATCATAAATGGTGATAACTAGCAAATCAATAGTTAAACGATCATTTTGTTGATTCTCTAATCTAATTCGATGATATAAACTTGTTTGTGAGATTATTGACCACGTAGTAGCTGTCAAGGCACGAGCCTTTATTACTTAATTCCTCATACATATCGTATTTTAATGTTTATTCATTTCTAACCGAGATTCCTAAGGAATCGTATGACATTATATCATTTTTTAATATTATTATATTATTATACTATGATTCATTATCATATTTATTGGATATAATTATTTATATATTTATTAATAACATATAATTGTATTATGTTGTATAGTCATTGGTTGGTAATTATTAAATATTACATCAGATTAATATTTAATTATAAAGATTGATTATTAATAGAATTATATTGACTAATTGATTAATTACTGATTAGGAGTTTGAAATATTTTTTCTCAATGTATTAATAATTACGTGGTTCCTTTTGAGATCACTGTATTATCGATATTAGTCAACTATATCAATTAGTTTTTGATTGATTTCTTTAATATTAGTGAGTAGCTTAATAATCATTATTAAAATATTACTGATTTGAATAATACTGTTAATATTATATTAATTAATAATATCAATATGATTGATGAATTAGTATTTAGTCATTGACAAATTACTTATATAAATATTTACTATTTATTATTTAAATCATTTGTTATTTCTTTATTACTTGGTTTTATTTTATATTTCAATTCTATTGTGACTTAATATAAAAATTCAGTACTGGAGGGGGGATATGATAAGGATCTTAATAGCCAAGATTTGTTCCTCAAAGGTAGGAATAACTTTGTTGTCTTCTTCTTCCTTAACCAAAGAAGGAAGATCTTTGAATAAGAGGATTGGATCCTCTTCCTTATATTCAGTATTCATCCATAGAGATGTTTGAATTGGTACAGCTTTCTCATTATCCTCCTACAACTCTTTTGTTTCCCCCTTAGAAGAACATAAGGGCTCATGAACAACAAGATGCAACTCCTCCCATCGTAGCTTTGTCTTTGTCTTCTCCTCATATAATGACATATTTGGACTATAAACACTCCACATCATTGGTCAATCCACCAAGAGTGAAATAGTATTAGGCATAGAGAACTGCATGGGTGAAGTTTCTTTCACAGGGAGTAGATAAATTGCAACATTGAACCACTTACATGAAATATAATGTTGGAGACCACTTCATGCAGAGTTTCCTTGACAAATATATAAGGACTTTCATTAGTGCACAACAATAAATGCAAAGAAATAAAAGACAAAGTTCAGTGGTACATCAAACCAAATGATGGATGAGTAGAGATGTCAACACAATTAGTCAACATCATGGCAAGAATAGTAATGTCCCTTATTTATTCTAAACCTCAAGTAGTGATACCACCATGATAGTAATAT
This sequence comes from Chamaecyparis obtusa, assembly GCA_027943335.1. Classification (NCBI taxonomy): domain Eukaryota; kingdom Viridiplantae; phylum Streptophyta; class Pinopsida; order Cupressales; family Cupressaceae; genus Chamaecyparis; species Chamaecyparis obtusa. The sequence continues at coordinate 163,129 of BSBK01004082.1, read as the reverse complement.
AAGCTGGAAATTTGTTTGAAACATATAATTATCATTTTGAGTAGAGGGAATCACATGTGGCAGTAGTATGTAACATAGATGAATTAATCAAAAGCATAGTATCACAAAGACAACTGTTGGAAAGTTGACTATACTATTGTATATGACTAGATATAGTGTTGTCATTATGGCAACAAAGTCATATAGAGTTTTGGAGTCAGGACACGTTATCATAAGGTCAGAATATGGCTAAGTATAGAAGACTAGATAGTTAGCAGAGCACCAGTTGATTAGAGCATTAGTGCATGTGCGTATGACAAAGTTATGGTATGCGCCCTTGAAGTTAAGTTGGTAAATGAGTATTCGTGCTAAGTCTAAGAGCGCATGATCAGATGAGACAATATGACAAAGATACAGTCAATTGAAGTGGTATAGATAGTGAATGCCATAATAAAATAAAGTATGCAGTTGACTGTTAGTAATTTGATTAGCGATTATATTAATGTTTTGTAAAGGCTATGCACCTATTGTAATTAGGTTGTAGACATGTAAACATATTTGTTTGTAAACATGCTTGAGAAAATTTACTTGGAAGCATTGTATGTAATTGGTTGTAGGCCAACATAGTTAATTGTTTTGTTAGTGCATATAAATATGAGATTTGCCTTTGTAATAAAATATAAAAATGGATATAGAGTGAAGATAAGAAGAGCAAATACATGCAAAGTGAAGATAGAATGAGTTAGAGCTTTACAAGGGGCTAAAGTATCAGTGCACAAAAGGAATTGATCAGACAAGCAGTGTCACAACAATTGTTCATCCAATAGATATTGTGTGTATCTAAGATCAAAAGTTTGTAGCCTTCACCACTTGAGCAGTGAGCTCTAGGATAGTGTGTCCCCACCCCTAATAGGATTATTGTAAAAGACTCCTAAAAGGGTCCGACCTTTGACCAGGTCACTATACTAGAAGCATTGTAAAGAAAAAATCCTAACAGGGTTGCAGATCTTCTAACAAGGATCATAAGACACTAGTGCAGTTCTTAGTGGGTATCAATTCCCACTAGGGTTTTTACCTATTTGGGTTTCCATGTAACCATATTGGTGTTATGTGTTGTGATTGTTTATCTTTTTTATATTGATGTTCATTTCAGTACTTAAGCAATCAAGTTAAGATTCAAGAGTTAAGAAATTAATAAGATATAAGTGAACACTAATTCACCCCCCCCCCCCCCCCCCCCCCCCGCCCCCTCGGTGTTCCTATTCCTAACAATTGGTATCAAAGATCTGATCCTCTGAAGAGAAGTTTAACCACTTGAGGAGATCAATGGGTTTAGAAGAATATTATGGAAGCTCTTGAAGACCTTGACAGATCTGAGAAAGAAGTTGAACAACTGAAATTGAAAATTAGTGGAGCATAATTATTCATCAAGAAGCTAAGAAAAGATATGAAAGATTGTTCAAACAGTGATTTAGGTAAAATGGTTAAGAAGCTGAATGAAGAGAACACATCTCTGAAAGATCAAATTGAAGAGTTGGATGATAAGCTAACTAACAATCAAGAAGTTTATGATAAACAGATCAAAGAGAACCTTCAACTGAATGAAGAATTAAGGCAAGCAAACATGGAACTCTTGGAGCTAAGAAACAACAAAGAAAATCTAGAATCTAAGTTGAAAGAGGCAAAGAATCACATTGAGAAATTACACACCAATTTTGATTTGATAGAGTCACAGTTATATGCATGGAAGCTTAAAGGAGATACCAGAAGTGTTGGATTCAATGAAGCACAAAATCAGATTGATGACATCTGAGTAAGGATGAAAGCACCAGAAGACACTATAGATGCTAAGGATACTAGAAATCAGACTAAAAACAATGTTGAACCATCTAAGGATTAGTGCAAGCTAGTAGACCAAACTTGTTATGCATGTAACAAGCATGGACATATAGCAAGGAATTGTAAAAAGGTAAGACCTTTTAATGGTTACTGTTATTCATGTAATAAATCTGGTCATAGAGCTATGAATTATAGAACAAGTCAGAAAAACAAGACTCGGCATAATTTGAGAAATCAAAATCAACCAAATGCAAGAAGTTCTCAGAGCATTACATGTCAAATATGTAATTATAATCATCACTTAGCTAGACAGTGTAAATGGTAACCCATATCAATGCACCGAGAAATTTAAGGCCTCTAGTTATTTGTCACTTTTGTAGCAAGGCTGGACATATCTCAAAGTTTTGTAGATCAAGAACGCAAAGTTAGAAAAGCCCTAAAAAGCCAGAAGAATCAATATTGGATACTGAAGAAGAAGTCAAGTTTGTGAAAGCTTCAGAAGATGCGAGCTTGATTTGGTCAAAGATAAAGAAGGATAAGGTTGTGAATAAGGTGAAATAGTATCCACCCTAAAATGTATGGGAGAAATATGAGATCTACTTCTAAATCCAAATTCCCAAATGACAGATCTAAATTGATCAACCAAAAGGTTAATGCACAATCAAATCAATCTATGAAGAATATGAAAGAGGAAGAAAACCTTATATTTCCCTATAAAGGAAATGTTCTTGAAATATAAAATAATTGAAAGGCAAGTACTAACCTCAAAATAGGACAGATCTATAAAATGTTGATTTATGATGTCTGTGTGTAGTTTTGGGTAATTCTACAACCTATTTCGGACTAGAAATGTCGAGACGAAGAAAACCCAGAAAACTTGTATCTTTCTGACAATAGGTAGTCTTTGACCTTGATAAAAGGCCAAAGGCTACATTAATATTTTGAAGGTCAACTTTGACTTTGTTCATAGATATCAGAAGTTTGTCAAAAAGGGTATCTGAATCTAATCTCAGATCCATAGTTCTGCACATGTACCTTGCTTATGTTGAAGTCCTTATAGAGGATTCGAGTCCTCAAATCCACAAGTAGCGATGCTCCAATGGATGTAGAATGAATGTAGGATGTCTCAAATCAATGGAATTTGATCTTCAACACCAATCTTGAAAGGATCTTTGCATATAAATTAACTTGGATGAATGTCGAAGGATGGATCTTCAAGGGGGCTCCAAAGAGATTGAATCCTTGAATGGCTAACAATGGATCTCCTTGATGAATGGATGCTTGAACACTTGAATGCTTGAAGACTTGCTTGAATGCTTTAATTCACTTGCTTGAACTTGAGATCTTGTTCATTAAATTGCTTGAGATGAGATATGAAAACTTTATTGAGAGATCTTCTCACAAAACTTGATGAAGAAAATGAGAGAGGAAGGCTTCCTTTTATAGTGAACTAGGGCACAAACCTCTAGTGAAGGCCAAAATTTGGGAATTAAATATCAATTAACATTAACCCCTAGAAATGGACCCATATTAAATTCAATTTAAGGATTTACCATTCTGAAACCCGAAATGGCCGGCCCAGTGGCGGGAAAAAGAATCTTTCTGAAACCCAATACCTGGAAATTAGAAAATGTTCAAATTTGAAATCTGGGTTGAGGATGAGGTAGACCTCACCCTAGGTCAGGGTTGAGGTCATCCCTGACCTAGGTTAGGGTTGAGATCAACTTTGACCTTGAGGTAAAAAACCTCAGGACCTCAGTCCATAATGCCAGGAAATGCAGAAATAAAGTGAAATCAGGTACAAAGAGAAGCAGAATGGGGAGAGAAAGCCAAATACATGAAAAGAACTAATCAAGGCACTTAACATGACCCTAGACTACTTAATCAAAGGGATAAATGCTCTTATCATGGAAGTGCTTCCATTTTAAGATGATACATTAAGCCCCCACTTTAGCAAGAGTATGGACTTGATGCAAACTCTTGGTAAAGGAGATCAGAATGAAAAGATAATCTTATTGTAATCAAAGGGACTGTTACCCCTATTTTCATGTGCATGCAAATTTGGCCAAAATCCATCCCAGAGTCTTTGTATTTACCTTGCTAAGCACCCCTAAAATTTTTATGACTTTAGGTCTTGTTTCTTGGCCTCTGCAATTTGTTTTACTCCCTCGTCTGCGGTCTAAAAATTCATAAAAGTAGTCGTTATGTCAAAAAACCCTAAGAGACCCTAGACCATGTTCTATTTGGTTGTTACTTTATCACGACCACTTAAGTTTTAAAAAATCCATGTGTTCTTTATATTTTCCTCAGTTGCTAGTTCTCTTATTTTTCCTGGCAGTTGTCTTTCCTTCTGGCGAACTGGCGACTGCAGCAATCCTCTTAATCGTGAAATATTTGGCAGGCAAGTCTAAACAGTCTATGACTCAATGAATGGTTAACTTCCTTCAGTCAGGCATTCGCTTATTGTAACCCTAAGTTTATGCATGTTTCGGTGAATTAGCAAAATCCCTTTGTTCGCGTATTCGTTTGACTTAACCATAGTTCATCAAAGTATCTCACGAATAGAGAACACCTTTGTTTGCTTAATCACTAGGTCAAAGCAGGGTTATTTTTGTAGGTAGCGGTGAAGATTCTAAACTGACAGTTGTCTGATAATCTCATGGAATCTTCTGAGTCATGAGGGGATGAGACTGGCTGTAGATTTGGTATCAGGGAGGTTCGTCAGTGGGGCCTGTCTGAAAAGAGGATCGACGACTGTCTTATGATCTGAAGGAATCTATCAGAGCCATGTGATCTTAAGACAGCTGTCTGATTAGATGCTGAGTTTATAGTGGGTCCAGTGCTAGGCATGCACAGTTGGCATATTTTGATTGGTCCACATGTGCTGAGTCAGCTTGTTTGTCAATGGGACCAAGTTCTTTCAGTGGTCAGGGCTTCTAATATCTCAGAGGATCGACAGTTAGCATATAATCTGAAGGGTTGTGTCAGAGGTATAAGATCTTGCACCCACCTTTTGATCAGAGGGTTGTCAGCTGGGTGATTTGGTGACTGAGGGAATTTTGTGTCCTCTATGTTTAGCGGTTCTGATAAGGGTTTCATGTGTTCACTCATTCACATAATAGTTTAGCGGTGCTCCAAATGACTTAGCGATTCAGCGAATGCTTTGTTCGTTGAATCTCTAAATAAACTGGCAAAGGTAGAAAGTGTTCTATGACTTGGTGAATGTCTTCAGTCCCCGGTTCGCCAAATGTCTATCGGGATTCTCATGAGTGGTTAAAGGGTTATCTTGCGAACATGCAAATGAATTTTTCTCACATTCGCAAAGTATAACCAGGGTAAGTTAAAAGACTCAGTGATTCAACGAAATGCCTTGTTTGCTAAATCACTTGACCAGACCAGGGTTAACTAAAGGATTTCACGAATGAGGAGAGGTCTTCGCTCGCGTGGTCACCGAATGACTTAAAAGAAGAAGGGCTTGAGGTGGGGCCAAAATGACAGGTGTGCCGACGTGCTAAAATTTCATTGGTTGCTAACTTCCAAGGTGGCTTTTAACTTGTTACGGGGATTTTGAGTTGTTTTCTCAGTGCATTGTAGTCGTTCATCTGCCGAGGAGATTTCGCATCGACGGTTACATTTTAAAATTTATCTGCTAGCCGTTAATATTTGAATTTGAATATCTCTGTGAAGGTTTTGCTAGGGTTTTGTTCTTGCAGCCATGTGTGACAAGATGGGTAGCTGGAATTTAATCTTTAGGTTAGTGGAGGTTGGAAGGGTGATGATGGATGATCTGATAGTTCGTACTGCAGATTTTATAGAGTACCATGTTGTGTTGAAGCTTTAATGAGCTTGGCGCCACCTTTTGCAGGGTTAATCTTTTTAAACCCAAATATCTTCAGGATCATATTTGTGAGCCTTCATGGCTTAGTGGGGTTGTAGGTGGGTAGATGGATCAAGGTTACTATGTCTGCAAGTGGGCTCAGTACGAGATCAACACACAAAGAAAAGATCTGATCTAATTTTCGGTGTTCTCAGAGTTTTTATGATGGGTCATTAGTGTACCTTTAGGGTTTGATTATTGTATTGTAAATCTTGTAACCCTAGTTAGGTTTTTGACTCCTACCTGCGTGTAGTTGAGTATGTATATATTGTATTTTTGGAGCTTTTGAGCTTAGAGTTCACATTTTTGTAAAGAAGAAAGTCTCTTTCTTAGAAAGCTATCTGTGGCATTTCTTCCTGCCCTCTGGTTTTCTACATTCTATAATCTTTCATTGATAATTCATATATTGCAGAGGTATTTTGTGACAATTCTTCATGTGCCTATGCTTCCTTGTTTGGATTATCTCTTATTGGATTGAAATATATGATGTTTTCAATGATATCTTAGGGTTCCTGATCCCTCTTACTTTCTGTAATTGTGTGTGTTATTGTGTTTGATCTAATTTAGATGTTTTTGTGGGTATACTTCAGCCCCCTAATAGTCTTGTCTCATTCCTACACCGAGTTGCAGAAGTGAATGTCTGTTTGCAGGTCATTGGTTGTGTCTTATGTGTAGGCCCTCTTATGAAACACTTATGGAAGCCTATTCAGTAAGTTGTGACATACTAGACCTAAGCCTTTCATTGGTTTCATTCCTCTATAATGAGATCCAAACCCTAATTTTGGTGTATTACCTAGTAGGTAGTTTTCTTTCAAGCCATTTCCCTTCCCAAGCATTCCTTCTATCCCTTTCCCTCAAAAGATTTACTTTACATGTCTAGAAGAAAATTAAGGTGATTATCCAAGAGGAACCAGTCTAGAACCTGGAGGTCGCATCTCAGTTAGCATAGGTCCCACACCTGGAGATGATTCCCATGTTATACTAGGTTATCAAGACTACGAGAGCTTGAAACAAGGGTGCAAACTTAGTGTATAATAGGGACAGAGAGAAACCTTAAGCCCCCAGGGACTCAAGTCTTTGTCGACTCCAAGATTACAGTAAGAGAGACATCTCTAGAGAGAAAAGGAAAGGGTGTGATTATATCACCCAATGAGAGCTTATGTCCCATTGTGAACCACACTAGGAAATGACACAACTGGAAAGATGGAATTGAACCACCTAGTGAATGTGGCTACTCACTAGTCAACCCATCAAGGATTAACCCTTAGGAATATTCTGTTCCATAAGAATAAAACCAAAAGAAAAAGAGATCCAGTCTTAAGGACACCTCCGACCTTAAGGGATCCAAAAATATATGTATATATGAAACTGGAGGGATCAAGAGATCCTAAAATATAAATCCATGCTTTAAGGATTAGTCACTAATCCAAAAAGGGAGAAAAAAGGTATCTTGAAAAATAATATGTGTGTATCAAAAAGTGTGTGTGTGCAACAAGTGACTAGAGCGTATGCCCCCACATTAAAGTCATTGTTAACACTTTAACAGGAGCAATGGCTTTAATGGAAACATAAACAACTCCACTAATTACATTTCCACGTCGAGATGCCCCTAGACGAAGACAAATCAAGGGAAATATCACAAAAACATATAGAGAACACAGAAGGGATCTACCTACCATGGGGTCAGTATGATCATAAGATTATATATATATATATATATATATATATATATATATATATATATATATATATATATATATATATATATATATATATATATATATATATATATATATATATATATATATATATATATATATATATATATATATATATATATATATATATATATATATATATATATATATATGATATTATTGTAAATGAATTGACATCATTCCCCAAAGAAAGTAGAACTACAATCACAAAGGAGGAAAGATTACATAAGATATATGAAGAAGAATATTTTTAGACCATGACATGGAGACCAAAAAGAATTAGTGCTACCATATCTCAAATCCAAGAAAATTACACTGTTGGCACTATGAAAAATTTGTAAAGTTTTGAGCCCATAATCAGAAAGTTCTCCAATGGCAAAGTTTGTACCTTTCAAAGAACAATTTAAAGGACCTTATTCAAGAGCATGTAGAAATAGACCTGATGAAGTTCATGAGATATAGCTTGGGTAACAGGTTCAACACCTTTCATTTGACATATGCAGTGGGTGCCAGCTCCTAAATTTTAAATCTGAAATGTTTAGGGAGTAGCCATTTTGAGGTGTTCACCTAAATCTGCATTCTTGCCTAAGTGTCAAATCATTGTAGCAGGCCTTGTTTGTAGTTGACTATCTTGTGTCCTAAAATGTTTCATGAACCACCACTTTGAGGATTTTTAGTATAAAGAACCTATGTTCCAATTTTTCAGTCATTTCGAATCCATTTGATTAGGTTTTGAATCCCTCAAAGTTGGTAGTTTGTTGTTGTCATGCACTTGTGTAATTGTTTAGAATTCTGGAAGGGCCTGTTTGGCCAGTCATATCTCTGACCTAGTTGACCCTATTGAGAAAATTCCTTTTGCACCATTTTCCAGGGGTCAAATACTTCCTATGTTTCAATTTTTAGGCCATGACGAATCCATTTGCCTAGTTTGCCAATCTGATTCTGTTTGCAGTCTCTAACAATTTGATGAAGATTAGTTGCACAGTTTAGTCGGAGGCCCACTTCGGATGATTGCATCTTTTTCCCTGTGATTGATCAAGATGTGTCAGTTGTGGCATCATGATGTAGGCATGGGAGTAAACCATATTGCCAATTTTAATCCTCTCATATGCCCATTTGTCCTGTTGGCTGGGGCTATTTCATTTGTAGATTGTGAAGTTTTGACAGTGTGCAGAATCCAAAATTAAATAGCCTACTTTGTGGCTTTGGAGGTTGTGCCCTATGTGAGGTCATGCATAATTGATTGGTGTTCTATACTATATACTTGGAATACTACATGCATGATGATTTTTAGGTCCCTGCCAATCTGTCTGACCCCTTTCCCAGGCTAATTCCAAACCCAACTTCCATGATTTTCACTGTTTTGTATCCTGATTTTTACTAACGAGCTGAATTTGGTGATTAATTGTAAGAGCCCATTTGATCTTTTTGGTGAATTGGTTATGGATTCATGTTCTTTGTTTGGGGGTGAACGAATGCCCGAGTTTTTGGTCTCTGAAAGTTCCATTTGGTCAGGTTTAAAAGCCAGTTCCGGAGGCAACATTAGTGATTCTGGCAGTGCGGACAAGAAATGTTTCTAAGTGGCTATGTTTGGTTATGGATATATTTTGGCTTGAATTTTTTTGAGTAATTCCCTTTGACCGATGTATTATAATGTTGAAGGTGTGCTTGCCTTCCTAATGGCATGTTCTTCTGATGGCTTTTTGTCATTTTTTTAGGCTAGTTTTGGGAGGCCAATTAATGCATCATGGTTTATTTTCTCTGAGTGATTCCATCGTGGTTTGAGGATGGTGCCTACCTTTAGAAGCTACATATTGTTCTCATCATGCATGCTTTACTCTGATGTGTGCACTTGTCTCAATGTGATGCCAGCATTTTCGATGAGTAAATTAAATGAACCATTGTTGGTCAGTTTTTATAAAGATGTAGGAATTGGGATTATTGTAATTATACATCATTATAATGCAATGGTGACTTACTATTTGGTAAGTGGCTAGAGGGCTTGAGTTCTTTTAACAATCAAGCATTCGAAGGAAATGAATCTTCAGCTGAATTCATATACTTATGGACTCTAGATCAAGGCATGACAAGCATTGATGATGTAGTGAAGATAGTGGATGAATTAAATCTACTAAAGATGATAGTGTAAAGATGGGATCATATGCCAAATAATATAGGAACCCATGCACTTATAGTCAGTATGAATGCCAATAAGGGCATTGTGTGGGTCTTAGAAGGAGGCTGCAAGCGAAATAAGGGATTTGAAAGAAAGTTAAATGCTACCAGTGTATAGCAAAGGGATGTTTGCATAGTTTGAATGTGTGGACAGTAGGTACAAAGTGAAAAGAATACTAATGAAAGGGTTGTATACCTAGCACCTAAGGAAATAGGGGCACATTTTTTTAAATGATAGTGTTTAAGCCAAATCACGCAAGGGAGAATGTATACAAGCATCGCACAGGTTAGGAAAATAGAAAAAGTACACTAGAGCTTTAATCCCACATTCCGAAGGATTTGTGTTCCTTTAATATTTATAAGCAAGAGCACTCAATAACAGTGTAAAGTGAAGTGGAAAGAGGGGCTTGTGTGGCTTCAACCCATGTGGGCCCACCTTGTAATGTGTGCCAATTGGATGCATAGGACAAATTTTTGATGAGACATTTAAAACAATACGAGAACTTAGTCCCACATTGTTGGTGTAGACGCATAGCATGATGTTCAAAAGCCCAAACACACACCTTCAAGTTGTCCAAACTTAGACGCCCAACTAAGGATCCTTCTCATACGCATGAAAACTAAGGTGCATAGGTGGATGGTGCATGGATTGCAGGCCCACACGGAAGGTAAGATAATTTTGATGATTCGAGTAGTTTGTAGATCAAATGCATTGAGATGTGTGTAGAGCATCTAACAGTCATCGCCATAGCACCAAGATGAAGTTGCTTGATAATTATGCTTGCTACTTAACAACATGGTGACACTTGTCCACCTAGATGATGTGACAGAATGATGCGGTCGAGCACCTAAATGGATTAGCGAGCCCAGTTAGAACGTAACACCTAGCGGAGGATGGTGACAAGGCAGTGACGGAGCATAGCTTGAATAGTTGGACGTCATTATTCTGGAAGGGGAAAGATGCATGAAAGTTACCTTGGTAGATTAGTGACAGACCACCACGTGGTGACATGGTGAGTTGGCAAGTAAGGCTACAGATTGATGCCCAGTCAGCGGTATGAGCAAATCACAAAGTGCCATGTGGCAGAGAGGTGTTCATAGGTACAGCTGGGAGATGAGGTGGATGAGAAAACCAATGAGGTGGTGCCACATGGCATGTGGGCCCATTTTGATTTTCAAAGTATGCAGAAAAATATTAAATTCAAATTTGTATAGTCAGACTATATGAAGAAATTCAAAAATTTAAATAATGCAGCTGATCATGGAAAATAATGATTTAGGGGTTTAGTTTTATCCAAATATCCAAGTATTATATGTTTTCAGAATCGGCGTGAAATGAGATTTTGAATGGTGGTGCTAAATATTAGATTCAAAAAAGTTGGTGAGAGAAGTAATGGACTATGTAATCTGAGGTCAAATTTGGGTAAGGATGCAAATATTTTGTAAAATTGTTCTAGAATGTAATTGATATCAGATTAATTTGAGATATTTTTGAGAGTCTTAGTGTTGACTATGTTTCCCTAAAAAAGTCCTAAATGGTCCTTAGCTTGTTGCAATCCCATATATGGATTTCCAAGACCATTTATAGAGGCTACTAGTTTTTTGGTTCAGAAGGTCATATCTTGAACCTTCAGTCGAGTAGGACATATTCAGTCCAGTTTGAATCAAAATAGGGTAGAAAGTTGTAGATCATTTGCATATTGTGTCAAGAGGCTCTGAATCTTCAAGCAAGGTGTATACAGAGGCTTAGGTCCTCATTCTTAATTCAAGTTTTCAGTTCCATTTCTCTCCAATCTGTGTCAAGTTTTATGGGTTTTGAATGGTCTAATTCTTTGTATGGAGTTTATCTATGCATGTGTTATTTATCTTTAGTTCTGGTTGAAATCAGATTAAAATATGCTTTAGATGATGCACAAGTTCATAGGGTTTGCATAGGGATTTCTGTAAGTAGTATGGTTCTGGGTATTTGTGTTTATGACTTGGATCTATGGTGAAGTTGTTGGAGCTTTTCCTTGCAGGACCAAACTTGAATCAAATAGGTGGGCTTGAATCGTAGGTTAGGTACTCAAGTTTGACAAGAAAACAATCCAATTGATGAGGATAGAGAACATCCTCCTTCTTCTTTGAGCTCCACATTCACTCAAGCGGGTATTGCCTTATCTGCACACTCATGACATCCTTTTGGTGAATAAAAGGCCTGCAGATAGATTAGTGTGGAATATTCTTCAAACCCCTTCAGGTAACTCATACCCCAATGAAGCCAATCCTTATGCAACAACCCTACTTGCATAGAATGAGTCTAAAGACTAGAGAGAAACTCCTACTACTACTACTACTACCAACATGAAAGGGAAAGGTAATTGATTTAATGTTGGGTTGAAAGGACCCCTGAGATACCCTAAGTCTCTCATAGACCAGTGCCTTATCCAATGGGCATCAAAGTCAAATACCTCACTGTAATAGAGCTATGAAACAAGAGGACAACACATTCAAATATGTTAGTTCCTTACACCAAGCATATACTACTAATCAAACCATACTTCAACTATCCATCTGTGTACCCAGATATGCAATTACCTATTCAAAGGATTTTAACCCTCCCCTTAGAAGGGACCTATAAAAAAGCAATACATAGCCAGCATCCACTGGAAGACAAGCTTGAGACACCCTTGATACCTCAACTTATACACACCTGAAAACCAATCTTAAACTCAGTTATCTCTACGAAGAAAACTCTATTGTAGACACTCACTGGAAATGCAAATAGAAAGACTACAACACCCTTGATACCATAATCAATAAGTTCGGGACTCAAATGGAGACAACTTGATAGAAGTACGAATATGCTGAAATATCATACATAAGACATCTGTTATAAAATGTATCATATTCTCTGAACCAACAATGGAGGAAGAACACCCTATATGCAGAGAAGAAGAAGAAATATCTACAGGAAAAGGACCCTTCACTTGGAACCAATTCTCCTCAAAAATTTGTAGAAGAAGGAACGCTTACAAAGTCAAACAACCTGCAATGTATACCACTAATCATCTTGGGATCCCAAAATAGGATGCAACAAACTACGGATGATTAGGGAAAAATTAAGTTTACAACAACCACTCTGAACAAGAAATGATAGAAAATGCCAGAAAAGCCTAGAAACCCAAGAGTATCAGATCAAATCCGATTGTACAAATATCTAGTTTCATTCTCTAGGCTAACTACAGATACAATTTTAATTGATTTCTTGTAACAGACAACACAAAATTAAATGCCAGAGCCAACAATATAAGATCTTGCATGTACAGGCCAAGAAGATTTCTGACACATACTAAACCATAGCCGCCTACAGTCCAATACAAGTCCTTTACATTCATCAGGCATGGTACCCCAGGCAAGAAAATTTGATTTGAGTGGCCACATAGATCTTCATCATCAACTTTGCAACTGCAACTATCCTGTAGAAATCAATTCTAAGCTACCACTTTCATCGCAAACAGCCAACTGCAAAAACACTGCAAAACAATGGTTGTCCCATGATCGCATAGCCAGGAAATGGGCTATGTGAACATGTGATGCACTGCAATCCATTATCACTGCACAACTCCGCTACCATGAGTTAACACAAAACATCAGTTGCATGATCACATAGCCTTGAAAAAGGCTATGCAAACATGCGACTAACTACCAACATTCACCACCAAACGTTGAATTTGTTAGGACACTGAAAACATTGGCCCCACTGAGAACTTCCATGTCACCGCCACATCGACCAATCAAAAAATGCCACATCACCACCTACCATTGGGCCCCAACACAACGTGGTACCCTTGTCACATGATCACATGTCAGAAATCTCTAACATGCAATCATGCGACAACCAACCACAGGCCACCGCATAACCACCAATGGGACCACTGCCTTCCCACCAACGGGCCCCACACGCAAGGAACCTTGTCGCATGGTCGCAAGCCATGAAAATGGCCCTTGCAATCATGCGACAAGGTCAAAAGAACACCAAACATTCAGAGATTATGTGACTACACATTCGCGTGATCTTTGAATAAAAGAAGTAACCACCAGAAGATTTGGAGAATCAGCCACACAACCGAGCAAGGACTAGGCCCCACATAAGAAATAGCCGGTCGCATGGTCGCATGTCAGAAAACTCTAACATGTGATCATGTGACAAACAATCAATTTAAAACTTTCAAAAACTTGGGCCCACTAATAGGTCGCAGCTGCGCAGATAGGAAACACTAACAAAGAGGAAAAGGTGCGAGGTCGAAAACTCACAAGGTTTTCGGCGAGAGATTGAAAACACATAGGGTTTTCAGCAAAAGATCAAAAACATCCAGGGTTTTCATGCAGACCAAAAGGTGGCAGGGAGACCGAAAACATCATGGGTTTTCAAAAATATTGTGGGTTTCTGACATTGAGGCATATTCTGAAATTGTTTCCTGCAGACCTTGAAACTTGAATTTCTCCCTAGGTTTTACGATTTAGCACGTGCTTGATTTGGACTGGAGCAAGGTGACAATATGAAGAACATAGGGCTAAGGGCGCACATAATGAAACATTGTAGAATTTATTTGTAAGTTTAAAATGTGATTGCAGGCATGGCAGGACATCTTCAAAATTTGCAGGGAAGAGGCCATTTTCACGGGATTTTGCATTGACTAGAAAATGGACTAATAGAAGTAATAGTAATCATACTTTATATTTTGTAGTGCACTAGATGATTTTCCCAATGGATAAGGCACTGATTTGAAGCAAGTAAATTTTATCTTGATACATGTTTGGTCGGGATGTGTTGTATTCTGCAAAAGTTTAATCAAATCCTTTCAATCTTTTCAATTTTATGTTTGTGGACATCAGTTATTTCACCCCAATGATGGAGAGTCAATGAATAATAGGTTGTTATTTAGTACTTTCTCACTATTATCTATTGTAAGATCTAGTATTGAGTAAGGAATAGAGTTGTATCTATTGGATTAGGTGCACCCGCCTTGATTTTGCAGAGCCAGAAGTGAAGAGGACAATCTTGTCCCTATAGTTGGTCCAATTACTTATAGATTTACCACATTTGTAATTAACCCCTCCTTAATATCAGTCATAAGTATATTGGTATCTCATGGAGTGTCAAATCCTATCCAGGAACAAACATACACAAGGAAACATTTGTGAACAATAGCACATTTATGACATAAAATGAAACAACATATAGAAGAATAGAGATACATATAGAGGAATTGTACAACAATTTCATTTCCTTTATCACCTTGCACTAACAAAGTAACAAGGATCGTATAAAAGAATCTAACAACATTTAGCAAAAACATTACGGGAGAAGCATAGTATAGTAGGCAAATAGGAAACAAAGCTACCATGAAGGACAAGTAGATCAAGCATGCCTACTCTCCCCATCTCATTGTATATCATTTAGGGAAGGTGGGTAACTCACAAGAGGGACTATATCCAACATAGTAGGAATGATAACTAGTTCCAAACAAGGATCCTCTTGAGAATCATCATGTTCGATACTAGGTGTAAGAGTCAATTGTGATGAAAGCATAATAGGTAAATCAATGTCAATGTCAATAGTCTCATATTCATCATTAACATCATCAATATCATCAAGAGTATCTTCTTCATCCAAATTAATAAAAATAGGATCTAAGATATGAATAGAATTATCATAATCATGCATCTTAACATCATTATTAGTAACAACTTCTTCTAACACATCATGCATAGTCTTATGTGAAGAAAGTAGAGATCTTTAAAGAACAAAATTACGAGCTTTAGCATGACCATGACATTTTTTACGCTATTCATTAGTAGATCGATTCCATTTTGATTTATTTGAAATAGGTTGAGAACTAGGAGGAACAATCATAGGATCCTTCACAGGTTCTTTAGGAAGATCAGTAGGATTGTCAGTAATAGGAGGAACTTGATTAACAAAACTAGAAGCCATAGTTAAAGGATGTATAGAAGGTGTAGGAAAAAGACCATGATTAAGATCCATAGGAGGTATGCTTAATTCAAGAATCTTACAATGTTTATAAGCTTGATATGAACGGAAAAGATTATCAGGTCGAGGAGAACATGAATTGGGTAATGAAGGCCAAAAGAAATCAAGAGCAGCACAATCTCTAGGCCTAGAAGGTTGATATAAACTATTATTAGCCTTCTTCAATTTTTCATCATGAACAAATTTAAGACACTTATGGATAGGTGAAGCAACAACATGCATGGAATTCAACCAAGGCAAACCTAGCTTAACTTGAAATTGATTAGAAGTAGGAACAACAACAAAGGTAGTGTTCACAATTTTTCCACAAAGTTCAACCGATAAAGTAATAGAACCAAATGATGGATAAAGAAAACCATTACAATTCTAAATCCACACATTTGATGTATCATAAGAATCGCGTTGTAAGCTTTTCATAAAAATATTTTCTTCAATAATAACATTGACTAAGGATGTAGGATCAACAAGAAAACCATGAGTAGGTTTCTCAAAAATCCTAGCATAAATGTAAAGGGGACCATCAAGAGCTTTAATAGTCTCAGAGTCATCAAAGGTAATCAAAAGTTCCTGAGGTCTTTTATTCTTAGGTTGTTGTCAAGGTTTAGGTTGAGTTTTCAATTTAGGCTTAGGTTTTGGTTGAGGTTGAGATTGAACTTGAGGTTGAATTTGAGGTTGAGGTTGAGGTTGAGGTTGAGGTGGAGATACAGATTGAACAACATGCTCCACTTGATTAACAACATGATTGAGATCATTCATCTTTGAATCATACACAATTTCTATAGTAGATGGCTGAGCAATGGTATTAGTATCATGTGTAGGTAAAGGATCCATATAGATTTGAAGGTTTTGATTAGGAGGAGAGACAAATTTGTTTCCACTACCATCAAGATTATCAAAAGATAAGACATTAGAATCAATTAAGTCTTGAACCTTATGTTTTAAAGAATAAAACTTTTCAGTATCATGACCATTTTGACAGTGATATTGATAAAAACATTTAGGATCAAAAGATTTAGATACAATCGTAGCAGGTAAAAGAGGTCGAATAGGAGGTAAAGTAATCATATTAGTAGTTAACAACCTATTCATAATAGCATGTAAATATTTAGAGAGAGGAGTAAACATACAATTTAATCAAAAAGCAGTGGATGAAAAAGTGGCATTGTGAGATGCAATAACAACTTGATCAGTAACTGCATTCACTTGTTTGTTTATCTTGACATAATTGTTGAACTTTTTAAATTTGTTTGGATTAGGAGCAGCATCACTTTTATCAACTAGAACAGGAGCCATTGGAGTGTTTCTCTCAAATTGACTCACTTGTAATTGACAATGATGAAGTGCTACACAAAGTTGTTGAAAAGAGGTAAATTCAGTAAGCATAATCTTATCTCTAATATCCTTTTGCAAATTTGAAATAAACATATGTTGAATATCAATATTAGGAACATGATAGGAAATCTAAGCTTATAAATTCTTAAATCTACCAATAAACTCAGTCAATTTTTCCTTAGCACTTTGTTTACAATGCATCAAATCAGTCAAAGATACTTGTGGGCCAATGTTGTTTTGAAATTATTGAATAAAGGCATTGGCTAGTTGTGGAAAAGAATCAATAGAATAAGGCAGCAAGGAACAATACTATTGTAAGGCCTTGTTATGGAAATTTTGAGCAAACAGTTTGGCTAAAATCCTATGGTCATGAGCATAATCACTACAAAGGATTTGGAAATTTTTAACATGATGAATGGGGTCTCCTTTTCCATTATAATTCTCAAGATGAGGCATATAGACTTGCTGAGGAACAGGAGTACGAATGATGTCTCAGGACAAAATACTTCCCATGTCACATGTAGGAACACTAAACTTGTTTTGAGTTAGGGAAGCAAGTTGTTGTTGTAAGGATGACACAACAAAGGTACCCATCATCTGGGATCCTAAGGAAAGGAGAGGAAGATTCAGGATCAAAGGCACCCATCAGTCTATGACTTCTTCTAATTGGAATGTTATAAGTAGGACTAGTAGTAGTAAAGATCATAAACCAATGCAATGCAAATGAACTAAACTAAGAACACATAAAGCATGAATATTTTGTATTTTTGAAATCTAATTAGCATACAAGATTTAACATAAAAGAGAAATCTAATACCAAAAAGATAAAAGGAAATCTAATACCACCAAACACAATAGGGCATCCAATTCCACAAAAGAAAGGAGAGTAAGTATGTCGGGTTCACCAAAATGAATAATGATGGTGAACACACACAATAAGACAAAGGTAAATCTAACACCAAAAAGAAAGAGAGTAAGCTTGTCGGGTTCATGGAAATGAATAAGGTAAAATAGTATCCACCCTAAAATGTATGGGGTAAATATGAGATCTACTTCTAAATCCAAATTCCCAAAGGAGAGATCCAAATTGGTCAACCAAAAGGTTAATGCGCAATTGAATCAATCTATGAAGAATATGAAAGAGGAAGAAAACCTTATATTTCCCTATGAAGAAAATGTGCGTGAAATTTGAAATAATTGAAAGGCAAGTACTAACCTCAAAATAGGACAGATCTGGAAAATGCTAATTTCCAATGTCTGTGTGTAGTTTCGGGCAATTCTGTAACTTGTTTCAAACTAGAAATGTCGAGACAAAAAAAACCCTGAAAACTTTTATCTTTCTGACAGCAAGTAGTCTTTGACCCCGATAAAAGGTCAAAGGCTACATTAATATTTTGAAGGTCAACTTTGACTTTGTTTGCAGATCTTGAAAGTTCACCAAAAAGGGTATCTAAATCCAATCTCAGATCTGCAGTTCCCCACCTGTACCTTGCTTATGTTGAAGTCCTTGTAGAGGATTTGAATCCTCAAATCCACAAGTAGGGATGCTCCAATGGATGTAGAATGAATTTAGGATGTCTCAAATCAATGCCATTTGATCTTCAACACCAATCTTGAATAGATCTTTGCATATAAATTAACTTGGATGAATGTTGAAGGATGGATCTTCAAGGGGGCTCCAAAGAGATTGAATCCTTCAATGGAAAACAATGGATCTCCTTGATGAATGGATGCTTGATCACTTGAATGATTGAATACTTGCTTGAATTCTTTAATTCACTTGCTTGCACTTGAGAGCTTTCTCATGAAATTTCTTGAGATGAGATATGAAAACTTGATTGAGAGATTTTCTCACAAAACTTGATGGAGAAAATGAGAGAGGAAGGATTCCTTTTATAGTGAACTAGGGCACAAACCTCTAGAGAAGGCCGACATAGTGGAATTAAATCCCAATTAACCTTAACCCCTAGAAATGGATCCATATTAAATGCAATTTAAGGATTTAGCATTCTGAAACCCAAAATGGCCGACCTAGAGGTGGGAAAAAGAATCTTTCTAAAACCCAATACCCAGAAATTATAAATCTGGGTCAAGGATGAGGTAGAACCCGCCCTAGGTCAGGGTCAAGGTCATCCCTGACCTAGGTTAGGGTTGAGGTCAAATTTGAACCTCAAGGTTGACTTTGACCTTGAGGTCAAAAACCTCAGGTCCTTAGTCCATAATGCTAAGAAATGCATAAATAAAGTGAAATCAGGTATAGAGAGAAGCAAAACGGGGGAAGAAAGCCAAATACATGCAAAGACCCGATCAAGGCACTTAACATGACCCCATACTACTTACTTGGAGGGCTAAATGCTCTTATCATGGAAGTGCTTCCATTTTAAGATGATATAGGTTGATGAGTATGTATTGGATGCATCTACAATGGACGCACCCTCTACATCTAGATGAATGACCCTTAGGGTCACAGGGGGAGCTAATTTTAGCTCTAGACCCCTGCACAGCTGGTATACTCACCCTTAGAGTATGCACCTTTGGATTTAACATTTTGGAGACTATTTGATGCTATGTGCAAGAGCGCACTACCTGATCAATTACAGGATGGAAGTTGGAAATTCTCAATCAAATTCTGGTTTATGTACCAAGCATTAATGGTGGAAATTTCACTTTATAGTCTATGAAAACTTACAGATCACTCATTGCATTCAAGTTAGAGTGATTGGAGACCACAGAAGTCCTAGAAGTTGAATTGTGAAGTGTTGAAGCTTGATTTACTAGCGAAGAAGTGTATTGATCAGTTACGAAGCCCTAGTTCGACGCAATGATTCAGAAGTCTTTGGAATCTGATTTGAAGCGTTAACCAAGTAATTCATGGCTACACCAATTGTGTTTGATGTTTCTAAGAGAAAGAGATATGTCTTTAAGAGGAACCCTTTTAAGTCAACCCTAGATGACTTAGAAGGTGCATTTTCAAGAACCCAAGCTATGGGCATAATGTCTGTAGAAGACATTCATGCTTACATATACTATAAGAAGGAACCAGTTGGACTTAATAGGATAAGGTCACACCTTGATACCATGATGAAACCAGATAGAACATTCCTAGATGATTTTTCACATTTGGAAGACCATCCCATTATTGAGTATTCTACGGGATATGAGTTCTATGAATATGAGTGGATCAAGATCTTGTTAAGTAGAATCCATGATGGCCTATTTTGGATAGGTGAAGTCCTAGTAAGATTCACAGGAGATCTTATTCATGAAATGATAGGCCTTTCTAGGACATGTGTCATTCTTCTAGTGGGAAAGGATGTAAGGAAATTAATTGAACAGGCATGTAGATCCAGAAGTGATAGGTGTGGTATGAAAATTGAGCCTATTGAAGAGAAAGACATCAAATTGATGTCTATGATACTAGGTTACAGATTTTAGCACACCAATAGGGTGAATAGTGTGTTCGTGACCACTATTCTTGCAGCAATTAGAAATGTTAAGGAAAATGGGGAGTTCAATTTGTGTGAGATCTTGCGCACATAATTGATTGACAACATTAAAGCCATCAAGAATGATAAGACCAAAATATTCAGGTTTGGGTCTTTAATCATTTACATGTACTTCCATATACTTGGAAAGGTTTCAGATTTGTACTTGGATAAAAGTATACCTACAATGCCTCAAATATCTCTTAAGCCATCTACTAAGAGCACTTTGAAGGATTACATGGAGCTAGAATTGAAGGCATTCATGATCAAAATGCAGATGAGGTATAGGATACCAGAGATTATTGTTGACAAATACAAAGACAACATTTTCTTTATGGTAGAAACTGACCTAACGTGCATGGAAGCTGTAGAGACTAGAAAAAAGTGGATCCATCCAGTTGGTTATGAGGTAGAAGAACCAATTTTTGAAGCATATGCACAAGTATCACTATCAGAACCTGAGGACCCTAATGAGCCTAGGTGGGGTACTTATGAAGAAAAGACAAGGGAAGTTGATGCAGTTCTAAACAATGCAACAACTAAGAGGAAAGCCTCTAAGATTGCATCTGAGATATTCAGAATTCATGGTGTAACACAGATAGAACTAGACAAAGAAAATAAAGAAAATATAGCTTTGGAATTTGAGAACTCATCCACAGTCGAAACCAAGAAAGATGATCCTAAAATGAAGAAAATCAAAATTGAGAGGACTGATGATCCAAAGGATAAATAGGGTAAAATAAAGTTTATCTCTTGTGCACCCAAAGAGACAATTGTTCTGGATACCACATCACCTCCAGAATACACAAGCATACCAAAGAGGAAGAAGGAAACCAACACAAGTCACCCATCCTTGTGAGTAACCAAAAGTAGTAAAAAGAATGCTCAAGCACCTCCCGAGGTAGGTTTCAAACCTAATCTTCAAGTTTTGAGAACAAAGATTATTTATGAAGGAAAAATAGATAAGATAGGAAAGTTTTATGAGAAGTACAGTGAAATTGATAAATCAGATATTCATGGCATGATCATAAAACATATGATTAAGTTCAAGAAGACAGTCTTGGAACTTAAGATAGTCATTCTAGACAATGTTTGGAATATCTTGGAATCCTTAAAGAAATAAGCTATTGAAGAAGATCTTAGAATAAGGGAAAATATTCTAGATGAAAGCCTCCCTATATGTTCCTTAGAAGAGAAAACATTATTGTTAGATCTGGTGAAGCCGCACCTCAGAACAAAGTTAAGAACTCTTCACATTATGGATAAGAACTTTGAGGTGGCAGCTAAAGAGATAGAGAAAGCTTTTGAGAAAGTCTTTCTGGATAGGCACATGTACCCACCTACTGTGTCCACAACTCAAGTTCCCCCTAAGGAAGCCAAGAAGTCAGAGACCACCAATAGACCAGTAACAAGTCCTCAGGACCCAATGCCTATAATGGTAATACCTACAAACATAGTGAAGCCTGCGCCCATGAATGAGACACAAAAAGATGACACAATCATCATTGATAATGTAGAAATAGCCATGGTGGCCACGGATAAAGAGTTGGATAAGTTTGAGGAATCTTTTGTGAGCACACATGAGGTTGAAATTCTATGTGGTGAAAATTCACCTAAGCTACAAGAAATATTAAAAGAGGATATAACAGGTGAAGAAGAAGAAAAGGAGATAGAAAAAGAGATAGAAAAAGAAAAAGAAAAGATAGAAGTGGAGAAAGGAGAAGAAGAGGTAAAAAGAAGTGAACCAATAGATGAACCATCTTTTGAAATACCTATGAAGATAAAGCAAGAAGTGATGGACAACACTCCTATCACTCCCTTACCCTAAACATCATTTTTGTCAAGTTTGACACCAGACACCACTAGCTTGGACTCTTGGGGAAAAGAAGACCTGATTAATATCAATGTCCTAGCTATGGAGAAAGCAAAGGAGAAACAAGTGATGAGGAACCCTCTGTTTGTTGAATCAGTCAACATTCTGAATAGCCTGCTACCTTCAGACAAGAAAGTTTCTAAGGTTCATTTAGTTGATGATGTTAGTACCATATTGACAAATTTCAAAGCAAACTTCTCTAGCTTGGAAGAATCTGCATCCCAAGTTGCTGAAGAGAAATATCTGAAGAAAAGATTAAGTGAACTAGTTGGAAAATTCGTACTTGACCTTAGTTCATTGAAGATTGGTTAAGCATCCTTGAAGGAGTTCACAACCAAGGGAAGGAAGATCATTGCTAATTGTATGAAGTAGGATAAGCTAACTAGTGATCACAACAAGAAAATCCAGAAGGTAGAAGCAATGATAGACAATGTAAGGAAATAAGTGAAAGATCCTTCCACCGATGTGAAAATGTGCAATAATGTATACCAGGGATAGATAGACAAAATAGAAAAGGTTGAAAAGGAGATGTCCAAGATAAGGGTAAGGCAAACACAACTCAGGAATGCTCTTGTGCCCTCACTAGATATACTTAATCAGAACATCAAGGAGATTGATGCCACTGTGGTGACATATGATCAAGGTTCAAGTATAGACTTGGAAAAGATGGAGAAACTACAATATGCCTTATCTGACCATCTATAGATTGTCAATGCACTGACAACATTTTGGAAACAAGAGATCCAAAATTTGCAGATAGCATATCCAGATGTCCTAACATTGTAAGTACTTATAAATACACCTTTTTGAGCACCATTGTCATTAATGTCACAGGGGGAGTATTGTATGTAGAATATGGAGTATCATATATGATGTATAGAAGGAGTATAGTTTAGAGTATAAGGGAGAAATAAGTTAGAGTATATATTAAAGAATTTTGTATAAGGGTACGGTTAGTAAGTTCACCGTATTCCTTTGTTGCCATTAATGACAAAGGGGGAGATTGTTGGAAAGTTGACTATACTTTTGTATATGACTAGATATAGTGTTGTCATTATGGCAACAAAGTCATATAGAGTTTTGGAGTCAGCGCACATTATCATAAGGTTAGAATATGGCTAAGTATAGAAGACTTGATAGTTAGAAGAGCGACAGTAGATCAGAGCATCAACGCACATGCGTAGGACCAAATTATAGTATGCACCCTTGAAGTTAAGTTGGTAAATGAGTATTCATGCTAAGTCTAAGAGCACATTATCAAATGAGATAGTATGACAAAGATACAGACAGTTGAAGTGGTACAAATAGTGAATGCCAGAATAGAACAGAGTATGTAGCCACCTGTTAGTAATTTGATTAGCGGTTATACTAATGTTTTTTAAAGGCTATGCGCTTATTGTAATTAGGTTGTAGACATGTAAACATCTTTTTTTGTAAACACGCTTGAGCCAATTCACTTGGAAGCACTGCATGTAATCGGTTGTAGGCTGGCCTAGTTAACTATTTTGTTAATGCATATAAATATGAGATGCACCTTTGTAATAAAATATTTCAAATGGATATAGAGTGATGATAAGTAGAGCAAAGACATGAGAAGTGAAGATAGAATGAGTTAGAGCTTTACAAGGGGCTAAAGAATCAGTGCACAAAAGGAACTGATCAGACAAATAGTGTCACAACAATAATTCATCCAGTAGATATAGTGTGTATCTGAGATCAAAAGGTTGTAGCCTTCACCACTTAAGCAGTGAGCTCTAGGACAGTGTGTCCCCACCCCTAACAAGGTTATTGTAAAAGACTCCTAACAGGGTCCGACCTTTGACCAGGTCACTGTGCTAAAAGCATTGTAAAGAACAACTCCTAACAGGGTTACAGATCTTCTAACAAGGATCATAAGACACTAGTGTAGTTCTTAGTGGGTATCAATTCCCACTGGGGTTTTTACCTATTTGGATTTCTCCATAACCATATTGGTGTTATGTGTTGTGATTGTTTATCTTGTTTATATTGATGTTCATTTTAGTACTTAAGTAATCAAGTTAAGATTCAAGAGTTAATAAATTAATAAGATATAAGTGAACACTGATTCACCCCCCTCCCCTTTCTGTGTTTCCATTCCTAACAAAAACTTCATTTGTGATGCAATTGTATCATTAAAAGAGAAACATCTACCAAGAATTAATGATTACACCTCTATAATAGAGACATTTTTATCTTTCATTGTGTCATTGTCATATTGAAAAAAATATTTTTTACCCAAAGAGAATATCTCATTATGCTCTTAATATCATCACAGTGAAATGATACAGGAAGATTGTGGAGATTGATAAAATGGATCAAATGAAAACATATCATTCTATGGAAAACAATGAGAACAAGTGTTTTAATGTTACTATCAGATATTGAGTGAAAAAAACTAGTGAATATTAATTGAAAAGCACCATGATGTAGCTAGATTTTAGTAATCAAGCATATGTGAATATGTCACAGGTGCAGATGGAAGATAATCAAAAGCTTGTCTATACAAGGATATTTCATCATAGATACAAGATAGTGCATGAAAAGAAATATCAATCAATGAAGACAACATACAATGGTAACCATAATCAACATTGTGAAAATGATAGAGCATGGAAATGTTATGGTGATAGTACATATGAGAGAATGTTCAAGTTACATGTTTCAGAAGCTATAGGTACAACAATGATATAAGGAATATCATGAATGTAATGACAATACAAATGATATATTCCACAGGAATAGAAGCTTCATCTTAAGAATCATGAGAGCTTCACGTTCATCCATGGTATGAAGTATAAAGAGGATCTTTCAAATCCATTATTTCATTAGATTGTCAAATAAATCAATAATACATATTGTCATTATGTAATGATTGAGCACAAGAGAATACACAAATGACCAACACCATTTCAACTCTGATCAGCTACAATACAAATAAAGGAAACCCTCTTTTCTTTCCTTTCGTAAATGAGAAGCTAATAAACATGAAAGATTATACAGATTGTGAAAGGACCTTCAGGAACATCAACATCATCAAGCTTCAAATATCATATCTTATAAGTCTATGTTTCATACATACAATTTAGGAATAAGAAAAGAAAAATCCACAAGATATAGCCCAGCTAGGAGTACGAAAAGAGATGTAGGCAACACTATGTTCACATAAAGGTCTCAGCAAATTTATGAAAAATGTTTAAAGCATTTTTATTATTTAGGGTTCGGTGGCCACATCATTGAGAAGTAAGCCATGGTCATTTTCAATGACGATAAAACCCCCCAAAAAGAATCTTCAGAATGCTGAGCTCGAGCATGTTCGAGGCACAATGAAGCATGAATTCCCTGTTTAATAATTTAACGAATATTATTTAAAGTGATATTCATTATGCTATGAGGTTATGATTTAATAAGTGTCATTTCTTATAAAATGTGGATATTAATTTATCTTATTGCATAATAAATATTATTTTTTGGAGTTATGGTGATATTATAATGAAGATGAAGTGGAGTCTATTTTTTAGGAAGAGATTACATGAAATTATAGATGGTTCATGCTTGATGGTTTTTTTAGACTTAGAAGAGTTGCATGCATTTTAGAGCAGCTCTGGAATTTGACGGATCATTTCAATGTCTTTCATTTTACATTTTAAGAAATATATTAATTGTCAAAATTTTTAATATCGAAATAATTTAATAAATTATTTCAAATTTAAATAATTAGTAATACACATAGATATACAAAATGTAAAATTAGAAAATAAATTATGTGTTTTATTTGGGAAAGATTTTAAATCACTAATAATATACAAATAGAACCCGCGGAGGATTAGTCTTGCCTTAGCTCGCACAGGTACCCAAGATATGGGCTGTTGGTCGTTGGGCTAGGACGCGGGGATACCTCCTCCTTAAAAAAAATAAAATAATATACAAATAGAAACTTCTATTTGAGATAAAAAGTATAAAAAGTTAAAAAATAATTATAAGTGCAAAAATCTCAAAAAAATAAACAAATTTCTAAATTCATATATATTTTTTTAAAATAATGTCAAATTAATATAATATATAATAAATAATATAAAAACATAAATCAAAAATCATATATTCTATTTTAAAAACATTCTAAATTAATACGAATATATAATAATTAAAATAGAAACATATATATTATAAAATAATATAATTTATCATACATATAAAATACTAAATTGCCTATAATAAATTTTGAGGGTTTATTAATAATTTTAAGTGTCATATTTACGATTTTACAAATATTTAGCCTATTGACATACGGTCTCCAAGCCTCGGTAGAGTTATGCTTTTGAAGAGAATGGGTTTTCTGATTTTTGGGTAGATATATATTAGAAAGAGGAGTTTATCTATCTTCACATGACTGGTTGCATGGAGGGAGTTGACTTTTCTATCAAACTTAAAGCTTATTTTTTAATGGTTGGAGGACATTTTCATTTTCCCACACATGCATACATGCTAGATAGGAGATTTTATTTCTTTCAGATTCAGTGGGCGGCGACAGTTTTAAGGAATTTTGATTGAGTTTGAGGCTATTATAAAAAGCCACCTACCTGGATTAATGTATAATTTCTTTTATACTTCATAAAAAATATTTTTAAAATTAAGATATTTTTTTATCCTAATTATAAATAATGTGTCTAAATTGGGAATTTATATAGTACATTTTGAAAATTTCAAAATTTTGTAATTTTATTTTTTAAAAAAATTACTAACAACTCTTCCATTTTTTAATTTTATCTAATTAAATATCAATACAGATCTTATTCCAATAATAAATTTAACTTTTTCCAAACTTTGATGGTTTTATATTGTTGAACTTTTCAAATTTTTTAACTTTCTAGAAATTAAAATAAAAATAAATTTCACTATAAATACAGTAGATTTTCCAAAATTAATTTTGTTATTCCAAGTCTTATATTTTTAAAAATTTATATCATTAAATATCAATATTGATTATTTTCAATTATAAATTTAATATTTTTATAAAAATTAATTATTTTTAACACACCAACTATTTAAAGATTTTTACAACAATAAATTTAACTCTATCATAAATAAAATTTTATAATTTACATTATTTACTTTGCATTGATTGCATTTACAGATTTTTCTCCTCCATCAAGATAAAACTTCATTTACGAGTTTTTAATTTTAAACAAGCAGCTTCTCTCAAATTGTTATAAGTAAATTAAATGCTTCTGAATTCAACCGTAAACATTTGAACCGAATTCAGTGCATGCGTACATGCAATTATAAGTCATGTTTTTTAGATTTTTCCTAAAATTCTTTTTTAAAATGCGTACTGAAGTTTAAAGGAAATCTACTACATGCAGTTCGAGCGATGGTGCAGCCGCGGGCAACAGAACGAGCACACAAAGTGTTTGTTTGTGAATGAATAAAATGCACTATTTTGTCGGCCCGGTAATATTTTTATTTTAATTTTATTTTTAAAAACCCATCACCCTCATATATATATAGAGGTTAGCCGGTATTTCATGTAGCTTTTATTGTACCGTTACCGTGAGCAATTAACCAGTCTGTCTTCTTCTTGGATTTTCGTTCGATTTTCCTGCCCGTAAATTCCTTTGTTTTGAAATACGAAAACATCCATGGCAATGGAAGCAGGCAAAGTGCAGTTGAAGAGCTCAGACGATGAGATATTTGAGGTTGATGAGGCGGTGGCGTTTGAGTCTGAAACAATGAGAAATTTGATTGAGGATACAGGCACGGAGAATGTCCTGCCCTTGCTAAACGTGACTGGTAACATCCTCGCCAAAGTTATCGAATACTGTAAATATCATGTGGAAGCCAAGGCCGCCCAGATCAGCGAAGACAAGCCCGCCATTTCGGAGGAGGATGTGAAAAAGTGGGAGCAGGAGTTCGTGAAGGTGGATCTGCCTACTATTTTCAGCCTCATCCTGGTATGTGTTTAGGGTTTACATCTTGTTTTTGCTGGTATGCTTAGGGTTTCAGAAACCCTTTTATGTTTTAAGGTTGGATGATGTAGGTTAGGGTTTTCCGGAAACATTATGGATAGTTCGGCTTTAAAGCACATGGATTTCGAATATTTGATATGTATTTGTAGAATGAATTTTGTTTTTTAATTGTTAAATCATTTGCAGCAGTATATTTGTCAATATGCTTGTACTAAACTTATTTTTCATAGAGATATAGGCTGGAAATGATGACTTGTTATGTATATCTCTTTGTTGTGAACAGGCTGCAAACTATCTGAATATAAAGAACCTTATGGACTTAATGTGTCAAACTGTGGCTGACATTATTAAGGGGAAAACTCCTGAAGAGATTCGAAAAACATTTAACATAAAGAACGACTTCACTGCTGAAGAGGAGGAGGAAATCAGGCGTGAAAATCAGTGGGCTTTTGAATAAATATGATAGGTGTAAGGAAGTTAGTTTACATATAGTCTTGTGGCATGGTAGAGGAATTATAACTTCTATAGAAGAAGCAGTTAGTTTACATATAGTCTTGTGTCATGGATAGGTGTAAGGAAGTTAGTTTACGTATTTTGTTGTCAACTTTCTTTAACATGATTTGTTGGCCTTTAA
Source organism: Chamaecyparis obtusa (assembly GCA_027943335.1). Taxonomy (NCBI): domain Eukaryota; kingdom Viridiplantae; phylum Streptophyta; class Pinopsida; order Cupressales; family Cupressaceae; genus Chamaecyparis; species Chamaecyparis obtusa. The sequence goes on along the minus strand of BSBK01004082.1, from coordinate 134,196 downwards.
GAATTTGGATATTTGATAGCATGGTATTTGTCTGAATTTAAATTGAAGTAAATGTAGCAGTTTGAGGGGATAAACTTGTAATATTTTAATCGAAGATACTATGGGATGTTTTATTATGATTGTTTTGCCTAGATATAAATCAAATTATCTTATCCAAACTGTTGTAACAATTTTGTGCTAACTAGTAAAATAATTTTCATTTTTCATACTTGCAATATTTACATTTGACCAAGGTTTTACCCTTCATCTTTTCATTTATTGAAATCATTTTACCAATAAAAAATTTAATCTTTTATCATTTTACAAAGATATTCTAATGAATAAAAACTATGTTTTTGCTACAGTTATATATTACTTTCCTTAGTGAAAAATAACAATCCCTTTTCTTTTCAAATCAAAATTCTCAAAATATTCATACTCTCATGTATCTGCACACATAAAATTTTAATCACCTCATTCTCAAACTCCTGTCAATACTAAAAGAGCAATATTTTGTTGAAGACAAGGCCAAAGAGAAAAAGATAAGCCCCTTGAAATAACGTAATTCTATCAATCTAATATCAACAAATCTGAAGATTTAGAAATTCACCACTAACATCACAAAACTGCTCATTACAACACCATACACACGGTCAGCAAATATTTACTAATATTATCAACCATCATAAGTACTATTTTGTGCACATGGACAATAGATATTCAAAATAACTCATTATCATAAACATTATGATCCAAACATATATTTTTAATATTTTTTATATAAAAGAAATCCATTCAATGACATGAAATAATAATAAAAAATCTCAATAGCACCTGCTAAATTGTTTTTTAAGCCCCCTCCATAGTACTGACACTGACCCTAACCTCCTTTTCACGTTGCCCCTTTTTAATTATTCTTCTACTCATTTCATTGATCGCCAACCTTTATTTTTTAATTATTTTAATAGGCCTTGCAAAATGCTGATGCAATGACGTTATTTGACATCGTTTGCTGACGTGATGTGATAGGACATTGATAGGACATTGATATTTTCTCCCAGCTTGTTCCGTTTGCTGACGTGGTACAAGTGATTTTTCATCAGTGAATCTCGGTTGCTCAATTAATTTGATAGGACATTGATATTTTCTCCCAGCTTGTTCCGTTTGCTGACGTGGTACAAGTGATTTTTCATATAAGTATTGATAGGACATTGATATTTTCTCCCAGCTTGTTCCGTTTGCTGACGTGGTACAAGTGATTTTTCATCAGTGAAACTCGGTTGCTCAATTAATTTGTTTTCTCCTTTCAACAATCTCTGACAAAAACCCTATATTTGCATAAGAACTAAAGAGGACCTTCCAATATTGTACTTCGTTGTACATGGAAAATTATTTTGAAAATATATAAAATGCTTTGTACTAAAATCATTTAACAATGCTTTTGTAAGTAAAGTGAGTTAAACCATAGAGGAATTTTTTTAGTTAAGCACTAAATTACAATAGTACTTGGATGGGTGACCTCTGAGAGCATCACCCAGATACAATGAATGCTAAGTGTTCCATTCATTCTAATGAGAGATAAGGACCAGTACTCATGAAACGTGGGTCAATGAGTTTGACTCAAGTTGAATCCTGATAGCAATATCACAATCATTTAATAATATTTAAAAATATTATTAAAAAATAATTAAAATAAAAATTTATCTAAACCATTTCTATACCCATGTATCTAGATACATTGCCCATATAAACATGTGTAAATCATAAACATGATTTATTGAACTCTAAAACTCCTTCAAGTTCCCATTCTTAAAATATGTACGTTATTATTTAAATCACAAAAATGATTTACATAATAAAACATTAGAATCAATTTTGAGAATGAGACTATAATGCAATGGAGCAAGCTAGATCCTCTTGTAGGCCCAACTCGTTTGTTTTTTCATTCTGGTTCATCTAGGTTTGTAGACAGCTTGAAACCACCTCAATGTACATTATGACTAAAAAATCAAAGCGTTAAATCATAAAAGTTCAATATTTTGCCTTTTTGCGTACTACCCAAAACAAGCTCAAGCCCTTAGAAATTGTCCTAAAAAATTGATCAAACAACAACATGACAATCACTCTATACAATAATTTTGCTTGATACTTCATGGGGTGAAATATTTTAATCACCAAATTCCCCTACTTTGTTGTTTTTGCAATTGGACATCCATCGTAACCATCTTGAAACCCTGTCAACATGCCTCTTGCAAGAATACCAAACAATGCTATGAGGAGTCACCACTGAGAGGATTAACTCATTTAAGTACAAAGAAGACATGTGTCAAAGCATATCTCATGACTTTATTTTTAGTGCAAAATATAAATGGTCAAATTTGACCATGTTCAAATTGTCATAAACATGTATGTGCAAAGCATTGTAAATCTAGTTTGGTTTAGGCCTTGAAATCATATCAAACACTTCCCTAAGACTTTGGAATCTATTATGGAAGGAAATTTTCATATGGAAAATCTGAGGCACCAACCCACTTTTCATGCAAATCATCTGGTAGAAAAATATTGACCCACAAAAATGGCTACTCAAGAAACACAAAACTATGCATGTAGAAAAACAAAAGAAATTGCAATTGGATTGGCCTTCGCAAAATTATCAAATGAGGTCCCTTGGCTCTCAAAATGGATAGACGAGTACACCAATATGCTAAAAACATAAGAAAATTATCCTTTTTTATGACAATCTATTAGATATGAAGAATGAATCCATAAAGTAGGCCTTGTGGACAATTTTGACAATGTGCAAAATGCAGATCTGCATTAAACCCTCAAACAAAGTGGTTCAACAAAATTCCAACCTAACTATGGAGGGCTTAAAACAAGCAAATGTGATTAATAATAGTAGGGGAACATGTTTTTGAGACTAGTTTTCATAACAATCACTAGGCTTCAATTTATTCATTTTTAAGCAAGACTCTTTAGACAAAGTTTTTAGGGGTGCATAATTTTACATAGTCAAATTTCCCTCATCATAAGCATTGAAAATTCTTAGGAATTTTCAATTGCTAACAGGATGAAATCATAGTTGTCCCTTTTTTTGAAAAATGGGAATGTTTGAAAAATAAATGCAAAAAAAGCCAAGGATGCACTGAAAAAATTTCAAAGAACGAGATTTCATTCTACTATAGGATAGTAAGACAGATTTTAGAAGAACCTCTAATATTCCATCTATGTACTCTTTCAATGGCATTGTATTTACTTGCAAAAATGATTTACACAATAAAATATTAGAGTCAATTTTGAGAATGAGACTATAATGCTATGGAGTGAGCCAGGTCCCCTTGTAGGCCTAACTCATTTTTTTCATTCCAGTTAATCTAGGCTTGTACACAACTTGAAACCACCTCAATGTACATTATGAATAGAAAACCAAAGTGTGAAATCATGAAAGTTTAATATTTTGTCTTTTTGTGTACTACCCAAAACAAGCTCAAGGCCTCAGAAATTGCCCTAAAAATTGATCAAATGACATCATGAATCCACAACTACTAGTATGCATATTGAGACTTATATTCTAAGAATCACTCTATACAACAATTTTTCTTGATACTTCATGGGGTAAAAGATTTTAATCACCAAATTCCCCTACTTTGTTTATTTTGCAATTGGACATGCATCATAACCATCTTGAAACCTTGTCAACATGCCTCTTGCAAAAATACCAAAAAATGCTCTGAGGAGTCACCACATAGAGGATTAATTCATTTAAGTACAAGGAAGACATGTTTCAAAGCATATCTCATGACTTTATTTTTATTGCAAAATATAAATAGTCAAAGTTGATCATGTTAAAATTGTCATAAATATGCAAGTGCAAAACATTGTAAATTTAGTTTCATTTAGGCCTTGAAAACATATCAAACATTTCCCTAAGACTTTGGAATCTGTTATGGAGGTACATTTACTTATGGAAAATCTGAGGCACCAACCCACTTTTCATGACAATCATCTGGTAGAAAAATATTGACCCACAAAAATGGCTACTTAAAAAACACAAAACTATGCATGTAGAAAAACAAAAGAAATTACAAACGGATTGGCCTTGACAAAATTATCAAATGAGGTCCCTAGCCTCTCAAAATGGATAGATGAGTACATGAATATGCTGAAAACGTAAGAAAATTATCATTTTTCTCATAAAATTCTATTAGATATGAAGAATGAATCCACAAAGTAGGCCTTATGGACAATTTTGACAATGTGCAAAATGCAGATCTGCGTTAACCCCTCAAACAAAGTGTTTCAAACAAAAGTCCAACCTGAATGTGGAGGGATTAAAACTAGCAAATGTGCTTAATAATAGTAGGTGAACATTGTTGTATGATTAGTTTTCATAACTGTTAGGATTGAGTAATACTGAGAGGGGGGTGAATCAATATTACAAAATTTTACTTTCAACTTTAAACAATTATAAATAATCCAAGGTAATGCGGAAATGAAAAGAACATATAAACATAACACATTACTCATGAATCCATGATTTGTTCTTGAGGAAACCCTGATTAAAGGGAAAACCCCGGTGGGGATGGTACCCACAAATATGCACTAAAGTATAATGTCCCTATTAAGAGATCTAGCCCTGTTAGGAGCTGATTGTTACATAGTACATTTCCTTGCTAGAAGATTACAAAAACTCTGTTAGAGGCATACAAAAGACCTAGTTAAAGGTGGTGAGCACACTGGTCTTACAATCAATACTCTCCAAAATAGTTCACAAAAGGGAACAATACAAGCACTTATCTTGCTTAGATAGTTCCAGTTATAGCTCTGCCTCCTACTGATCTCACATATGACTTCTGCACTCTTTTTCACAATCACAACATATCTCACACCATTTTTCCACAAGAGTGGTCTGTACTTATACAAAATTAGCCTTCCAGTCGGCTCCACAAAAGTCATACTTAACATAGAAAAACTTGTGTAAGTAAAATATATGAAGTCGGTGCTCTTATACAACAAAATAGTCAGCACTATACTTTATTCACATGACTTCACATGTTATCATATCCATCATGCTTTCCTTAATCATCGCAACTATTCATATACCCTGATATACTATTTACTATCTTTGCATACCTTCCGAACACTATATCTCATACACCATCTATCCAAAACTCATGCGATCTTAACTAAAGCATTTACATATACTAACATACCTCCAGTTAACTTTGCAAGCCATAATTTTGTGTATGTCTCCATCGCTATCCAAAACTATGGCACTGTACCCTGTTTTCCTAATTCTGGACTTAGTCATTTTCATGACTGTGAATCCAGTGGCAATCTTCACAATATGCGATCATACTTATCATAAGTGTTGCCATAAATGAAAACCCTTAGAGGATTTCCAGTACTCCAAATCATCACTTGCCAACAATCTCTCCCTTCGGCACTGATGGCAACACTTAGAAAAATGACTTAGTGTCACAGAACACTTCTCTTCTTTACCTTCTCTTTTTCTTCCTCTCCCTTTGACATCAATGGCGAAGGTTAATCTCAAAATTGTAGAACTGAAGCATAGGTGGTCTAGTGCTTGCTTACCAGATTTAAGACATCTTGGAAGGATGTTTCCAAGGTCTTAATCTCCTCAACCCATGAACTTATCAGTAACTCACTGACATGGATTAATCCATTCAATGCATATGATGTTGTCTCTACTGCCATAAGCTCTACGAGAGAGGATACTACCATAGAGCTTTTGACCTTTATCATCTCAGAGAAATGAGTCTCCAAATTTGACATCTTGGGAATCAATAGGTTTCTTAATGACCCAAACCGGTTTGTAGCTCTCCCTTTCTCCATTTCCAGTGCACTTATTTTCTCTAGTAGCCTAGACGTTTCCTTATCTATTTGTCTCATAGTTTGTGAAGATGATTCTTAACTATCCATTATACTGTCAAGACTTGCCATGTCTTTCGCTATGGTCTCCTCAATATTCTTCAAGTGCTTGCAGGGATTTATGCAGTAGCTATATAGTTTCTTGCCTTCTGCTACACAACTCTTGCCTTTAAGAGTGGTAGCCTTTATAATGCCTAAATCCCATGAGATGGACTTATAAACTTCGCTCAACTTCTTCTCCAAGAATTTCCTTTCAGCCTTCTCCTTTACTACTTTTAGCAATGAGTCAAAGTGACTATCAAAGCTATCTAGGACTATACTGACATTTTTAGTCCCATCCTTGCCTTTAAGGATAAGTGGAGAGGGTAGTAGCATGTTTTCTATTTCTACTACCCTGCCCATTATCTTGGCTCTTTTTTCCCCTTTCTGGGCTGATCTCTCCTTAGCTTTAGCAAATGCCATGAATGATAGTCTCATTAGTTCATTTGTATCCATGCTGTCCACATCAAAACTTACTGGTTTGGTAGCACTTGCCAACAATAGGGATGAATCAAGATTGATTCCAATGGTCTCCTCTACCTTTAGTTGTTTTTCTTGATGTCCTTCTTGGTGTAACTCTTTCTCCAGTATTTGTTCTGCTTTTTTTTCCTTTGATTTCCTCTCTTTTGTCTATCCCTGATCTTCAACTTCCATCGCACTGTCCATTTTGTCTGTGAATGGATCATGTATGTCCTGCGAAGTGTTAATGCTAACAGGCACACCATTGACAAAGAAGTCTGGGTGCAGGTTATCTTGACCATTCTTATCCATTATTTGTGAGCTTTCTCCTAAACCCAAGAACATAGGTTTATCAATCTTAGGTGATGGCTCCTTTTTAGGCATGTCCTGCATTAATACCTCTTCCAATGTCTTATGGCTATCTTCAATTACTTCATCATATCTTCTAGCCATGATTTTGACTAGTCTAGTCTTTGTTCTTAAAAGAGGTTTTAGTGCTTTTATGATTCTTTCCCTTTCTTGGATAGACACGATAGTCAACATGTCATCAATTGTTTTATTTCTTATGTTCTCATCCTCTGAATGTGCTAGCTATTTTTTGATTTCTAGCTTGTTGTATAGTTCTTTGGGAACACTAGCTTCAACTTCCAACAAATTCTTCTTCAAGACTAACAAATTCTCAGTGATGATGTCTTCAATGATCACTTGATCCTCAGGGCTATATCTTTCATAGTATCTTTTTATAGATGTCAAGTTTCCATCTTTGATAACCCTCTTCTGTATTGATTTCATATCAGGTTTCCACAAGGTTTGTGAATTATTTTTAGTCACCTTCTCTTCCTCCTTTTCTGTTGACTTCTCTTCCTTCTTCTTCCTCTCTTCTTTGGTTTCTTTGTTACTTGGACTTATCTGTTTGCTTGTCCTTGTAGATTTTCTAGGGACAATTTTAGGTATAACCTTTTGAGTCTCATCTTTTTGTGTATCAACAGTAATAACTGTAGGAACTGATGATAACTCAGATGTGTTAGGTGCATCAATAGCTGTGCTAAGATGCCTCCATTTTGGCTCTTATATTTTTCAACTGTTCTCGAGTGATTCCCACCTTCGTCGTAATGTCTTCAACAATTTTGCTAACTTTCCTTTTTCTTGTTACCTTTTCTTGTTCTTCACTTACTTTCTCATACTTTTCTCTATAGGTGCCCCATCTTTCTTGAGTAGTGTCTTTTTTTGTTGCAAGTACATTCTCTAGCTGCATTGTTAGAATTTTAGCACTTACCTCATATCCCATGGGATAGCACAACTTGGTTCTAGGTTCAATTGCCTCAAAACAAACACAATCTATTTTAACCATGAAACATATGGTATCTTCATACTTCTCTACTAACTCTTCTAGTATCCTGTACCTTTTCTTCATCTATCTTTGCAAGATCTTAATCATGCTAAATAGTTCTCCATCAATCCAATCCTTTTTCTATCTTTTGTAGCATTCCGAGATTTGTAGACCAGTGGGTTCATTATCTTTCCATGATCTAGGATGCATAACAAGGAAATTGTGAATAATGTGAAGGTACATGTGAATTAGTAATGACCCAAACCTAAATGCCTTGGATTTGTCCTTCTTAATGACCTTGACATTTTCCAAAAACTATTGTGCCAGAACTTCGCAAACGTTGTACTACTTGTTTTCTTTAACCATTCTGTAAGCCATCATAACAACTTCAGCTGATATAGAATTAAGTTTGGAACTTGGAAAAATTTGTAGCCAATAAGCATTGCTACCAATCTGACATCTTGAAGGTATATATCATTTACATTCATAGCTCTCTTGTCCCATTTGGAGTGCGTGAGGGTTTCAACATCCTTTCTTAGACTTTTCTCACTAATAGGTAGGGCTCCTTCATTGTCAAGTCCTATGATATCATGAATTAGCTGACCACATATCTTTATTGGTTGATCTCCTATCCATAGGAACTAATCATGAACTCTACTCAGAATGATCTTGAACCATTCGACTTCTGTGAATTCAGTGAGACGGATTAACTTGAGTATTGGCGGGTCTTTCAAATGTTTAAATTCATCTATCAAAGACCTATTCACATCTATCATTCCATTCATCTCATAGAAGATGTTGACCTCCCCAATAATTTCATACTTGTAGTGTATGTATTCCCTAATATCCTTTACATGCAATACACCTACGGGGGTTTGGGAAAATGCCCCTTTCAGATCATCCTCACAGGATTTGTATGGATGCCTTTTGAACTTATACCTAGGTCTGTCAACTACATCGTAGATTACTAGTGCATCCATGACTAAAGATATTAGGTCTAAATACCTTGAATATGCACAAATCTGATGCTTGTCTTTATGTGAGCACAAAATATTTCTACTAGATTATTTCTTCATCTTCACACTTCTTCTCTCCTTAGTCACTAATCAAAAAGTGGTGGAGAAATGAAATTTTTCAAGTCTTTTATCCATCGTAAGTTGAGTGTGTGCATTAAACACAGGTAGCTCAACTTCGCATGCCATCTAGTCAATGCAAGATTTGTGAACATAGAAGATGAATCTTCAGTTGCTTTGATCTCATCCACAGATTCACAAACATCTATACATATCATACATAAGCTCGCATGAGCTTATTCCACTCATATAGGGGCTGGATATTTTCTGTTGTCTTCATCCACTGTTCCCCATGAGGCCATGAGGCCTTCTAGGCTAATGCCTCAAAGAATTCATCATGCAAAGATACAACATCATAAGTTGTCTCTCCCTGAACTGCCGTCTTATTTAGAACTTTTACTTTCCATATCTTTTCATTTTTTGATTTCTTATTTTCACTTATGTAATCATTTAAGCTTTTACCACTGTCACTAATATTTTTCCTTATGACTATAGGTGGTGGTGTTTCTGGTTCATTGAATCTTCTTGGTCCTGTTCTATTTATATCTCCATTGTATCTACAAAACTTCACAATGTGACCTAGATTATTGCATTTGTAACAGATGGGTGGTCCTCTTCTATCTTGACTGGTCTGTAGCTTACAGTACCTTGTTTGTGTCCAAAGTTGTTTCACTTTTGACATATAATTTTGGCTATAGTTTCTTCTCTGATATAGTCTTTCTGATACCTAGATTGATCAGGTTTTCTACAATCTACCTTTTTGTGTCCATACTCATAGCAATTAAAACAATAGCTAGGAAAGGGTTTAGAGTTACCATTACTCCTACAATCTCTTTTCATGTGACCAACTTTGTTGCATCCAAAACATCTACCTCTGAAGGGTCTGAATTGTTCTCTATAATCTTCATTTGTAGGTCTTTTTTTTGGAATAGATTTTTCCTCATTCCTGGCTTTATTTGGTTCTTCTTGAGTTCTTGAACTTCCAGCTTGGTCCATTTATGTTATTTTTAGTTCTTTGATCATTGTTCTTGTCATTTCTTATGTGTAACTCCTCAATAAGTAGTTTGGGTTGAGTGAGTTCTCCTTTGATGATCTGATTGTAATTATCCAATTCTTGATATTTGTCTTTGTAATGCTCAAGTTCAGTCTTCATATTATCTATCTAAAGGTTGGCTTGTTTTAGTGACTCTTCAACTTTATTTCTTTCATTTTTCTCACTCTGAATCTCATTGATCATCAAGAGATTGATTTGTTCTTTTTCTTGCTCCAACATCTTTACTTTGTCTGATGTGTCATTGTCAAAACTTTCCTTGATTTTCTCCATAAGGTCTTGTCTCTGATCTTTTAGAGTTACAAGCTATTCTTTAAGTTTCCTCATGAAACCTTCTACTCTTTTCAGCTTTCATCTTATCCAGATCTTCAAATGCAATTTCAAAGTTTACTTGAAGATCTTCTAAATCCATTTTGATCTCCCTTAAGTTTTTAAGCTTTCTCTCAAAGGGCCAATAGCTCTAATACCAATTGTTAGGATTGAGTAATACTAAGAGGGGGGTGAATCAGTATTACAAAATTTTACTTTCAACTTTAAACAATAATAAATAATCCAAAGTAATGCGAAAAGGAAAAGAACATATTACTCATGACACCATGATTTGTTCTCGAGGAAACCCTGATTAAAGGGAAAACCCCGGTAGGGATGGTACCCACAAATATGCACTAAAGTATAATGTCCCTATTAATATATCTAGCCATGTTAGGAGTTGATTGTTACATAGTACATTTCCTTGGTAGAGGATTACAAAAACCCTATTAGGGGCATACAAAACACCTGGTTAAAGGTGGTGAGCACACTACTCTTACAATCAATATTGTCCAAAATAGTTCACAAAAGGGAACAATACAAGCACTTATCTTGCTTAGATAGTTCTAGTTATAGCTCTACCTCCTACTGATCTTGCATCTGACTTTTGCACTCTTTTTCACAATAACAACATATCTCACACCCTTTTTCCACAAGAGTAGTCTATACTTATACAAAATTAGCCTTCCAGTTGGCTCCACAAAAGTCATACTTAACATAGAAAAACTTGTGTAAGTAAAATATATGAAGTCAGAACCCTTATACAACAAAAGAGTTGGCACTATACTTTATTCACATGAATTCTCATGTTATCATATCCATCATGCTTTCCTTAATCATCACAACTATTCATATACCCTGATATACTATTTTACTGTCTTTACATACCTTCCGAACACTATATCTCATACACCATCTATCCAAAACTCATGCGATCTTAACTGAAGCATTTACATATACTAACATACCTCCAGTTAACTTTGCAAGCCATAATACCATGTATGTCTCCATTGCTATCCAAAACTGTGGCACTGTACCCTATTTTCCTGATTCTGGACTTAGTCATTTTCATGACTATGAATCCAGTGGCAATCTTCACAATATGCGATCATACTTATCATAAGTGTTTCCATAAATGACAACCCTTAGAGGACTTCCAGTACTCCAAATCATCACTTGCCAACAATAACAATCACTAGGATTTAATTTATTCACTTTTAATCAAGACTCTTTAGATAGTTTTTAGTGGTGCATAACAGGATGAAAGCCTAGTTGAACCTTTTTTTGGAAAAGGTGGATGTTTAAAATAAATGCAAAAAAAGCCAAGGATGCATCAAAAAATATCAAAGAACAACAAGATTTCATTCAACTATAGGATAATAAGGCACATTTTAGAAGGACCTAGATAATGTTCCATCTAATTACTCTTTCAATGGTATAGTATTTACTTGCATTAAATTTGGTCGCAAGGCTAATGAATGTAGAGTAAATAAAATGGTTATGCAACATTTTAGGTGCTAATCCTCCCTTCTCAGTTAAGCCAAAATACATTATCTAATACTCCCCTATTGATACTTTCAAAGATGTTTCCTTGTCGAAAAGGATAATCATTATTTCCCTGAGTTGTTGTACATCATCTTTTTCACAAAACCCTAGTTCAATAAATTATTTATATTGTAGATGTCAATTTTATTTCAACATCTTGTCAAAGAAGTGATTTGGAGGAAATTTTTGCATCTTGTGTTCACCAAAAAGAAGGTATATATTTTACAAATTAATTTTTATGGAAAATGTAATGTTTGTTAGTGTTTTGGATGAGGCTAGGCCTATTGTCTAATTGCACACATTTATACCCATGACAAAAAACCTTGTTATTTCTTTTTTGATAATTCCTGATATGGTTATTCTCAAGGAAGACACATAATTCTATATTGATGTACCATTGGAAGTATATTACCATGGAAAAATAATTGAGTTCAAAATAAAATCTCTCTCTATTGATTCACATATGCTGAGGGTATAGTTTTCATATCTAGGACACATGGGCTTTGATGTTTGGAATGATTTTATGATTTTTTTCGATGAACAAATAATAAGGAATAAATTGAGTTGTATTCATTGTGAATTTTTGTAGTTGGATAAGCAATACCCAATTTCAAATGATGATATGAAAATGGTAACTAGTTTGTGTTCGAGTGGAACAATTCCCTTTTTGAAATCTATGAAAAATTGAGGAAGTTTTCAAGTTGACTAGTGTTTCTTTTGATAAAAGAGCATTGAGGTCAATAGGATTACTGATCCTGGTCTAATGTATATAATTTTACAGATTTCATACAAATTATACTAGTAGAACAAAGAGGGTTATACTTCTACTTCTATATTTTTTTCCTACAAGACGCTAAAAGAAAATAAGTCGTATGATATGTGTGAGGTGTTGAAATGATAATTAATGGATAACTAAAAAAGACTAAGCAGTAAATGTATTCTTTTATTTATGGATCTCTCATTGTATGTCTAATATTTGTCTTTCTAAATAATTTATCGAAACAAAAACATGTTGTACGAGGATGTGATATACTACTTGGAGCACAAATAAAGGATTGGCTAGATAAATTGAATAACAAAAATGATTTGGTCTACAAATTTTTCTTATACCTTTGGAGAGAAATGTTCGTTAGATATTTGATTCCTCGAATGGTTGTGGAATTCTAAAATAATTAAATTAACTTTCTAGTGGATAGATATTATTGCTTCATGGAAGCTATTGAACCTAGGTTTTCATAGGTGTCTTTGTTACACTATGAAGCAACTAAAAATGAGTGTGTGTTTATTGCTAAAGGTACTTCTAAAGCTACTAAAGGATTTGAGAGTAAAAATATTGGAACTTTTGAATAGATTGTTGAGAATCATATTTTTCAGTGTGATAAGGAAAAAATGAATAATTTTATCATCTTTGGCTACAAAGACCTCTTTTGCCAACCAATCAAAGTCCATTTTAGAAGTGGAAAAGAGTAGTTATATTGTTGCAATAAGAATAAATGTTGATTCATTGTCTATTGTTGTAGATGTTGATGAATATTATGTACTAGAGAAAAAAAATTGGTGTCCCCTACTCCTAGGGACTACTCTCCTACTAAAAGAAAAGAAGGTTTAGGAGGACTTGTAGGAAAGACAATAGTAAAGTGCAAAGCCACACAGAAAAAAATATAACTCATGCTATCAAGAATGAAAAGAAGGTCATTATTGATATTTTTGAAATGTACAAAATCTACTTAATGTGGTCTATTCACATAAAGAAGCTTAAATAAAATATGCATTCCTCTAAATCTTAGAATTCATAAATTTCTCAATCTTTTGATATATAAAATGATAAAAGATCAATTATATAGAAAAAAATTGTGAGCTACACTCCATCGATCCGAATATGTATATAAAAATTATTTTATGAGTTAAACGATATCTTGGAGATTTGGTAATTCATTTTCATAAAACTTCTTGTTCATGGAGAATAATTTGAATAGAATTTATAGGATGAAGAAGATAACTAAGATTGGTGATTCAACATGTCATAGTAAGACTCTACTACTATACATTCTTGGAAAATTACTCTAGTTGGTTTAAAGAAGAAAATAAAAAATATTTGACCTAAGAAGATGGTTAGTTGATGTCCAATCCTTTTTTTGATAAAAATATTTATACATATCTTTAAAAGAGGTTTCATAGTAAAGGGGGAAAACCAAATTAGTTTTGGAAATTCCTTTCTGGTTATCCTTTATCATTGATTTCAAAGGTGGAGAAATTTTGTTGAATTACACAAGTGTTTCTATTTATGAATTGAAGGGAGGGATTGTTGTAAATATGGAATGTTGGTTTCTATTGATGTAAACCTTGTTGAATGGTTCAAGTGTTGATGAAGGAATATTGATGATACTTTGGATTATTGTTGGCTCTTTTTATGTTGGTTTAGTTATGTTGGTTTCCATAAGTCTAGATGTGTTTTGACTATTCTGATTTACTCAAAATGGTATGGATTGTATAAATCAAGATGGAAGTTCCTTTTGTGGACATGTTTAAGAATATTTCACATGTGTAGTTTCATTGGTTCAAATGATATTTATCTAATAATATAGGATTCTTGTTATGTTTTGGATACGGTTATTGTGGTGTTGGACTCTTTGTTTATATCTGGTAATAATGTTGCTATGTTCTATCTATGGAATAGTTTGGTTCTTGCCAGATCAACCCACGATTGATTTCTCCAATAATTACAAACCCAGGGACCAAATCTCTAGTTACATTCCTCAATGAGAGGGTGAATATTAAGGGTAGAGGTGAGTAGAGCATTTAGAAGTGAACTATCCTCCCAAAACTTAATATTGTTTCCATTACCCAACATCCACTTCACCCCAATTGGAGAAGTACTTTTAGCTTGTTGGATACTGTTCCATATAGAAGAACCATTAATCCTAATATCTGAATTCATAAAATCCATAATGCTGGTGAAAGGGAAGAGTGACATAGTTGTAGGGAAGGTGAAGGCAGAATCAAGGGGAATTGACTCTACTTAAACCCACAAACAAGCCTTGCTCAGAGTTACACATGGAAGCAATATAGAAATCACATACAATAGTATAAACACAATGGATATAAGGCAAGGAAATTGGCAACCACACTGGTACAATTATCATAAAATCATCAACATGCCCAGCTATAAGGCCTTCCAAGTTTCGGCCTTATACAAATAATTATGAAAATAGTATTACAACTCGCATCATATATCTTTTATAATCTTCACATTTTATGCTATGCTAGTCTACTACTACTTCTAATTCCTCCTACATCAACCCAGACTCCAAATATCTAGCCAGCAAAGCTACAAGTCGGCCAGTCAGGCATTTAATTACATTATAGGTCCACTTAGGGAGAGAAACCAAAAACTAAGAAAGAAGTAAAACAACATGCTACAAAGTTACATTTAGGTCCACATGTGATCCAAGAACATATCCTGAACTTCACAAGATCCAATTTCCTCATAAGAAACCATGCAAGGGTAGACCCTCCATGTTTCATGTGAAACTAGCGAAAAATTGATACGTCAAGAAAATGGAAATAACTTTCAAATCCAAATGAATTAGGATGTACGCTCTTAGGAGATTACTCAAGATTAGGTATTCAACATCGCATTAAATTCACAAGGAAAGAAACCAACATCAACAATGGATACAAAACAAACATTAGACAGGTATAGGAAAAATAAGAAAATATTTTTGGTGATGCAAAATTGCTCAAGACCCAAGATTCTCCTGCATCAGACACCTGGGGTTAATAAAGAACTGATGTCAACATTAGGAACTGCTCATATTCTGACCTAAATCATAAAGATCCAACTCATCTTGTGTAATCCATGAACTATCTTCAACAGGTTAATCTTTCCACTGAACTAGGTATTCCATGTAGTCTTTTCCTCTTGTACTTTTGCTTACTCTATTGTTCAAAATTTCTATAATGTTGTCTTTGTTCTTCTTAGGATAATCCAAATCATCTTCTACCTCATCAGGTGATTCAAAGTACTCAAAGATATCCACAATGTTGAATATAGGTGATATGTCCATGTCCTCTGGTAATTCTACTTCATAAGCATTTCCAAGTGTCAAACTTCTTTAGAATCTTACAAGGTCCAAATTTCTTCATTTTCAGCTTGTTGTAGGTACCAACTGGAAATCTATTTTTCTTCAAATGAATCATAACCTCATCTCCAACTTCAAAATATTTGTCTCCTTCTCTTATCTTCTCTCTATTTATATTTCAGATTACTTTCCTCCAAATTCTTTTCGACTTCATCATATAAAGTTCTCATATATACTGCAAAATCCTTAGCTTCAACACTTCTTCTGGTCTCAATAGGAAAATCCCTTAACTCTTTGGTTCCCTTAGGATGAAATCCAATAACAATCTCAAATGGTGTCCTCTTAGTACTTCTATTCACATAATTGTTATATGCAAACTCTTCTTGTGCCAGAACTAAATCCCAATCAGCAGGCTTATCTCCAACTAAACATCTCAACAAGTTTCCCAAACTTCTATTCACAACTTCAGTCTATCCATCTATCTGAGGGTGAAATGTAGAACTAAACTTCAACTTAGTATTCATCTTCTTCCAAAGTGTTCTCCAAAAGTAACCAGTAAACTTAGTATCTCTATCTGAAACAATAGATTTAGACAAACCATGCAATCTTACTACTTCCTTGAAAAATAATTCAGCTACATGTAGAGGAGAGGGACCAATAGTCATGAGGGATAACTTTGTCAACATGTAGCCATTACATGGAATATCATAAGACCTTCATTTGTTTTAGAAATGTAAAATGGACACTTAACTACCTATAACTAAGGTTTGAAGGTGTGTCTCATCACACAATTCATTAAAATAGTAGGCCTAGTTAAACGTGTACAAAATTGACTTTTTAAAGATTTGACCAAAACTTAATCTAAAAATATCTAGTAGTTGAATTTAAAAATTTCATTTGTTATTAGTGGGTGATTGTATTTCTATACAAAATATGA